>CM062274.1:3220774-3618251 GCA_031216635.1 Dissostichus eleginoides | reverse complement strand
ACCACCGGCGGAATAGGATCTGGTGTTGGCAGGAAATCCGGTGGAACCCCCAACGAAACAGGACATGGAGTAGGCAGGACCCTCAGCGGAACCCCCAATGACACAGGACATGGAGTTGGCAGGACCCTCAGCGGAACCCCGAACGACACAGGACATGGAGTTGGGATTAGAGAAGGGACTTGAGAAGGGACTCGAAAAGAGACTCGAGAGGTGACTTGAGGGAACTCGAGAGGAGACTCGAAAAGAGACTCGAGAGGGGACTTGAGGGAACTCGAGAGGAGACTCGAAAAGAGACTCGAGAGGGGACTTGAGGGAACTCGAGAGGAGACTTGAAAATGGACTTGAGAAGGGACTTGAGAGAGGACTCGAGAGGGGACTCGAGAAGAGACTCGAGAGGGGACTTGAGAGAGGACTTGAGAGGGGAATTGAGAGGAGACTTGAAAATGGACTCGAGAAGGGACTTGAGAGAGGACTCGAGAAGGGACTTGAGAGGGGACTCGAGAAGGGACTTGAGAGGGGACTCGAGAGGGGACTCAAGAGGGGACTTGAGAGGGGACTCGAGAGGGGACTCGAGAGGGGACTCGAGAGGGGACTTGAGAAGGGACTTGGAAAGGAATTCGAGAGGGGACTCGAGAAGGGACTTGAGAGGGGACCTGAGAGGGGACTTGGAGAGGGACTCGAGAAGAGACTCGGAAAGGGACTCGAGAGGGGACTTGAGAAGGAACTTGAGTCTTGAGTTGGCGGCACCCCCGAGTCGGCGGGACCCCCGATGAAGAAGGGATTTGAGTCGGCGGGACCCCCGACGGTGAAGGAGCTAGAGTCGGCCGGTACGCCGACAGGCCATGGGGGGCTGGCATTGGTGGAAGAGCCAACAGGAGACGAGGAGCTGGAGTCGGCCGGTACGCCGACAGGACACGGGGGGCTGGCGTCGGCGGAAGAGCCAACAGGAGACGGGGAGCTGGAGTCGGGACCATGGCTGCTGGGGCCGGTACTGGAGCCGGAACCATGGCTGCTGGGGCCGGTACTGGAGCCGGAACCATGGCTGCTGGGGCCGGCACTGGAACTGGAACCATGGCCGCTGGGGCCGGTACTGGAGCTGGGACCATGGCTGCTGGGGCCGGAACTGAAGCCGGGACCATGGCTGTGTGGGCCGGCACTGGAACCGGAACAACGGGCTGGAATCCTGGCCTTGCATCTCTTAGAGTTCTTTTGGAGAATCCGTGGACCTCCAAACGCCAGGCGGGATCCCGAGAAAGGGTCCGAGAATGGAGACTGACACTCAGGGCTGCGCGAAAAAACTCTGAGCCATTCAGGCAACGAGCTCCTCAACCATGGCATGTTGGCCACCTCCATTTGTGCCTTTTTGAGGGCAGCCTCTTTGTCCCTTTTAGCCGAGGTTCTACTCCACTCAGCATGATGACACCGAAGAGAATAATCTAGATCAAACAGATCCAAGTCAAAATAATAAAAATCCGCTGGGTCCATACTTGGTCGGTTCATTCTGTTAAGAATTGTGGAAAAGGTAGGACCCAAATGCAGACTACAAAAAAAGGTAAAAGGTCTAGAAACAAAAGGCGAGCTTTATTTTAAAAGCTGATGAACACAAAAACATGGCATGAAACACACAGGTAGCACAAGGTAACAATAACACCAAAACTGACCGTGACCAACATGGAGGGAGACAGGAAAGACAATGAACCGACAAGGCACACAGGGGAAGACAAGACTAAATACAAAGAGGGGTAATCACAGGACAAGACACAGCTGGGCAAGGGAGGCAGAAACACAAGGGCAACAGGTGAACACAATCAGACAATCAGACACAGGAGGAAAAACACAGGAAGGAAGACAAGAGACAGGGAGAACAGAACAGCAAAATAAAACCCATTACAAGACAGACAAAACTAAAATCGTGACATAACACTAGGATCGTGACAATTATGCCCTACTGTTCTTAAAATGTTTTCAGCGGGACGTTTTATTTTGGTTCCCAGAATGTTCTTCTGAAAGGTAGGATAACGTTGTCTAAAAACATTCTTAAAAAGTTTGGTGATAACCTTCTTAAGATGTTTTTGATAACCTTCTTTTTTTTTAAACAATATGTTTATTAATTTTTCATTCTTTTAAACAACAAGACACACCATACCTTACAAATACTTACGACAACAAAACATTAAAATAAAACAAATGATGTGAAAAACAGAGACAAAGACAAGACAGGACATCATTACAAAAATTAAATGAAATTGAAATATAAAAGATATAATAAAAATAAGAAACATTAAATTAAATAAAATTTAAAAATAAAATAAAACTGGGCAGTAGCAACATTATCCTAAAAAGTGTACATAGTCACAGCAGTTTAAGAAGTACTTTACTTTTCCATTCAACCAGATCGCTCTCATGGATTCCCATTGTTATTTCTTAGCATGTTTGACACATTAACATCACCTAACAGTTGAGTAAATGGGCCCCAAACCCTATCATAGGTTTCATTTTTCCTTTTCAGAATATACGTTATCTTTTCCATAGAACAGCAATTACTCATTTCCCTCAGCCATTGGCCCACATGTGGCCTCTGAGTGTTCTTCCATGACAAGGCAATCGAGCGTTTTGCTTGGAGTAAACACATGTTTATGAGATTCTTTTTATTCTTTGTTATGACTGGGATGGAGGGGTAAAGTCCCAAAATAAACAATTTAGGATCAAGAGGTATCTTAACATCTCGCATTTTGTGAATTATTTGTGAGATCTCGCACCAGAAAGTTGCGATCTCTTTGCACTCCCACATGCAGTGAAAAAGTGTCCCTTTAGACGGTTCACACTTAGTACATATATCTGGAATGTTATTATTAAACTGATGTAATCTCACAGGTGTTATGTACGTGCGCATCAGCCAGTTGTGTTGTAGCAATCTTAATCTGGTATTCTTAGTTTGTCTATGTGCCTCAGTACATATCACACCCCAGTCATCCAAGGAAATATCCTCCTGTATATCTCCCTTCCAGGCGTTAAGCCAGTCGGTAGAGGATTCAGTGGAGTTAAAAACCAAAAAGTCATATAGCACTGAAATAAGCCTTTTCCCATGACAATTATCAGAGATCAATCGTTCCAGTTCAGAAAGTGGTGGGGGAGTTAATAACTGGTTGCGGGATGCAGTTATAAAGCTTCGTACCTGTAAGTATTTATAAAAACTGCTATTTGAAAGGCCAAATTTAGTACGCAACTGTTCAAATGACATCAACGTTTCATCTTGAAACATATCTCCTATTTTTGTTAGACCTTTCGTTCTCCAATGATGGAAACCTTGGTCCATTCTTCCTGGTTTAAATTGGTCATTTCCCCAGATTGGGCTAAAACGGGACATTGACGATTTTTCCCCTAGCACATCTTGAATTTTATACCAAACATTGATCATATTCAATACAAATGGGTTAGATGTTTGTTCCCTGAGCTTTTTAACATTGGCAGAATACATGTATGAGTTAAGTGGCAATTTAGGGGTAAGTGAAAAGGCTTCAATGTCTACCCACGCTGGGACTGGGTCGGGGGAGAAGTAATACATTATGCTGCGTAATTAGGCGGCCCAGTAATACCACTGGAAGTTAGGAAGTTTGAGTCCTCCTCTGTCATATGGTAAGTATAATAATGTCAAACGTAGCCTGTGTCGTCTATTATTCCAAATGAAATTCAAACATGTTTTCCTCAATTTAGTGAAATGCGATAGTGGCAAGGGTAAAGGTATGTTTTGAAACAGGTACAATAGTTTTGGAAGGATATTCATTTTCAGTATATTTATTCGCCCTATTAAAGAAATTGGCATATTAGTCCATCTTTCCAGTGATTTATAAATTGATTCAAGAGCAGGATCATAATTGTTTTTTAAAAATGTTCCCACATCAGGCACTATATGTATACCTAGGTAGGTAAGTTGGAATAAGTAGGAGTCTGTTGAGTTGAATGAGGACACATGGTCCATAGGATTGCATCTTTCTTTTCCATTCAATAACATTATGGAGGATTTTGCATTATTCACCTTATAACCTGCAAATAATCCAAACGTCTTAATTACATTTAGTAAAGCTGGAATTGAATTAGCTAAATCCGTGAGGAACAAAATGACTTCGTCCGCGAAAAGAGCTATGCGATGTTCTAGCTGTCCCAACCTGACACCTGAAATATTCTTGTGTGTCCTGACTGCTATGGCGAAGGGTTCTATGGCGAGTGTAAATAGGAGGGGTGACAAAGGGAAGAAAACATTCCGGCCTTCTGGACATCACTGGAGATACTTTCTTTGATTAGACTACCAACAGTTTCTATTATGGAGTTAACAGTAGTTTTGGAGAGTAGGGTGATGAGAGACCCTCTACCTTTTGTTCCACTGGATTGGTGCAATTTCTTGCTCTTCTCTACGCAATCATCCAGATGCTCTTTTAAGCAGACATCATACTTTCCTAATAAAAGGATGAGCTCCAAAAAGTTACCGTGGTCCACGGTGTTGTCAGCTAGCATATATGCTCCCTCATTCTCCACCTGCCTGTAGCTTAGCCCCCTCTTCCCAAGCACTTTCCCCACATCCACCACACGCTCCAAAACCTGACGTCTCTTTCGGACTTGTTCCCTATGAGCAGACATCTGACTGCCAGCAAACATGCTTTCGATGTCTGCTTTAGAGCACCGTAAGAAAAAAGCTTCAGCCAGGTTGAATGTGTAATGCTCTTTTCGTGCTCCTCTGTACGCTGGTGTGCGTGCCTCCAATCTGACATTCCAGTTATAAATGTGCCAGTGTTAGTCCTCTTCCCAAATGCCAGACATACAAAACAAAACAACATATGACGTCCCTTGCAATATGTAAGCCACTTTCTGCTGGTGCCATCTTTCCAGGTGAATACCTTCTGCACAACTGGATTTCTGGTATGTTGTTGTGAGTGCTGTTCTAAAAACATCTGTAACATAGATGGCTCGGGGCGGGCAAAGTAATCTATGTCCTCCTGCTCTTTGCTCTCCTCACTCTCGCTGACACTCTCCTCCTCTGGGGATGCTACCTGGATCAACACAATGATACAGAATTAATGGATTCCCTGATAGAGGTCCATACAAATTGACATAACAATACCACACAGTTAATGGTCAAAACTACATGTGTGCCTCAATTTTTTATCTAATTCTATATTATTCATTCTATATATTGTCAATCAAAACTACCACAAAAAGCTGACTATAAACATTTTTTTCAGGTCCCAAAAGACCACTGTTGCCCTTATAACCAAATAAGTAAATAAACTAAACAAAACAAGCTGCCAGCTGACAGTAATTGTTCATGAATGGTGGTTAACAAAATAATGACATTCTTTCAATGAGACAACGTATCAGAGTCCCATTAAGCTATATTTTAACTTGCCAGGGAAAACCTAAAAAAGCCAGCTTACTAGCTTGTAGGCTAACGAATGTTTCTCTTATAATATTTGTCTTATTAGTGCTTCATCAAGGGGATATTAATGGGTTCCAGAACTACAGAGTATCATAACCTTAATAATAATCTGTTCCTAATTTTCTTAGCTTCTGTTTACCGCGAGTTCTCCTCCCTCTCTCCACTCTCGCTGATCTCTCTCCCTCTCATCATCTTCCTCACCACCAATATCGGCCACGGGTGCTGAAGATGGACCTGCACCTGTACTAAACATGTCGGTTATTTTGACACAAGCGGCAGCATCAGCACGAAGGGCCTGCTTTTTTCTTTCCCGCAATTTTTCTGCACCCCCTTTTTCGCTTGGCCTTCGTCTTCGCCTTCGCCTTCTCCATTTCTAACTCAAACTTTTTTTTTTCTCGAAAAGAAAGGCAGTTTGGCTTCAACAGCCGGCTCACCTCCTGGGGGCGTGATTTAATGATGCACACTGAGCGGCCCAAAGGGGGAGGTGATTAAAGATTTGATTGGGCCGGCCCAGTGTCAATCACTAAAAACATTTAAACAGAGGGCTAGTCTACCCGTCTTATGGGCCGGGACTTCAGAAAAAAAAAAAATGACGTGTCGGCCCAAAAGGCACGTCGGCCCACCGGGAAAATGCCCGGTATGCCAGATGGCCAGTCCAGCCCTGGCTCAGTCAACAGCGATAACTTTCGAGGGGTGGACGTCTGCCCATTATTTTGAGTTTGTCCGAAGAAAGGACAGGAATGTGACGGTGAGGTGCAAACTGTGTCCAGGACAGAAGCTTTTATCCACTGCTGCAAACACAATGTCAAACCTCAACAAGCACCTGCAAAGACAACATGCTAACGTGAAGCTAATAGCTAAGGACCCCCGAACCCAGAGTGAGGATGTAAACAGGGCCGCCCCCTCCCGCTCCCTCCGCAAAATGAAGCACACTCCGCAGTCTGCCTGTAGGGGGGGGGGGGGGCGGCCCTGCGAGTAAAGTAACGAGTAATGTAATGAGTAAAGTAACGCGTTACTTTATGTAGAGAGTAACGAAGTAAAGTAATATATTACTTTTTTAAAGTAATATGTAATATATTACTTTTTTTGAGTAACGACCCCATCTCTGCTCGTGAAGTATATTTAACACTGTCCGTACGTTATGAAAGCCTTGTCTCACTTTAACAAATCCATTTTGATCCATATCTATAATGACAGGGAGAACAGACTCCAATCTACGTGCTAATACTTTGCAGAGAATTTTAATGTCCGAATTTAGAAGTGAGATTGGACGGAAAGATTGGCATTTATGGGCTGGTTTGTTTGGTTTTAAAATAAAAATTATTATGGCCCCTCTCAATGAGGGAGGGAGTGACCCGTTTTTATAGGATTCCTGAAGCATTTCTATAATTGGAGTTAAAAGTTTCCTCTTGAATTTCTTATAAATATCGATTGGTAGTCCATCAGGACCAGCTGCTTTGCCAGCATTCATGGCATCAATTGCTTCTATAATGTCCTCCGTTGACAAATCAGAATCCAGGTTGATTTTTTCTTCATTTGAGACCCTTGGGAATTTTAAATTATCCAAAAATGAAGCGTCCGAATTAGGCGGAGATTCTGAGGAATATAACGTTTCATAGAATTGTCTAAAGGTTACATTTATTTCTTCAGGAACCACAGTCACATCTCCCTTAGAATTTTCAATTGCATTAATAGCTCTTTCTGATTGTAGCTGTTTAATTCTCCAGGCCAGAAGTCTACCTGTTTTTTCTCCCTGATCATAAAAATTATGTTTAAGCTTCAACAAGCTATTCACAGCCCTCTCAGCAGATATTTTATTGTATTCAGCCTTAAGAAGTAATAGTTCCTGATGTGGGTTTTCTGAGCTATCCATAAATTTGTCTTTCTCTAGCACTTTAATTTTATAATCCAGGTCTTCCAGTTTTTGACGGATGCGTTTTAATTTAGGAGACGTAAAACTTATAATCTGTCCTCTCAAGAAGGCTTTAAAAGGCTTTTAAAACTATGTGTGAGTGTTTTTGTTTCAGTCTACTAAGTACCTGCTTCACTTTAGTTAATTTACCCAAGCCCCTGCAATTCCAAGATGTAACCTTCATAGATTTAGACATACCTCAATCGAACATATATTGTGTTATATAGGTTGTTCAGTGACTGTAATAGTGAGTGGATAAACGATGCTGCCCTAACAAAATACGTGTAAAAATACATATATTCTAACACATAAAACTGTTTTTCATTGCTTGGCCTCAGATATACTACACATAGTAAACAAGTCTCTTCAATCAGGTGTATTTCCACAGGCACTGAAAACTGCAATAATTAAACCGCTCCTAAAAAAGCATAACCTAGACGAAACCATAATGAATAACTACAGGCCATATCAAACCTTCCCTTTTTAAGCAAATTGATTGAAAAAGCTGTTTTTCAACAGTTGACTAATTTCATGTTTTTAACTGACGGTTTTGATGTGTTTCAGTCGGGCTTTCGACCTAACCACAGCACTGAGACTTCACTTGTTAAGGTCTTAAATGACATCCATTTGAACACAGACAGTGGCAGAATATCAGTGTTAGTTTTATTAGAGCTCAGCGCTGCCTTTGATACTGTTGACCACAACATATTGCTAGACCGTCTTGAAAACTGGGTGGGAGTTTCAGCAACAGCTCTAAACTGGTTTAGCTCCTACTTAAAGGACAGAACAAACTTTGTCTCAATAGGCATTACAAATCAACCCTGATAAATATGTCATGCGGGGTTCCTCAAGGCTCCATCTTAGGACCTTTGCTTTTTAATATCTATATGCTACCTCTGGCTGAAATTATTAAAAAGAGCGATCTAAGCTATCACATCTATGCAGACGACACCCAGATTTATTTTAAAATTACACCGGGAGACTACTCTCCGATTAGAACACTGAGCAAGTGCATTGAGCACATCACTGACTGGATGACTCAGAACTTTCTCCAATTGAACAAAGAAAAAACTGAGATCATTGTTTTTGGAGGAAAGAAGGACCGATTAAAAGTAATCGCAGAGCTTCAGTTGGCAGACTACAAAGTAACTCACAAAGCAAGAAATCTGGGTGTAGTGATGGACTCAGACCTGAATTTTAACAGTCACATTACAACAGTTATTAGGTCTGCATACTATCACCTGAAGAATATATCAAGGATTATTCCCCTAATGTCGCAACAGGATTTAGAAAAACTTGTCCATGCTTTTATTTTCAGTAGACTCGACTACTGCAATAGTGTATTCACAGGGGTCACAAAAAAATCTATCAGAAAGCTGCAGCTGATTCAGAACGCTGCTGCTCGAGTTCTCACTGACACTAGAAAAGTGGATCACATCACTCCGGTTCTGAGATCATTACACTGGCTTCCAGTCGACCATAGAATTGATTTTAAAATACTACTGCTAGTTTTTAAATCACTAAATGGCTTAGGACCGAGGTATATAGACAATGTTTTCAAAAACATCTTAAGAAGGTTATCAAAAACATCTTAAGAAAGTTATCACCAAACATTTTAAGAATGTTTTTAGAGAACGTTATCCTACCGTTAAGAACATTCTGGGAACCATAAGAAAACTTCCCGCTGAAAACATTCCTAGAACAGTGAATGGTAACATTCTCAGAATGTTTTTAGAACCAAGCATTTCTAGCTGGGTAGTCAGGGGTTTTGGGTGATGGGAGACACATCTATGGAATCAGAATTTCAATAGCTTACCATTAAATGACGGATATACCTTTCCATCTGTGATGTTTTACAAATCAGATATTAATGTGTAGAACTACAATATGTGAAATAATATAGCAATATCCTGTAAAATTATGTGAAAACATGAATAAAACTACACATCTTCAGATGTTATACATACACAAGTGTCCTACACTAATAATACAAAGTTATTATGGCATTGTATGCTGTGTGTTATTTGTAACATCTTCAGAAACTACCTTTCCAACTCCTCACCAGTTGACTGTTACAGGTCTATACAGGTTCATGGCACAATGCATAAGCTTCAAATCGAGAGAATGAAACTGTATTTTTCTTTATCGTTCTGTTTTAATTTCACAATAAAGTTTATAGTAATATTATGTTTGATATTATTGTGTTTTATTAACTAGACCACTGGGTCATGTTTGGTGTTACAAATATCAAAACAATATATGTGTGGATAAAAAAATGAATCCGTCATAAACTAAACTGGAAATTATACTGGCCATATTTGCAAAATGTGCCTCTGAACCTTGACAAGTGCATGTTTCAAGGCTTATCAATTAACAACAGGAGGGGTCACAGACATAAGACCAGCTGTTAAATAAAGCTCTTCTGACCTTAGCTGTCATGTGGGTATATTGATGCTGCCCATTATGGACACAAGCCATTTTCACCCATTTATGAATTATATGTTTTACATTTGATAACACCAATGTGTTTCGTATCCCCTAAACCTCCAGGGATGTACACAGTTTAATACTGGCAACTTCTAATTATGGGAAATATGAAAACGTCTTTTAAAACTACAATTCCCAGTAGAGACGTGCCATAGAACATGTTGCAAAACACAATAGCCAGAATGTGTAGTTCTGGGGGGGGGGGGGCTGGACCCGTTCGAGTCCAGTTATGGATAGTCTGCCGTGGTTTCATTCCATTTCAAAGAGCTCGGCGTAACCTTGGCGCACTGCCACTCCAACATCCAATCACAGAGCTTGAGAACTAATCACGGGGTTTGTCAAGCAAAGCGGATGTTGTAGTCCCAAACGATAGCTGAGGATTATGGGTAGTGTAGTGTCTTCGGCCATCCTAAACTCCGAAAAAATATTTGTTTCTCCGAATCGAAGGTTAAAAACACAAAAGCATTTTACACAATTTAAACCAATCAATGTTGTGTAATTAACAAGGATAAACTGATGTTTTTAGTGGATGAGTACGGCAGATATATCACTGTGAAATAATTTGACAGTGAGGGGAATCCTTCCGGTTTTATTATGAAAACTTCGAGACCGGAAATACTGTTTCCACCCCGTGAGGGTTGACGCCAACTTTACATGGACGCTGTGGGGAAAGACGTAGTATATTAACGTTCTCCTGGCGAGACCTCAAATCATCTTCGTAATATCTATCAAACTATAGATCCTACACATCCACTGGACGTGGATTCTAAAAGTACAATATACACTTCTCGCTAGAAATCGAATCAAAAAGCATTTCAATGGCCAAACTATTCTACAATTTAGGATTTTCCAGAGAGGGTTATTTGTGAATATACGACCCTCTGGAGCGTTTGCAATCAACGGGAGCATCAGCCCATATGCCGCAAATTGTTGTTTCTTACACGACCACTAGAGGTGCTAAACTTTAAAACGTGACTATAGGTCGTAATAAGCTGCTGAACAATCAACCTATTTGGTCGTTTTTTGGAGGAGGACAGGCTGTGTAAGACGTACAGTATGGTGACACGTTGAAGTAAAAACCTCATTAAATTGTAAAAAAGTTCGGTAACACTTTATATTAAGGTAAACAAATTCACCATCAACTAGTTGTTCATTAACATGCATATTAGCAGTATATTGGCTCTTTATTAGTCATTGTAAAACAATTATTAATGCCTTATTCTACATGACCATATTCTACAAGTAATAGGCCATTAGTTGAGAGTTTTTCCTCAATAACCCTCTAATTAGTGCTTATTTATTGCAAGTAAGGAAGTTGTTGTACATGAGTTTGGGTGTTAATATGCTCTGCTCAATATGGGCCTAATAAGGCAGTAGTACCACAAGAATACTAATTCTCCGATAATAACACTTAACAAATATGATCTATTCTTATGTAACAATACATGAAACTATAAGTGTTAATTGTGTCTCAATAACTCAAAATGAGGTATTTCTATCTAAGAATATGTTCCCTATTTTAAAGTGAAGTCGTGTTCATAACCAATAAGCTAGTAGTTTGACTCTAATTGACCTGAACAGGTTCCCTATTCTAAAGTTGCCTCCTCTTCACACTTTGTAAATACATTATAGCACACAACTACTGAAATAAACCTCAACAGTACATGAACAAAGTAGGCACACGTTGAAATATCTGTTTTATTAATGAACCACTAAAGAGAGGTTCAGACACATACATGTACCAAAACATGTCGTTTCTCGAAGGCTGAGAACACATATGCAGCCTGTACTTTTTAATAAAAACAGATTTTTAACAAAGATTATGTATTTGTGATCATACTGTGTGACCTGCTTGTATGTTCTTACACAATAGGTGTACTGTTCTCTCTATGTGTTGTACTGTCTCAGTGTGAACATAGATTAAACAGCCAGCCAAACTCTTTTGAGAGCCAGGGAATGAGCAGCCATGCTCCTTTATTGACTTATTTGCAGTCCACTGACATTCAAACGGAGTGAAACTATAAAAAAAGAGGTTACAAGTTTAATGATCTCATACATGCAAGTGTAACGTACACAGATTAACACATAGGACCGCTAAGTGTAAACAAGGTAAATATAGCTAATGCTAGCTGTGCAATAAGCATGTATACAGGCTAGTCCGTCTAGTCTGGCAGTGGCTCAGTCAGTAGGGGCTTGGACTGGGAGCTGTAGGGTCGCCTGTTCAAGTCCCCGACCAGACCTAAAATATGGAGTGTGGACTGCTACTTGGAGAGGTCCCAGTTCACCTCCTGCCCTGCCGTGGTGCCCTTGAGCAAGGCACCGGACACCCCCCTTCCCCCCTCACTCCCATTGCTCCCCGGGCACTAATACATTTGATTTATATAGCACACTTTAAAGACAACGTCATCTCAAGGTGCTTCACAAAGCTATAAGGAAAAATAAGGAAACATATATCTAAAGGAGCATATTGGATAAAATATGGCTGGCAATATAAAAAATAAAAATAAAAGGTTAAGAGCATAAACGGTTTAAAAATAAATAAAGTAAAGGACAGTCTGTAAAATGCGGTGTGGAACAGGTGGTCTTGAGGCATTTCCTAAAAACTGAGAGTGATGCCGAGGTCCGTATGTTCTCTGGAAGCTGATTCCACAGACGTGGACCCAGGGAGGAGAAAGCACGGTTTCCCATGCTGACCAGTTTTGTCCGCGGAACAGCCAGGAGATTGGAGCTGTCTGACCTGAGTGTGCGTGAGGTATGGGAATGTTTTCTGGTTAGCAGTTCCTGTAGGTAGGTGGGGCCAGTGTGGTTGACGGCATTGAAGACCATTATGAGGACTTTGTAGTTGATCCGGTGTGTTACAGGGAGCCAGTGGAGTGAGTGAAGGATGGTGGTGATGTGCTCTGATTTGCGTACTGTACAATAGCTGCCCACTGCTCCTAGTACTAGACTCCTGGTACTATGATGGGTTAAATGCAGAGAACACATTTCACTGTGTGTGCTGTGTGCTCTGCATGTGTGACCATTAAAGAGGGTTTCATCCCTCCCAATTCTATTCTATTCTAGTATGGCTAACACTAGCGTGTATGCTGACGCTAGCGCGAATGCTAACGCATTTTCTCATTGAGTTTAAACATCTCCAAATGTCATCACATAAACACAATACATGTTACTAATACTTACAGTGTAAGTGTATGGCTTACACTTACACTTACAGTCATTGCTTTCTGACGGACTTGACCCTTTTACTATTCAGGTTGCATAGAGAAATATAGTAGTAGTCTACTGCCATGCTATTCAGTTCACTTTCTCCTACTTCCTGTACCCGGTTTCCTGTCTAACCTTCAGTACAAATTTAACAAAAATATAAATGTGCAAATATAAAACTGTGGTGGTACTACTGCCTTATTAGGCCCATATTGAGCAGTGCATATTAATTAAGACCAAAACTCATGTACAACAACTTCCTTACTTGCAATAAATAAGCCCTAATTAGAGGGTTATTGAGGAAAAACTCTCAACTAATGGCTTATTACTTGTAGAATACGGTCATGTAGAATAAGGTATTAATAAGTGTTTTATAATGACTAATAAAGGGCCAATATACTGCTAATATGCATGTTAATTAACAACTAATTGATGGTGAATTTGTGTACCTTAATATAAAGTATTACCAAAAGTTAAAATCAGTGTTGATACATTTTCCTTTAACAAGACATGACTCTGTTCCAAATCACATACCAACATTATATTATATTATATTACAAAATAATAAACTAGTTGGTTTGATGATTCATGACGAGTTAAGTTAAAGTACATTTAGGAGAAAAAGCACGGGAGCACATACATATAATTCAGAGTTCAACTAATTCATAGTTCACAAGTTACATATTTATTCATTGGAAATTTGGAAGAGATCATTTTGATTTTAATTTGTGTCAAACCATTTGTATTCAAAGATGGCTTAGATCCTTTCAATGTGTGATACAGTCATGTGATTAATACAGTCATGTGATTAGTACAGTCATGTGATTAGTACAGTCATGTGATGCAGAGAGGACATGATGCTTAGTTTTTTTTCTGTCGACAGGGTCTGCTGGTCTTGGCATAATCCTTATTTTAGCACTCAGTATGTAGTACATGATGTATGTGTTCTGCCCTTACAGCGCGTATCCCTATGCGTAGCTAGACAGTTAGCTAACATTTAAAAGTCCTCAAATAAAGATGCAAGGTTTGCTTTCCTGACTTTACTGTTCTTCTTTTACTTTGTAAAACTGTAACAATACAGAAATAAAACACATATAAGTATGCAGGCTTTACACATATAACATATAAGTAGCACAGTACTGTACAAACGACACACATACTACTATAAAAGGAATTAGCTATCATTAGCATCACTATTAGCTAGAAATAGCACAGATCACCATTAGCTAAATTAGCACACATTAAACTAGCTTCAGACCAAAAGTTACAAACTTCAAACATTCTGCACATAACACATCCAAATTGCACATGAATAACTCACAGACAAATAGTCTCCAAGGCTTAAGCATCACAGACACGAACACAGTTTACTTGACGTCTCTGCTCCATGTGTTGATCTCCGTGCTCCGTTTACAAAGATCCTCGCAAAGCAGAGAGCTCACTCTGACACGCCCCCAGCAAACCAACAAAGCCAAGGAGCGCTCACTCTGAGCCAAAAAACATGTCTCAACTCTATAAACATAGAAATAGGCAGCACACTCCCCGCTTGAGATAATAACATTATATCACGACAAATACAATTGAACTTGAAAGGGAATGTCCTCTGAAAACAACATATTAAGTCTTTCTCTAAGACTCTGCAAGAAGGACAACAATTTCTGTTACAGGCCTAAGGAACACCTTGGCTGTCCTGTTCTTCACAATCCGCACTTCTACTTTGCGGACCCTCTTGTCACTGCTTGGAAAAGTCTTAACAACCAATCCCATTGGCCATTCGTTCCTATGGGCTTGACTGTCTTTGAGAAGGACGACGTCTCCTTCTTTGACGTTCGGCTTGTCTTGCGTCCACTTCCTGCGGCTCTGCAGAGTAGACAGATACTCTCCTTTCCATCTCTTCCAAAAGGTGTCGGCAAGGCACTGAACTTGCTTTCATTGCTTTCCGAGCAACTGAGCTGTATCGAAGTTTCCAGGAGGTGCTGAAACTGCACTCATTTTCTGAGACAGGAGCATTGAGGGGGTTAGAACTGCAGGCATATCTGGGTCAGTAGACACAGACACAAGGGGTCTTGCGTTGATGATCGCCATCACCTCTGCCATGAAAGTGCTCAGAACCTCATGTGTAAGACGTACTGTTCCTGTCTGAAGCAACATTGCATCCAGAATGCGCCTGGCTACTCCGATGAGCCGCTCCCAGGAACCGCCCATGTGGGAGGCATGAGGGGGGTTGAAAACCCAAGAGCATCCTCTCTCCTGGAGGTACTTCCTGATGAATGTGTCGTGTGTGTTAATCCTTCACTCTTTTGAAGCCCCGACGAAGTTAGTCCCTCTGTCCGAGCGCAGGAGCTTTGCTGGACCACGAACAGAGAAAAATCTTCTTGAGGCATTGATAAAACTGTCTGTTGACATGGATTCAATCAGTTCAATATGCACCGCTCTGGTAGACATGCATGTGAAGAGCGAAGCCCAGCGTTTGCTGTCTGCAGCCCCTCCTCTTGTGCGTCGTGTCATGACCAACCACGGCCCAAAGACATCCAGTCCAACATTGGTGAACGGAGGTTCGGGTGTTAGTCTGTCAGCTGGCAGATCTGCCATCTTCTGATCTTCCAACCTTCCTCGCAATTTGCGGCAGGTAACACACTTGTGGATGACAGAAGATACCAGATGTTTACTCCCAACTATCCAGTATCCAGCTGCTCGAATAGCTCCTTCTGTAAAGTGTCGCCCTTGGTGAGCTACTTTTTCATGGAAGTATCTGACAAGCAGTGTGGCGATATGATGATTGCGTGGAATGATCAGAGGGTATTTTTCTTCTTCTGACAGCTCAGCCAATGAAAGACGACCTCCAACACGAAGAAGACCATCTTTATCCACAAATGGATTGAGCTTCTCAAGTGTGTTTTGCTTGGCCCAAGTCTGTCCGCCTTCAAGACATTTGAATTCCTCTTTGAAGGCCTTGTGCTGGACAGAGCGGATGATCAAAACCTTGGCTTGTGAGAGTTCAATTATGCTGATTGTTTCTCCGAAACATTCCCATCCTTTCTTTCTTGCTTCGTCAGCCTTGCTTTTGAAGGAAGCGGCAACATGAATGAGTCTGGCTATGATCTGACAGAGCTTTTGCCAGCTTGAGCATCGCTCAAAGTGTTCAGAGCTCAACATGAACTCTGATACCTTGGTTGCCAGTGTAGACACTTCAGGACGTATCTCGTTGTCGGCTTCAGGCTCAATAAGGCTGAAGAGGTAAGGTTCAAGTGTCTCTACTGATTTATCCTGATACAGGAAGGCCGGACCTGTGAGTCAGCTGCTGTGTTGGAGTTGAGCTTCAGGTATAGACCTGGTGGCATGGTCCGCAGGATTCAGGTCTGTTGGCACATAGAACCATTGGTCTGGGTTGGAGGATCTCCTTATCCGAGTCACTCTGTTGGAAACATACATGTAAAACCTTCTTGTGCAGTTGTGTATATCCAAGCACAATCTTGCTGTCAGTGAAGAACTTCACGGCATCTACTTCAATGTCTATCTCATCTCGGATCAGCTCGTAAAGTTCAACAGCTAGCACAGCTGCACAGAGCTCCAGACGTGGAACAGTGTGGGCAGGGCGAGGTGCCAATTTTGACTTCCCCATGACAAATCCAACATGATAATGACCTTCAACATCGGCAGCTCTCAAGTACGCCACAGCTCCTATGGCAATAGTGGAAGCATCTGAGAAAATGCACAGTTCCTTTCTCAGTGTTAAGGCAAGTGAGACTGGAATGTAACACCTCTTGATGTGCAGCTCTTCAAGAGCCTTCAGTGAGTCCTTCCACTGGTTCCACTCTGTTTCCATTTTTGGGAGGAGAGGAGCATCCCACTCACTCTGTTCAGATGACAGTTCTCGGACTAGAGCTTTCCCTTTCATTGTTATAGGAGCTACAAACCCCAAAGGGTCATACAAACTGTTCACTGTTGACAGCACACCTCTTCGTGTGAATGGTTTCTCTTCACGGGACACCAGGTAAGTGAAACTGTCTGTTTCAAGGTTCCAGGAAAGTCCAAGGCTTCTCTGCAAAGGGAGAGGATCCACACCGTTGTCCAGATCCTTCAGGTCTTTTGCCCTGTCCTCTGCCGCAAAGGCTTCCATTACCTGGCTTCTGTTTGATGCAAGTTTGTGCAGTCGCAGGTTGGACTCTGCTAACATCTCCTGGGTTTGTTTGAGGAGATCTATTGCCTTTCGGGTGTAGCAACAGAGGTGAGACCATCATCCACGTAAAACTGCCTCTCAACGTACTGTCTTGCATCCATACCATGTTCTTTTTCGCCCTTTTTAGCTGCTTGTCTCATGCAGTAGATAGCTACAGCAGGTGAAGGGCTGTTACCGAAAACATGGACTTTCATCCTGTACTCAACCACTTGTTTGGTGATGTCGTTGTCTTCATACCAAAGGTACCGAAGATAATCACTGTGGTCTTCACGTACGAGAAAGCAATAAAACATTTGTTCCACGTCAGCTTTAATGGCTACGGGCTCTTTTCGGAACCGTAACAGGACTCCCAACAGGGTGTTGTTCAAGTCTGGTCCACTAAGGAGCACATCGTTTAGAGATGTTCCCTCACATTCAGCACTTGAGTCGAACACAACTCGTATTTGGTTTGGCTTTTGTGGGTGATACACACCGAATGTTGGTAGGTACCAGTGTTCTTTTCCTTTGTCCAAAGGTGGCGCAGGCTCAGCTTGGTCATTGTCCAGCATCTTTTGCATGAACTTGATGTAATGTTCTTTCATTTCTGGCCTTTTCTCAAGAGTTTTTCGTAAGGAGAAGAGACGTTTCAAAGCGTGTTCCCTGTTGCTTGGAAGGCATCGTCTAGGAGAGCTGAATGGTAAAGGAGCTACCCAGCTGTTTCCTTCGTCTTGGTAGACCTCTGCATCCATGATTGCAAGAAAAGCTTTGTCGTCTATTGAGTACGGTGGCCCTGAAGTGCAAAACACCACAGCAATTCAGAAAACACCACAGCATTTCAGAAAACGCCACAGCATTTCACAAAACACAACAGCATTTCAGAAAACACCACAGCATTTCACAAAACAGCACAGCGTTTCACAAAACGCCTCAGCGTTTCACAAAATGCCGCAACATTTCAGAAAACGCCGCAGCATTTCAGAAAACACCACAGCATTTCAGAAAACACCACAGCATTTCACAAAACACAACAGCATTTCACATTGGACGGAAAGAGTATTCCTTTAGGGAGAACACTTCTTGTTTGTGATTGGACAGAGCCAGCCAGAGAAGCACTGCTGTGATTGGTTGTTTTTGCTGCCAGTCAAGAAATGACGCTTCGTGATTGGTCAGCACCCGACAGCGCAACATGTCCCAACACATCAGCCGTTAGCTGTTAGCACACACTCAGAGCTCACAGCTCCTCATATCTGTTCAGAAACTGGACAAAAGTTAAACAAGTACAAAACACAGACTGTCTATGTCATGGTGAATACAGTCGCCGCTTTATTTATGTCTGTATGGCGTTGTTGTGAGTGTGGACGGAGCAGCTACAGGTTAGTTTAGTCTGATCGATCCGATTCCGATTTACATGGAGATACGCCCCGCCCCCCTCTCCAGCGAGTCTTGTTTGAATGACACAAAACCATGAATTAATGCTTTATTAATTCATGGTTTTTAAGGGACTTATCTCCATGTAAATACTACGGTAGACTACCCAATATTCGCATCGCTCTAATCGCTCGAGTTTCACCGCGGCTGTCAGCTGTGTTTGCTCCTGTCATTCAAACAAGACGCGCTGGAGAGGGGGCGGGGCGTATCTCCATGTAAATCCTATGGGAGATACCAACTACAACAAAATGAACATATTTGACCGTGATTTAATTGTAATACACGTTTCAAAGTGATGCCGAAGTAACTACATACTGATACCGGTTAGTAAAAACCATGAATTAATGCTTTGACAAGTCTGCAGACAAGACGGCAGGCGAAAAGCTTTTAAAATGCGTGTTTTCTGAATGGAATCGGATCGATCAGGCTAAACTAACCTGTAGCTGCTCCGTCCACACTCACAACAACGCCATACAGACATAAATAAAGCAGCGACTGTATTCACCATGACATAGACAGTCTGTGTTTTGTACATGCTTAACTTTTGTCCAGTTTCTGAACAGATGAGGAGCTGTGAGCTCTGAGTGTGTGCTAACAGCTAACGGCTGATGTGTTGGGACATATTGCGCTGTCGGGTGCTGACCAATCACGAAGCGTCATTTCTTGACTGGCAGCAAAAACAACCAATCACAGCAGTGCTTCTCTGGCTGGCTCTGTCCAATCACAAACAAGAAGTGTTCTCCCTAAAGGAATACCCTTTCCGTCCAATGTGAAATGCTGTGGTGTTTTCTGAAATGCTGTTGTGTTTTGTGAAATGCTGTTGTGTTTTGCACTTCAGGGCCACCGTAATTGAGAGTGCGATCTTGTTGTCATCTTTGGACCTGTCGAACACCGAACACCCGAGATTGTCTGTAATCGCAGTGCAATCTGTGTTCTGCTTACATGCAGTGAAGGTGAGACTAGGATGCTGTGTCATGCCACTGAAGTCTTCTTTAACATGAATACTGTTTGGACATGGACTGAGATAAGATGTGCGACCGTTGTGCAGTATGTTGGTCTTGTAGATATTGACCTCTGATGGTTTGTGAGCTATCCCCAAGCATACTTCTCCCACAATGACCCAGCCTAGGTCTAGCCGTTGTGCGTAAGGTGCATTGTGCGGTCCATTGATTTGCTCACGTACTTTGTGCACCCTTAGGATGTCTCTCCCTAAGGGCAGAAGGATAGGAGCGTTTTGATCTACTGGATGAATCTTGTTAGCAACTGGCTGTAGGTGTGGGTGATGCATTGCAATCTCTGGAGAGGGAATTTCTGCTCTTTCATCTGGCACCATGTCACACTCAATTAAGGGTGGTAAGGGAAGCTGTACTTTCCCCTCCACAGACTCAATGACAAAATTAACGGCTCTCCTACCTGAAGTCTCTGACTTCCCAGAACAGGTTTTCAGGGTATATGGAGTAGAGTTACCTTTAACTTCAAAGAGGTTTTGGCCTTGGCTAGTGACTTATTACTTTGTTCGTCCAACACTGCATACATCTTCATTGCCTTCTCCTTTTCCCCTGCAGGATATGCTTTCACCAAGATGATTTTGGAACATGAGCGTGAGCACTCTGAGTGTTTAAAGGAGGAGGGCCTGGATGCAGTGCGGCGATGTGTCTGTCACTGTTGCACTCGAAGCATTTGACAGTCAGTTTGCAATCTTTTGCCATGTGTTGAAAAGAACCGCAACATCTATAACAGATGCGATTGTCTCTGAGATATGCTTTGCGGTCTTCAAAAGTTTTCTCTCTAAAGAGCTTACATTTTTTCAGTGGGTGTGGCTTCTTGTGAATTGGACACTGGCGATCTGGCTCATCCAATTTTTTAAAAGTAGGACTGCTTTGGGTGTCTGCTGGCTCTTCTGGCATGTCTGTTTTGTGTACAGTCACGGAGGCTTTGTTGCTTGGCGTAGATATAATAAAGCTTGGATCGTTCTTAATCTTTGCTTGTTGCTGGACAAACTTGGCGAAGACAGAGAAAGGAGGGTAGGCTACTCTGTAATCCTCCTTGTACTTGCTTCCAATGCTGGTCCACCTCTCTTGCAGATTATAGGGAAGCTTTTCCACTATTTCTCTTACCCCACGAGCTGTATCCAAGTACGAAAGCCCTGGCAGAGCACCTTCGTCCTTAGCACACTCAAGTTCGAGGAGAATGTCGCCAAGTTCTCTCAGTTTAGCATTGTTTGTTGGTGAGCTTCGGAAAGTGTTCTATTTTCTTGAGCAGTGCGTCTTCAATGACCTCTGGCGCCCCATAACACTCTTCAAGAAGTTGCCAGACCATGTTCACACCTACTGCAGGATTGAGTACGTGTACTGCACGAATTCTCTTTGCTTGTTGCATGGAGTCGGGCCCTAGCCACTTAGTCATCAAATCTAGCTCTTCTCTGGCTGTGAGATTCAAGTCCTTAGTGGCACTTATAAAGGAGGCTTTCCACGACCAGTAATTTTCAGGCTTGTCATCGAATTGAAGAAGACCTGCACTCACCATTTCTTTTCTAATGAGGTATCTTGCGAAGTCTTGTGCACTTTGTGACTCATACTGTTGATCAGCGTGCTTCGGAGTACTGTGAGGGTAAGTATTTGATGTCGGTTCATTTTTTATGTCTTTGTAGACTGACTTAGCTTGACGTGTTTCAAACGTCTTTATTTTTCTTTCCTGTGCCTCCACTGCTACCTGTGTATGATGCGTTCCGGAACAGGTGTACTGAGACTGCGCTTGAACATACTCAGAAGTGCGTTGGACTGCACTGAAGCGCTCACCTTCAACAATGGGTTCTCGACTTAGCTTCACACTTTCAGCATCTGCTTCTTCATAAGCTATAGCTTCAGCTTCAGCTGCGGCTGCAGCTCTTTGGCACTGGCACAGTATGTAATAGGAGGAATTATAATTGTAAGAGATCTGCTGACTTTTCATTTGGGACACTAAACGGCTACATTTTTTGGTTTTGAACAAAGTGACTCTACAATGCTGTACAAAGAAGTCTTACCTTTCCTTCACTATATATTTTCACAACCATCACAAGATTCAAATTATTATTCTTCCGATGCTTCTGTTTACTATAAAATAAAAACGTATTATATTTTTATTGTTTTCAGTTGTACTTTTTGCAAATGTTAGCATGCTAACAAAGCAAGGCTAGGATAATGAACAAAGTAAACATTACATTAAACATCAGTATGCTAGCATTGTACAGTAATTAGGAGCAGGTTAGCAGGCTGATGTTCAGACTCTGCTCAAAACATTGCTGAGCCCAAGTACATCTTCACATTGATGATAGAAACTTAACAATTAACACTAAAAATACTACTAATGTTGGATGCTTACAGGCCTCAGAAATGCACTTATCAGTGTCAGTGAATTGTGAGTTTATTTTGCTATAACATTTTTTTTTTCTATAAAATAAAAAAGGACACACTGTTTTAATGGACACAGCAGTCTTGTCTTGTTTGAGAATACACTTATTCTAACATACATCTGTCATGACATTGTTCGTATTTCCAATATGTATAATATATTTCATACATTATGATCATATAAATTATCATATGGAAATGATATGATGGGAAAAAGCCCTTTGTCATTGTTTGAATGTATCTTCTACTGCGCAGTTCAGCACAGTGAGTGATAAGACATTAAATAGAAGCCTAGAATCAAGCCTGTAATCAATAATTAACACTCAAGAGCCTATGGTCATGAATTAAATTACATTGTTGGTTTTATTATTGTTTAAAGAAACATATGGCCATAATGTACATTTAATGCAACAGTCTGAGTGCAGATGGGTATGATTGACCCAGGATATATATGAAATATAGAATCCCACAAATGGAAGTGACATCAACCCTGCAGTGCAGGAACAGTTTAACTTGTAAATGCATTCTGTACAGTGCTGCATCCACTGAGAGGTCGGAGGTCAGGCAGGAGGAGATATTTAGTGTTGTGCTGACGGACTGTTCAGCAAGGTGGATGCTTGCTAAGGGCTGCGTGGAGTGTAGAAAGTGTATATGATATAAATACCAGCATTACACATCCCCTCACATAAAGAAGCATATTTTCCATTCCGATAGTATTCTACCACCATGTAAAAATGAATGAGTCATATCAGAGAAAGTCAGTGTGGATGTCAACAAGCAGAGGAAATTCCCAGTTGTCATACATTATGACTGCTAATGGAACTAGCTGTCACGTGTTCCTTCAGAATCACTTACAGAACTGTATGGTTTACCTTTCCACTCAGTTACATAAGAAACGCCGACTGGCTTCCAGGCACATGGCCACGAACGCATTGTGCGTCTCTGCTGCTGACAGTCAGGTGACAACATGTTCATAATACGGTCCCTCGCTGTGTGTACACACTCCCTTGTGGTTAAATCTGCCATAAAAAGTTAAACAGAAAATATGCAAATGGTAAAAGCTGCCAATCGTCATCTGCCGAAACTAGCTTCCTCTACGGGTCTGTCACCAGCCACAGGGGGAATCACTTCAGCTGATTACTATACTGTGTCAGATGTCGTCATTAAGCCAAATCAAAAGACAAGAGAATCCAATAGGGAGCAAAGAGGATGGGGAAACAAAACCTGGAAAAAAACCGAGTTGGAGAGATGGTGGAAGAACAAGGAGTGTGTATGGTAGAAGACTAGAATACTTTTTTGAAAAGTTCATTGAGGCAGGTTTTATGAAGAGACACGTTGCTTTTGACGGCAGGGGATCAAAGGCAGTTATGTGTCAGCGGGGCAGACAGCGCCTTTTCAATGCCTGTCAGCTTGCTAGCATTTTAAGTCATAGTTATTTAGTGTGCTTGGACAGACACAGCACTAAAGCAGAGAGGAGGAAGAGACAGCACGGGCACAAATGGCATGCAGATTGAGCGGCACTGAATTACAGCGGGCAGTGAAGATCTATGCTGCCATTTGTGCGCTGTCAAAGGCTCAGAGGAGCCAACCGTCGTGGATTATTTGCAGTTGTCATACTATTTTTAAGATTAAGTTGCCAATATATGCCAATAACAGCCAGTGGAGATAGACAGAGCCAGAGCTGTCTGTTAAGCTCCTCACCTGAGAGTTACAAAATAAAGAAGATAAAATGTGCTTGATCTTATTATACCTTAACTATTGGCTCCATGTGGGTGGATCATGACAGAGACTAAGGGTGAGGTTACTTATCACTTATCATATCTGTGAGTCTATCATAAGGTGCTGATTGGCAAATATGAACCCTTAAATGGAAATGACAACACCAGGAGGTGACAACACGCTTACCTTACCTCCTAAATATCACTTAGAGGTTATGACTGACTGATAGATTGATTAATTGCGGGTTAGTTGGTAACTTTATCCTGGGGGATAAAGTCATTCAACAGGCTTTGTCCATGTCTATGGGTGCAATAACAGTGTAATTATGGTGTAATATGTCTGTAATATTGGTGTTACATAGGTGTAATAACAATTTTATATGTATAGTAACAATATGGGTATAATAGGGGTATAACACAGGTGTGATAATGGTCTAATGAATGTCTGATATCAGTATAATATGTAATGGATAATGTGCAGCGAGGCGGTCCTTATTGGAAAAGAACATCCGACAGGGACAGGACTTGACTGCAAATATACATTGAAAATGTGTTTATTGACTTGAAAATGATCCTATTGCTTCCGCTTAAAAAAATATAGGTGTAATACGGGTGAAATAATGGTGTAATAGGGGTGTATAACTGTGTAATATGGGTGTAATAACAGTGTTGTATGGGTGTTATTTATAAAATGGCAATCAATTAATTAGCATTAAGGGTAACATGGTAAACATTATCTACTTACATCAACATGTTAGCATCAGTCAATTTACCATCAAAATGTAATGCATTCCTAAACGTTTTAGCGATAGCATGTTGCTCAAGGCACTCGCATGGCTGTGGCCCCATGGCGAGGATTACCTTGTAAACAGGATCTTGTTATTCATGCCAGTGCAGAGGATTGGAATTTGGCACATGTTGATGTGATAAAAATGACATCAGTTTTGTAGTTGCATGAAATGAAATGTATGGTCTCGTCTTGACACACTTCAAAGGAGATCCCTGTGCATCTGTTGATGCATTTGTAAATTCACTACATGTGAATGTGTTCCGTGAGATGGAGGGAAAGCTGTGGATTGCGTTTATATTCCACATGATAGCAAATGATTCATGGCATATTTATAATGAACAAACCAATCAGTGAATCCTCCTGCATGGAAGCATCTGTTTCTATAATTACTACCTCTATTATGGAGATTATTGTTTTTTCGGTACAGTGTATCGGTTTGTTTGTGGGTCTGTCAGCAGGATTGCACAAAAACTACTTTTGCGATTTTCATGAAACTTGGTGGAAGGGTGTAGCATGGGCAAAGGAAGACTATATTTCATTTTGGAGCCAACTAAAATCACACGGCAGATATACACACAGTATTTAACTTATGGAAGTGTTCTTAGCAAAGGTCTGAGCCCTCCGTGTGCTGTCTAGTCTTTGTTCTTTATCACAAACACCACGCTACTGTATTTAAAAGTTACATTTTTGGTGTCTATCTACGCCGGGACCCTGAGTCGTGGCTGATCCTGTTGCTGTGGTCCTGAGTCCTGGATCGCGAGCCCTGGATCTTGAGTCGTGGCTGTGCCTGTTGCTGTGGTCCTGGATCATAAGTCCTGGATGGATATCCTCATGGATTCATCTTCTTATTATAGACATATTATATTATTCTTATTATGCATTTCCAAACATTTGGACTACCTATGTTGTAAATGTATTATCTTCTCAATTTACACACGGCATCTATTGCACGTCTGTCCGTCCTGGGAGAGGGATCCCTCCACTATTGCTCTCCCTGAGGTTTCTCCCATGTTCCCCTTTAAACTGTGGGTTTTCTCCGGAAGTTTTTTCTTGTACGATGTGAGGGTCTAAGGACAGAGGGTGTCGTATTGTCATACTGATATTCTGTACAAACTGTGAAGTCCACTGAGACAAATGTAACATTTGTGATATTGGGCTATATAAATAAACATTGATTGATTGATTGACATGTTTTTTTAAAGAACTGGGAGGCTGCTGTTTTAAGGTAGTTAAATACATACGTTTGAATCTGCATGGGGTCTGTGTACACAGCAGGGGGAGGCTGTTAGGCAAGGAAATTAAGGAGAGAGTCAGCGGTCACACATACATGTCATCTTCTCAATGTGAACTCGCTGACCCAGCTGAGTGTGGCAGGGTGGAACCAGCCTCACACTATGCCCCTCATCTTTGTGTCCAGTGTTTCTGATGTTAAACATGCAGTAGTATTGAACATGTGTTGGCCTGTGACAGCAGTCCACACCCCTCTGCAGTGGTTACAACTGTAATTGAGATTTCCAGAGATGACACAAAGGGTTCTTGAAAGATATAATATTTAATATTCCATACACTTTGCAGGATGCTACATGTGAAAACTTCCCTACTGTCATGACCTGGGATTTTTTCATTTTGAACAAACTGTAAGTGTTGTTACCTCATGTATCATTATAGATGGTTCATAATTATACTTTCATGCTTACTTGTTTATGTTCCTTCACCACAATCTCTCAACACAACATAACAAAACTACAACTCCAGAAGACTCAGGACAGACATGTACACGGCACCATTTATCAACATTTATAAATATTTTGTAGGCATTTATATATATTTAACACTACAGGTAAATAGGGTTAGAAAATGGAAATAAAAGATATGTAACATGGCAATTATTTTTTATATGTTTTCTGAAGTGTTAAATATGCAAATTAGGCATTCCCTATTGCTAAATTGGTGAATTAGGTGAAATCTACGGACGTACACAGACAAAGTTAATAAACACTATTAAAACATTATTTAATTTTTCTGCCCAATATTATGAAGACATGTTATTTATTAGCCCAAACTTGAAGAGGGTATTAAAATGAACAATGTACCATATGTTTGCCGTGGAGTCTCAGCTTGAGTTTGATCACATTCATTTCCTTTCGTTTTTAGAATATAAGCAACATATTGACAGCTCGTCTAGCCTTACTCTTGTGTCCCGCCTTGAGTCAGGATTGGCAAGGTTACATAACTGATATGAATGTGACAGCAATATGTAACCTTTACTGTTTTTCTTTAAACACTCGTAAAGATAATAGTGATATTTATTCTGGAACCGACTTCTTGGCAGCGTATTCTCTGAGTTTACATTGTCAAGGTTTCAAATGTTGAATACACTTTGATTGACGGTCAAGCCTTCATTGGACAGTGTTATTGTGCAATAAACATCACACAGTAGGGCAACAAAAGGCCAGTGATTTGAGGCAGGAAGTGAAAGGAGAAGGCCTTCAGTGGCGCTGTATCGATGGGGTAATGGAGAATGAAATTACGTCTCTCAGGTCATCACAGACGGAATGAGGGCAGATAAAAGAACCTATTCTGCGATCAGCCATGTGAAGAGATAGGGCTAAGTCACTCAAATTCATGTTTAACCTACTGCAGAAATGTTTGTCTTAACAACGCGTTGAATAAGACTATTGAAACAAAGTGATGTTGCCAACAACTCTTAATATTTTGACGATAGCAACACCATTGTCCCTCTATTGAGAGTTATTCTTGTTGGTAGATGTTATTCTGCAATGAAGACATAGATTGTAATGGGCAGATTTTGTTATTGATGATGAACCCACAGAGGACCCTCAACTTAAATAGCTTGATTTAGCATCTTTAAAGCGGCTATATTCTACTTTTTGGGGTTTTCCCTTCCCTGTAGTGTGTTATACGTTTGTGTGCATGTAAAGGGTCTGCAAAGGCTAAAATCACTGTGTTTTACTCCAGAGGGAGTTTATCTCCCCCCTTGCCTGAAACACCTACATTGGACTCCTTTGTTTTATTTCCGGAACATAGTGATATCTCTATCACATTATACGTGATAGGCAAAAGGGCGGGACATCTCTAAGCGGTTGACCAATCACAAAAGAGCTGGCCAGCTAACCAATCAGAGCAGACTGGGCTCTGGTTTCAGACACAGGGTGAAAAGAGGTGCTGCAGCACAGGCAGTATGAGAAAAATAAAGAGCTTTTTGAACATTAGAGCATGGAGACATGTCATAGTAGAGTCAAAGAGGTGCAGGTGTGACTGCTCTACAACAACATTGTATGACTTTGTGACCTCTTAATGACTTAAATCATAATTCAGTTCATGTCTGTCCTGTCTGAAACATTTGATCACGAAATTCATGTCATGCAGACCCTGAGGGCTTAATGCTGATCTGTGTTTGCTGGTTGTCTAAAGAGGCCACATTTTGCCTACACATTAAACTTTTTATCTGAAAACCTAGTGTAATATCTTGTACATGTACTTGATTGTAATAGATTACTGACTGACTTTTGTACTGCTTTCTTCTCTGCTTTCTTTAGCTGTCAAGGCTTTGAAACATAAACCTAAAATACACAGCCACAGTAGTGTAATTTTAAGCTGATTGAACAACTAACGATCAACTCTGTCTTTTATTTAGTGAGAACTGTGGCATTGATTTGTTCCTTTGAGGCCCAGGATGACTAATTTGCAGGAACCATCTCTTTAAAAGTTTCCTGTCTGACATAACGGCTCGTCCACACGGCGGCGTGCGTTGAAGCTTCAACGCTTCTGCCCATTCACTTTGAATGGGGTGACGTCACGCTTTGCCGAACTGCATTGTGGTTCCGTCGCTTCGCTTTGCTCGCATTGCTCGCTTCAAAAGTAGAGCAATGATCTACTTTTGAAGCTTCGACGGAAGCGTCAGCCAATCAAATCATATGCCAGTACAAGCTCTAGCCAATCAAACCGCGTTGTTGTGTCCGGGGCGGGAGATTCATGTGATTGGTTTTGTTGGTCGAGTTTCAGACACACCCACCGGCAAGCTTCAACGCACGCCGCCGTGTGGACGCTGCGTAAGCCTCAGAAGTTATGCTTTGCTGAACAATGCAAATCTTTGTCAAAGTTTCCCATTATTAATAAGTGGCCATACAGAGACAGAAGCTTTGAAATGTGCAGTGAAGAGCGGAAAGGAGAATGAAAGAAATGTAATGTAAAAGCCGGCCAGTGTGAGGATGATCAAAGCATCTACAAACTGCGGATCAGACTGAACTGACAGACGAGTATCTTTGTTCAGGCCAGAAAATGAAAAATTAATCATGCACTTTAAAGGATTAATATTAGGAATAATAATCAGTACCATACCAAAAAAAGGAAGCTTAAGGGAACATGTTCTTGTTAAAATGTGTACAAATGACCTGCTAATCCACAGTTTTCCCACAAATATATATACTTTATTGTTCCCAAAATGGAAATGTTCTTCGTTACAGCAGCATGTTAAAGACCCAGTGAAGTGTGCGCCGGTGCATGATCTGTTATGCTAATACGTATAGTAATGACCAAAATTGTCCATTGGAACCCATATAAAAGATGTTGGAATAGCAACGAATTTGACGAGTTGGAATTTTCCGCTGGGAAACCTCCGCCTTCGTGGGCGTGGCTTGCGATCTACTGCGTGACGTCAGAAGATGGGCTCAGCCGAAGTGTTTACATTCACCACCGTTCATTTTGTCTCTGTTTCAAAGTGGAATTTACCAACGTTTTTGAGCGAGTATTTTATTGGAAAGTGTTTCGCAGTCGACTGGAAGTGATTGCCAATCGAGGAAACCTGACAATGGAGGCGACAGTGAAGAAAAAGGGAGGAAAAACACACGGGAAGCGATGCATTGCCGCTGGCTGTGGTAATGTCAATTCTGCCGAAGTGGCGATGTTTCTGTTCCCAAAAGATGAAGGTGAGTGGCTGGTGTTATTGTTTCGTAGATTCGTAGATTGTTTATGAAAAATAAAGGCCACTGTGTTTGTGTTTACTAACAAGACTATCATGGCGGCGGCAGAGCTCAAGTCGAGTTTCTCCGCCTGGAGATATTCTCACTATTTCACTTTTGTCGAGCACAAAGAAAAGAACGTTTTAGTTAAATGTAAGTTGTGTCTTGGCGGGTCAAAGATCCTATCGACTGCCCAAAACAGCAATTAAAATCTGTTGAAACATCTGCAGAAACAACATGCTGGGACGAAGCTAGTAGCTAAGACCACAGACCCAGACTCATCCGACGCCACTCCACCTCCACCTAAGCAACAGCGGCTGGATTGGCACTTTGAAACATATCTTTGTGTTTGTGTTTGTATAGATCACATTGCTTAGCAGAGTTCAGTGATGCAAATGCATGTCAAGTTGATCAACAGGTTGTATTATTCTCCGATGCAATAACAGTACTGAAATGAAGGCTACAGTATAAGGGCATTAATGGGTGCCCTTTTTTAAGTAACTAAAAAGTTACTTTTCACAGTAACGCATTACTTTTTGGTGTAAGTAGTGAAGTAACTAGTAATTGTAACTAGTTACTGGTTTTCAGTAACTAGCACAACACTGCATGTGAACATGAATGTTGCATCATGCTATGAACAGATGAATGTATGATCAGGTGATGGCCAATCCTGTGTGTAGATCTACTCTAGATCTATGACAAAATATTGTCCTCAACTAAATTGACTTCCATGGCCACTTTCCTCATCTATCCTGTCCGAAAAGCTGTCAAAATCACTCATTTCTCTCGCACCAGTATCACTTTCCGAAGTCTCCGCCATGTTTACAATCACAACTGGGCCCATCTTGTGACGTCACAGCCGCTATCGTCTGCAGCAGCGGTAGGCTCAGACTCTGAAAAATTTGCGATGTTTATCTCGTCCCTCGCACTTCCTAAAAAATTATTTTAGCCATGAACAGGTACAATTATATGTAAGAAATGAAACTGCCATTTCATTTTGGCGCAAAAAAATGCACTTCACTGGCACTTTAAAACAAAGGCATTGCACATTGTTTAAAAAATAAAAGAGTAGAAAATAAACAAACATAAAATATAAACATCTCAAAATAGCGCCACCCAAGTGCCTGCCTTGTCACAGCTCTCCTACTCACCGCTGAGTAGTTTCTACTTTTTTAATATTTGAATTGATCCTACTTTGCACTATCCTTTTGTAAATACACCTCTTAAATTATAGGTGAACCATCGAAAAATACCACACCGCTTGCACTGGTTCTTACAATTTGTGCACACTTGTGTGTCCAGGATCTAATGGGCCATGAACGCCCCATTGTTTACACCAGAGATCAGCTGTTAGCCTCTCGTAGCATGGCGATGCTAACCGGTGAAAGACCCATATCCCCCCCGAGCTGAGGAGAAGCAGAAGGGGACTCGGTGCCGGGGCCAAGCTGCAAGCCAGGAGGAGACGATACAGACCTGTCCCTCCATCCATTGTCATGGAGAATGTACTATCTCTTCCCAATAAGATGGACGAGCTAGCGGCTCTGACCCGTATCTTGTAAATTGTTTAATTTCTAGTTTTTATCTTTAATATTTTTTTCTTATGCATGCTTCTTGAGAGATATTAGGCTATATTTGGCTCTTTGCTGTACATTTCCCCTCTGTGGGACGAATACACACAATGAAGGGCCAAATTATAGATAACAACTTTTAAAAGTAGTATAATATTAACATTAAATGTGCAAGGAATAGCATATAAATGTAAAATGTAAAGTGTGAAGAAAAGTCTGGTTAGCAAAGGAGAAGCTATGGAGCAGTGGCTTCGCTGCCAGCCCGAGGTGATTTGTTAAACAGAATCATATTCATATTCTCAGTGCTTGGATCTCTTCCACTTGCCACATAGATATTTTGCAACAAAAAAATATCAGAGAACCATATTGTTATGTATTAATCTGGCAGGCAAATATTCTCTGTGATTGCAATAGTCAGCTCCCTGAGAGTCAATCTCTGCTTTCTGTCATTTTCACGTTAGTCCCCATCGCTGGCCCTAAAAATAAATTAGACTTTTTTTCAGAGAAATGCCTGCGCCTGGTAAATACTGCTATCAACCCTTGCGAGAAACAAAGAGAGTATCTACAGAAGGAATATATGAGCATCGATCGGCCCTCGTGGCCACGTCTGGTCCACAATAGCAAACTATTGATGTGCTGGAATTGCTTTTGAAGGCAGACAGATTGATATAATGGTATGCTGAGGGCCCTGAAGGGCTGCTGCCAGAGCTGAAGTCTGATTCACTGACCTTGGGTCAATCTAACCATTTGCATCGGCCCTCCTTGGAGTTTGTGCTGAGGCCGCTGAGCTAGCAGACGTGAGGAGTCCTCAGAGAGGGTCTGGAGTCTTTGAAACAGCCACAAACAGGAAATGGACCCTTATTACTGACACGGTTGATTTTTACTGCAAACTGGTTAATGCTATCGATTTTGTGCCTGCTGTAACCTGTAAAAACAGATGTGATGGCGCACTTTGAGATTGGGTTTGCCAGCATTGACTCTCCTGCCTGGACACGAGAACTGAGTCCTTATAATGGACCTCCTTACAGCCTGCAGGTGGAGTTTCCGTCTGCAACTAAATGCATCTAATGCTGCATTTCTTTTCAAAATGGTCTAAACAGACATTACAATTCATAATTCACAAAACATCACCCTATTCTGTGTGACTCCGTTTTAGATAACTTCATTCCAACTCATTAATACAAGTTTTTACATTAAACCCATAGACTGTATATATAAATGGACTTAGTGTCCGTGACGTCACCCATAGGATTCTGCAGAGTTGCCGAGAAGCCCTTAGTAGGCGGAGTCGGCCACTAACGTCTCGACAGTGACGTCAGAGTCTAACTCCCGCCTGCTCCAGCCTGATCCAAATAAGGGCAAAGAGGCGGAGCCGAGGCGGGACCTGCTGCGACCGAGCTGGAAGTACCAGAGCTAGCTCAGGCTAAGAAGCTAAGCTAAAGGAAACCTTTATACAAAAATACATGAAAAGTTATATGTTAGGTGTGTAGGGTTACAGACTGCTTAACAAGCAAAACATAGAACTTAAATTAGTGATGCGATGCTGAAATGTAAAAATGTGACAGTCAAAAAGCATAGGTGTTTTAATGCCATATTCACTTAATAACGCATGACCAACTTTTAAAAATATTTCTATATAGTCTTTGTTGGTAAATGTCATCTGCGTTGCACATTTCCTGCTGAAATACATGCATACCAAGTTACTGCGTGGCACTTTGGTTTTGATAAAACAGTGTAGTTCCACTATATAAACGTTACATTCATAATCAAACGAGACAATCTGCAAGAGAATTAGCTATTTTGTGTTATTCTTAATGCTTGTCATTCACACGTTAATAAAATAAAATAAGTAGGCTACCGATACATAGCAGAACAATTGTGGCGATGTTCAGCTTAATAAGCCTTGTTCAACACAATTTCTTTAGCTAATACTACAGCGGGCTGCAGGCGAACCAAGTCTGCGTTTCGCTGCATTCCTTGATCTCCAGTTATAACGCCGGACTCCGCCGCCGGGACGCCGGCTGGAGCTAACGGAGCCGCAGGGGGCTAGCTCCGGCCGCACCACCACTGGGATAATTGGGTCCCCTTTTAACATTTGCTCCCGTTTAGCATAGCCATAGACTATAAAAGTCTTACCCAAGGCTGAATCATAAACTAAACTGTATATAAATATATATATATCAAGTACAATAACTACAACTAGCTAACGTTGTAGCCTAGCAGAGTGGACAAGTTGCTGTTAGCTGACAGTGAGGCACGTACCTGTCCATCAAGGTGACCACGCCCTAATTTATTACATTACATTACATTACATGTCATTTGTTAGACGCTTTTATCCAAAGCGACTTACTGTGGGCAATCCCCACAGGAGCAACTTGGGGTGAAGTGTCTTGCCCAGGGACACAACGACATGCTGACTGCAGTGGGACTCGAACCGCTACCCCCTGATTCGAAGTCCATCACACTCCCCACTGTGGCGCTCCCCGTCACCTGTGAGTTGAGCTCATTCTTGGTAGCGACAGCCAATCACGTTCACGTCTGCTACCAAGATTCCAGAGCCCTAGAGAGATAAGAGTTACGACACTCTCTGATGTCGCCGCCAGCCGGTCACGTGGTTTATGTATGCCGGGATAGTTCCAAACGCACTTCCGTGGCAATGCTTCTCTATGGCAAAAACAGCACGAACATGGTCAAAATAGTCATAGATTAAACCAACGCTGTTATTTTTTAAAGATTGCTTTCATATTTACATGATGTGGTTACACTTTGTATGGATTGGCACTATTTCCAAGTTTCGTTATTTAACGATATTTTGAGGGGAAAGTGTGGTAGCACAAGCAGGCTATGTTGATGTCACTGCCAGGGCAGTCACGTCCGTAGTATAGTTGCGCTGCGCTGTCATGTTCTTCTATGGGACAGACAGACAGCAGAGATTGCGTTATTGTATGGTAAATATATATAAAAAAAACACACACACCCAAGTACCTTTTCAGCTGTAATTGCATTATTGCATACTTTTTATTGACAGTTTTGCATTTGGAGAGGCAGGGTGACAACGGAAAGCTTGGTAGCCTATTACTTAGATACGTTTTACATTTTTGGAGGGAAACGCTTGTATTCATGTTAGCATGGGTAGCATCATCATGTTAAGACTATGAATATCATTTTACCACAACAGTGGATGAACAATTGATATATGTGTTTGAACAAGAACAACAGGAAGAACAAAGTAAAAGGGACGAACAAATGTGTGGACAAGTATTAAGAACAGTGTATGGAAAAAGTGATGTGTGTTAGAACAAAACAAAGTAAAATGAATGAGAAGGAGAACAAAGAGGGTTAGGGTTAAAAAGAAAAAGATTAATTCAGCCAAAAAACACAATTTGATTAATCTAAAGTGTAAAACAATCTTCAACACAGACCAAATGAGTGCCCTTGGACAACAACACATATGGTGGGGCAAAGAAACCATAAATTAAATTGAGACAGAGTGGGAGACTGAAAATGATTACTATGATAAATATTAAAACTATTTACAAAACTATTTACAGAAGCTCCTGTTGAACCATGGTTCAACAGAGCAACACAAACAGGTTTGTCAACAATACAAATAAAAATGACGAGGCCACTTTGCCAGGGGGAGGTGATCCAGCGACGAGACAATAAAAAAAAAAAGAGAAACTGAAAAAAGCAAGAGTGTGAATAACACATTTTGGCCAAAACAAATTGTTGCTTACCAATACAGTGGCTGAACAATGGACACCAAAAAGTGAAAAACAGAAGCATAATTGTGCGAACAACAATTATTACAAATATTTACAAACAACTATTTACAAAAAAGCAACTATTTATAAAAAAGCAATACTATTTACAAAAAAGGGTTAGGGTAAGCAACTATTTACAAAAAAACAATACTATTTACAAAAAAGCAATACAGAACTCTAGGGCATCCAGGAGCCTAACCATTTTGAAAAAAACAAAAAGGTTCCTTTGTGAAAGGGACATCCTCTTCATCTGTTTCCTGGGCCCAACAGACCTCTGCACCGAAGGTCATAACATCTAGGCCACTGCCAAACACCTTACTCGTTGCCATCGATGTATTGCATCTCCATTCCCGGTCCACCGTCAGCCTCCAGCCTCTTCTTTCAGCAGTCATCACCTGCAGCCGTTGCCAGCACCAGCCTCCTTCAGCAGCAGCACCCTCCTCCAGCAGCACCCTCCTTCAGCAGCAGCACCCTCCTCCAGCAGCACACCCTCCTCAGCAGCAGCACCCTCCTCCAGCAGCACCCTCCTCCAGCAGCAGCAGCAGCACCCTCCTCCAGCAGCAGCACCCTCCTTCAGCAGCAGCAGCACCCTCCTTCAGCAGCAGCACCCTCCTTCAGCAGCAGCACCCTCCTTCAGCAGCAGCAACAGCCATAGCTGACATATGAGGCTGAATAAAAAAAAGTGCTTATTTTTTAAAAAGTGTTTATTTTGTTAAAAATAAACATTTTGGATGCATGACCATGTTTTAGGCTCATCCTTCATTCACTGCTGTAGAGTAGCCTGTTCAGTAGGCTATTATTTTTTTAAGACTGAATAATACCTTTGAAGAACAATCATTAAACTAGTGTGTATATTACAATACAAAGGAATCTATCCTACCATGCCATCAAGCATTAAAAAGTAGCGCTAGGCTAGTTGTACAGTACAGATGAGTTAACACGGAACAGTACAAAAAAATACTAAGTACAGTCAACATGTCACATAATGAAATGTTAGTATATCCCAAAATTCAATGAAATATTTATCACAAACGCCACCTCATTTCTACTAGTGCTAGCAGTTAAGTCATATCATACAGAAAAAGCCGACTAAGGATGGCTGACATGGTCAGGTTCAGCAGATAAAAAACAAAATAACAAAAAAAACACATAATCAATCTAAATCCTGCTTGTTAGTTACCCAGCATCATTGATATATAAGCTGCTAGCGATTCATTACTGAAATCTTACCTTCAAAGCTGACGAAGTCGCGCTAGCTAACTAGCAGGCAATGCTAGCAAATTGGTTGTAACAACCAAGATAAAATAAAGATAATTACGCTGTGCATATACAAATGAAGACCAGTATAAGCATCATAAAGGGCCTCTGATACAATATAGACAGTTGACAATTCAAAAGAGTTCGATATTTCAGCAACTTACCTCTGGAACTAATCGACGCGCCGTAATGTAAGTGAATGAGGTCCAACGCCCAAATGACGATATTTGGAACTATTTCGATGTCCATACCCCGGAACTAGGCGCCGCCATTTTTTACAACGGAGGTCTATGGGAATGTCGTAACTCTTATCTCTCTAGAGCTCTGCAAGATTCTACCAAGAATTGAGAGCTCTGGCCAATCAGCGCCCGTATTGCTACCAAGAATTGGCCCCGCAGCAACCAAGAATTGACCAATCAGCGTCTCCGTAGGCGGGCTATACTCTGCGGACGCCGTGAGCGAGACATTCACTTTTTCCCAACATCACGAAAGTAAGTACATCATCCTTTAACTATGTTGTCAACGCTTATAAACTGTCATATTAGATGTATAGATATATTTTAACTAAACAACATGTTGCACAGGGACATTTTACTAATGACTAGCGAACCGGACATGTCCCGCCGTAACCGTTACATGTATGTGATGTTTACCGGTAGCGGATTATTATGTACATGTATCGTCAATTTAATGTTGACATATCTGGCTAAATAACATGCCTGTTTATGACATTACCCAGTTTAAGTTAAGGACTAACCTAACTACGAGCTAGAGAGAATCTCGGACGAGACCGGACGGGAGCGAGCGGAGCTTCTTTTATTGTCTTTTTTTTCTCCGTCACCGGTGGCAGCGACCGACGTGTTTTAAAAGTGAATTTAGTCTTTAAGCGAGCTTTAACAGCATGATATACAAATAAAACAAGAGCAAAACAAATCTTGCCCTTGACTGTAACCGGACACCTGTTTTATTTTACAAATAATTGAATTACTAAACCTCACTTGTAAACAATGAAAGTCCGGGGGGGGGGGACAGTGAAGAGAAGTTACAATGCAGTTAACACCACCTTTTATTATGAAATACTTGTACTTGAGTAGGCAGGCCTGTTTCCATTGTAAGGTACTTTAATACACTATAATTGAGAGGAAATTATCAAAATAGTTAGTATGAAGGTCGAGTTTTTCATACACAATATAGGCTATTTATACATTTCGATTGATTGATTACATTTAAATGCATAATCTGCATTAACCAGCACCCTGTCCTCCCTGTCTGTGGTCCCTCCTTCGTCTTCCACCAGCACCCTGTCCTCCCTGTCTGTGGTCCCTCCTTCGTCTTCCACCAGCACCCTGTCCTCCCTGTCTGTGGTCCCTCCTTCGTCTTCCACCAGCACCCTGTCCTCCCTGTCTGTGGTCCCTCCTTCGTCTTCCACCAGCACCCTGTCCTCCCTGTCAGTGGTCCCTCCTTCGTCTTCCACCAGCACCCTGTCCTCCCTGTCTGTGGTCCCTCCTTCGTCTTCCACCAGCACCCTGTCCTCCCTGTCTGTGGTCCCTCCTTCGTCTTCCACCAGCACCCTGTCCTCCCTGTCTGTGGTCCCTACATCGACAGTGTCACCTCCATCCACCAGCACCCAGTCCTCACAACAATCCACCTCAGTCAATGTAAGGACCAATTTACCTTTCTTATGTTTATTTACTTGCTTGTAACACAATCTGTGTTATGTCAGCTACAATTAATAGCATTTGTTGTTGCTATCAAATATGTTTTAATTATCTTTCATTTTAGGATTGTGTTGGCCATGACAATATCGAGGGGTATGGAGCCGTCCAGGAGCTGGTAGAGTTTTTGTTTGGTCTCTGAGAACTCCTACTGGCCTTCAGTGGAGACGAGTGCGCCAAAATAATCACTCTGTGGCAGGCACTGGGGGATTTCGACAAAAGGAAGACCAGCTATCCACCCCGTCACAAAAACGGAAACATGTTTCAAACATAGACCAACGCGCTATGTCCTGAGCCAAGGACATAGCGCGTTAGTCTATGTTTGATAACCGTGAAGTAGCCGAAATACACCCTGCGAGCCGGTTTCGAATCCCGCTCAATCCCTTGTCAGAACATGCATAAATGTAAAGGTGGAGCTTATTTATTATTTTACCATACTTTTGGGTAGGTTGTGAATAAAATCAATGGATCATTTAAGTTCTTCACCATAATCATTCGTGATTCATTGTCTGTTTATATTATTGTACTTTGTAACAGAATCTAAATCTTCAAAGTAACTCATGTTATCAAATCAATGAGGTTCAAATCTTTGCCTCTGAAATGTAGTGAAGTATTAAGGAGCATGCAAGTCAGTACATCATTGTACAGTACTTCTATAGATGTACTTAATATAGAATAGTACTTAGAATATAAGTAATATGACAAATATGTATGAGGATTATTGTTATGTTGTGCATTTATTATTATAATTACAACTTTTAATAAATGTATTAAAACTTAAGAACAAAGTATTAAGTAAATATAACAATAATGAAAGTGAAATATGATGATGAAATATTCAAAACAGAAACATCCATACTTGTTTTATATTTATATATTTAAAACAACAGTAAAAATAACAACAACAATTCTTACAATAGGTATAGTAAAGTGTAAAATAAAACTATACAATAAAAACAGTTCAAAAAACAGTGCAAAATATAACAAAGTGAAAAAGTTGCACCCGCTCACAACATTTGGTGATTTAAGGTGCATCCCCTCTCTTTTTTTTCCCATACCCTCTTTGCTCCAGCACAGCCCTCCATTCCTCATGGGACTGGGTCTCTGATTCTTTACAGTACCAATTGCCAAAGTACTGTAAGTGGGCTGGTGGCTTCCTGTCTTTGTTGCAGTTTTTGCAAATGATGGCGTCTGTCTTTTTGACATATTTTCTTTTGCCTGATCCAGATTGCTCCCTCTCCTCTTTTCTTTTCCTGTACTGCTGTGTGGTGTACGGCACGTTACTCTGACTGGATGTTAGCGCCTGAGTAGCTGATGCCAATGGCATGTTGAGAAGCATCATCTGAGAAGGGTGGAGTCGGTGCAAGGAAGGGAAGAGCATAGTATGGAGGTGGTGGTGGGACCTGTGAGATGGCCACTGGTTGTGATCTCTTCTGGAGCTTTGCCTCACCAGCAGTGTTTGGTGGCAGAACAAAGGTGTGAGGCTCAGCCAAACTGCCAGGAAACAGAGATGTCCCTTTCTGCATTGCCACAAGAAGCTGCTCAGGTCCTGCCATGGGAGCGTCAGGAGCGGGGATACCCTGCTTCAGGATCTGCTGTTCCTGAGACCTGCAACGCCTGCTGAACCTGCGGAAACATGAAACAATTAATATTAATGAACAAAATTGAATATTTGTAATGAAAAAAAGTTGGGATTATTTTGAACAGTAAATCATTTTATTGGGTAAGTATTACAGTGTAAGTATACATGTTTTGCAGTATATGTAGTATGCTTATTTACTCACCATTGTGTGACAGTTGCAACATTCACTTCTGGGAGCTGGATGGTGGTCTCAGTCATCACCTTGGCGTTGGTGATCACGCACTCTCGGATGTGCTTATAAGCACGTATCACCATTGTGAACCGTGAGACCCTCTTTCCCTCGCAGCGCACAGTGTTTTTGTAGAGGCCACAGAGCCTTGTGAAGATGGCCTCCACCACTCTGTTGCAGTCTGGCCACTGTGCAGGACTGAGCCCCAATGAAGCACCTGTAAATTCAACAAAATACTTATTATTACTAAAGATTGAGATGTATTTGTACATTTCTGTAATTGTACTTCCCTAAAGTTATGGGGGAAACCCAGAAAGTGTTCTGCTTTATTCCATCTGACACACACACTTGCTTATTGTATGCCTCTTATGTAATTGTTTGTTTTGGACCCAAGAAAGGAAAGGTGGTGTTCAAGTTAATAAGGATCCTTTAATAAACTTGACTACACTTATTAAGGTGAAGACAGTATTTCAGACAGTTTCAGTCATTTTAAAATGTTGTACTTAATGTAACAAACCTTTTAGTGCTCTCCACACCTGGTGCCACAATCTTTTTTGTTGCCCTGAATCGCCCCTGCTTCAGTGTGTTTTTGTGACGGGGTGGATAGCTGGTCTTCCTTTTGTCGAAATCCCCCAGTGCCTGCCAGAGTGATTATTTTGGCGCACTCGTCTCCACTTAAGGCCAGTAGGTGTTCTCGGAGACCAACCAAAAACTCTGCCAGCTCCTGGACGGCTCCATACCCCTCGATATTGTCAGGGCCAACACAATCCTAAAATGAAAGATAATTAAAACATATTTGATAGCAACAACAAATGCTATTAATTGTAGCTGACATAACACAGATTGTGTTACAAGCATGTAAATAAACATAAGAAAGGTAAATTGGTCCTTACATCGACTGAGGTGGATTGTTGTGAGGACTGGGTGCTGGTGGATGGAGGTGACACTGTCGATGTAGGGACCACAGACAGGGAGGACAGGGTGCTGGTGGAAGACGAAGGAGGGACCACAGACAGGGAGGACAGGGTGCTGGTGGAAGACGAAGGAGGGACCACAGACAGGGAGGACAGGGTGCTGGTGGAAGACGAAGGAGGGACCACAGACAGGGAGGACAGGGTGCTGGTGGAAGACGAAGGAGGGACCACAGACAGGGAGGACAGGGTGCTGGTGGAAGACGAAGGAGGGACCACAGACAGGGAGGACAGGGTGCTGGTGGAAGACGAAGGAGGGACCACAGACAGGGAGGACAGGGTGCTGGTTAATGCAGATTATGCATTTAAATGTAATCAATCAATCGAAATGTATAAATAGCCTATATTGTGTATGAAAAACTCGACCTTCATACTAACTATTTTGATAATTTCCTCTCAATTATAGTGTATTAAAGTACCTTACAATGGAAACAGGCCTGCCTACTCAAGTACAAGTATTTCATAATAAAAGGTGGTGTTAACTGCATTGTAACTTCTCTTCACTGTCCCCCCCCGGACTTTCATTGTTTACAAGTGAGGTTTAGTAATTAAATTATTGGTAAAATAAAACAGCTGTCCGGTTACAGTCAAGGGCAAGATTTGTTTTGCTCTTGTTTTATTTGTATATCATGCTGTTAAAGCTCGCTTAAAGACTAAATTCACTTTTAAAACACTTCGGTCGCTGCCACCGGTGACGGAGAAAAAAAAGACAATAAAAGAAGCTCCGCTCGCTCCCGTCCGGTCTCGTCCGAGATTCTCTCTAGCTCGTAGTTAGGTTAGTCCTTAACTTAAACTGGTTAATGTCATAAACAGGCATGTTATTTAGCCAGATATGTCAACATTAAATTGACGATACATGTACATAATAATCCGCTACCGGTAAACATCACATACATGTAACGGTTACGGCGGGACATGTCCGGTTCGCTAGTCATTAGTAAAATGTCCCTGTGCAACATGTTGTTTAGTTAAAATATATCTATACATCTAATATGACAGTTTATAAGCGTTGACAACATAGTTAAAGGATGATGTACTTACTTTCGTGATGTTGGGAAAAAGTGAATGTCTCGCTCGCGGCGTACGCAGAGTATAGCCCGCCTACGGAGACGCTGATTGGTCAATTCTTGGTTGCTGCGGGACCAATTCTTGGTAGCAATACGGGCGCTGATTAGCCAGAGCTCTCAATTCTTGGTAGAATCTTGGTAGCAGACGTGAACGTGATTGGCTGTCGCTACCAAGAATGAGCTCGACTCACAGGTGACGGGGAGTGCCACAGCCTCCCAGCCTCCCAGCCTTTATGCACAAACTATAAGACCTAATATAAATAAAAGGGTCACGTTATAAAACAACTCACTAAACAATTCATAATCATGAAAGTGGAATCTAACTATATCCCGAATAATTTGTATTGCATCCAGGGGCAGAAACATTTTTATTTCTGCTGTAAAGTTGGGCATTTTAACATTGGGGTCTATGGAAATTGATCCTTACTGCAGTCATCGCCTATCGGCCAATAGATGAACTGCAGTTTGTGGCACTTCCTTATTGGCCTCCCGGCTCTGCCCCAGAGTTTGCCGCTTGATTAAATCTTATTTTTAATGGCAAAAAATGTTGCATATTTTGACTATAGCTAGATGAAAGAAGGTGATGGATAATTACATACTGGTATATTTCAAAGTTCAGTCGGAACTTCAATCAAAATGTACCAATTTTAGACCAAAGGTGCTTTACGTTTAAACAAAACAGCCATAATTCAATGTAAGAAGTGATAATTTATTTTTCATTCAAAGAATGTATGGAACCATTCATGTTATTTTTGTACTAATTAGTTGAAAGAACCCCTGATTCTGACAAAAAAAAAAACATTAAAGAATTGCTCATATTTTACCCAAGGACAAGCGAAAGGTAAAGCCACTTCCATAGTTTTGTTTCCTCAACAGGTTCCAGACTGTGGCAGCTCACTGGTTGTGTTGCTAGATGTTCTTAAAAGGTTATTTAAGGTAATACGTGTATTTCCCAAAACGTCAAACTACATCTTTAATTTAAAGTCAATTTAAATTATTTTCTTATCATAACTAGGGATGGGTATCGTTAGGATTTTATCGATACCGATACCGGTACTGCTTATCGGTATCGGTATTTTTCGATACTCTTATCAATACTTTTCAATAATTTGGTGCTCAAAATTATAGACATGAATACAAGATGTGAAGATTAAACAGTCATTTTATTGTAATTTTCTTGCAGAAATAACTGTATAACTTATACATTAGCTTCTCAGAAGCAGACAAAAATAAATAAAATAACTTAAAGGGGCCTGTCTCGCCCTATCATGCTTTTTGGGTTTTCCCTCATTGTCCTACAGTGACATCATGCAAAACTGTGATATGAAGAAATGGTAAAAAGGCTAAGATGGCAAAAAGATAAGGCGAGAGGTATATTATTCTGGATTGTACTTTTAAATCATCACAAAATAAATTATGTGCTGAACTGAAACCCGTCAAAATGTGTCTGAAGGTTTAAACATAGAACAAAGTATTTGAGCTTAAAATATGTCAATTCCTAGTAAACGACCAACAATTGCTGAACCATACATTGAAACTTTGACCTTTAATAACATTTAAATGCAGTTTTCCAATTCACAATGACATCTGTAAGTTTAACTGGTTTATAAAGCATTCAATGAAAGGCCAAATTATTATAGGTGTAGGACAGGGGTCGGCAACCTTTTTGATATGAAGTGCCATTACAAAACATTTTTTTTATCAGCGTGCCGACGATCGTGAATTATCAAGGGGGGGGGGGGGGTGAGGAGCTCGACGCTCGTGAACTGTCAACAGGAGGGCGGGGGGAGCCTCGCTGCGGGAAAGCAGTGTGTGGACCTGTCAGCGCAACTTACATGTTGCCGAATTTAACAAACAAATTTAAATAATTGGTTTAAACGGCATAATAATGCGATCGTCCGCTCTGTGATTCTCCAGAACACACAAGTTATGATATTAGGGTCATGCAGAGTGAGATGAGATTGATGTCCCTTTAAGAGAGAGAGAGAGGGGTGTGGCGTGTGCTTGTGTGTGTGTGGATGGTAGAGCGAGAGTGAGCGAGCGTGTGTATGTTTCTGGAAGTGAAACGAGGCAGCAGAAAAACAGAGGTCTGTGATGTATTTTGTGAAACAGAAGAACAACTAAATAAATGCAACGGCCTCCCAAGAAGAGCTCGCCTCTCTCCAGTCATTTAAGCTAAAGTGGGTTATTGAACCTGAAGCCTGTTGCTTCTGCCCTGGGAGACGACAGGGAGTCATCCCCCCTGTTTCCTCGACTACGGTCTGGGAGCCGACAGGAAAGTTCAACACACAGATGGCCAGTCCGCCCCTTTGTAGCATATTATTTCGATGAGAGATGAGCAGATCGCCACTGGGCTTTCAACTAAAGACACAGCCACGCAAAAACTGCGGCATTTGTACAGCTCCTTATGGGTACTGCAATTTGTGAAGTGCTTTCCTCTGTGGTGAAACGATCAGCACTGCACCACGGAGGAAAGCGGCAGAAAGTCGCCTGGAGTTAAAGAGAGCGGGGCTGCATTGCGTGCATGGCTTCCTTCTGCTGGTAACGGGGAGACGCACTCTGGCGGCGGTCTCGTTCAGGATCCGAAAATAAAATTTAAATATTTTGCACACTTATTCCACTTATTCCTAGTGTGCCACTGGTTACGGTGCCACCATTGGCACGCGTGCCAGGGGTTGCCGACCCCTGGTGTAGGAGCTCACATTAATACACTGTCAGTTTTAATAAACTAAAAAAAGACAAGGCGATGTGCCTGCAAGACTTCAATCAGGTAAACAAAACATATCACCCGTGCACAGCAGCTAACCTGCCTGCGAGCCTTCGCTCAGGTCACATTTACACACGGCGCGGCTGAAGCCCGTGAAAATGGCATAGTTGCCGTTTTAGTATTTAGTATTTTTAGTATTTTTAAAATACCGTTACATTTGTCCCGCAAATCGTATCAGGTTGCGCTGAGGAGGACGTTGTTAGCGTGCTACTGCTAGCACTATTAGCACTAGCAGTATCGCTAGCAGCCACATTGTTTAGGCTGTCAAATACACTGCACCGTTTTAGATTCAATGAGTGTCTCGTTTGCAAATGCTTCATTAAGTTGCTTGTGTTACCCCCTTTACAAGCAACTAATTGAGTACATAGATTGCACCTTGGACTAACGCCACTACATTTTTTAAAGTGCACCCAGACATTCGATCGCTTCGCTCTGTCCGCCATGCCTGCGGGAGTCTCACAACAATAATAAGAGCGCTGTTGAGAGAGATGAGGAGTGGCATTTACAGTGGCCAATCAGAGGGGTCTCAAACCAGATACATCACACGGGATGAGGGTTCCCAACCAACCCGAATGGTTTAAAGTTAAACTAAGGAAGTAGACGTAACACATATACCGATAGCAGCACCGTTTGTCCAGCGGCTTAACGGTATACCGATACCGTCCAATCAGGTACCGGTATTGACTTAGTACCGGTTCTCGATACCCATCCCTAATCATAACACATGCTATGCTGTGCTTTGAATGGGCTCTGTGGCGTCAACTCCGATTAATCTCAGAGATGAACCGTCATGAAGCAGAGACGCTAGAGTGTTTGTTGCTCTCAGCAGCTCTCGCCTTTTGTCTAACTTCTCTGTGCCTTTGTTTTCAGCCAAGATGTGTAAAAACTAAAATCACACCAGCCAAGAACTCATATCTCAGGCAGCTAACCGCCATAGAAGGTGGTCTGTTTTGTTTCCTGCCCAAATGAAAGCACAGAATGAAAGCTCTGACCTTACACGAGGTGCTCGACGGAACAGAGCTCACAAGATTGTTTTCAGCTTCAGCTCCTCTAGTCTGTCTCAGTGTATTTCTCAGATTTTATTTTACCTTATTTACCCCTCTTTTGATCTCTCCACATCTACATGTCTCTGTCTGCACATGGTGCCGTGTAGAGCAGCCTGTGACTTGATCCAATTCTGGATTACATTTAGCTCCTCTGGGCTTGTTTCTCTTGTTTGATCTTCATACCTTCCCCTCTTTTCATTCTATTCTCATTACACATGATATACATCTTGACGAAATAGAAGGTTTTCTTTTTTTAAAGATATCCTACATTTTTAAGACAACTGACGTCTATATCTCATCGAATCATATGTTTAACATTACATTATCAGATGTTTTCGCAAGCAAGAGACACTGATGTAATGTGATTTAAGTGTATGAGGAAATACCTGAGCAATATTGCCCGGTTTGGCGGTTCAAGCTAGTTATAATACCAGGAGCAAAGTCTCCTTGAGAAAAGTTTGAAGTGAAAGAAGTCTCTCCTGTGCATGAGAACAAATATCTATTTTAACCTGTATGAATTCTTAGACGGGAAGCAAAGACAACATAAATAACATCTGCTCCAGAAGAGATGGCGGTGTTTTCATGCCCAGACGTGTCTGTGTCAGGCTGCTGACAGAGTTAAATTCACAGCAGCGCCCCTCAGTAACAGGAGAGCTCTCATGTCTGCACCATGCTGCTCAATGGGTATCCTGTATATATAAGCTGTGTGTTGATCTTTTCTAAAATATATCACATAAGTCCATAGGAGAGCTAATGACATGTCGTGTAGTTTTGAACCTAAGCCTTTTTTACTCCCACGCCTGATCAGTGAAGGAATAACTAAATGATCGTATGGTTTACTGACTCCTTGTTGGGAGACGGCATTTTATCATTTATTTCAGGTGCCAGAATTCAGAGTTTCAACATATCCTCACCCAAGCAATGATATTACATTACCCACTTCAACCCCAATTTACCATAATCTCAGCGTGGATAAATTGGCACAAACTACATTACATTACATTTCATTTGGCTGAGGCTCTTATCCAAAGCGACTTACAATAAGGGCAAAAACCATAAAGATACAAACTCCGAAAGGAAAGTGCAGATATATTCACTTCAAGAAAGTCATACCGTAATAACTGCTGGTGAAATTGTTACAAGAAAATGTGTTAAATTCACTTTTTTAAGTGCTTTAAAAAAAAGTATTATTATTTTATTGCCATGGTACAATCGAAACAGATGGGTTTTCAGTTTTCGACCGAAGATATGCAGAGTTTCTGCTGTCCTGATGTCCATGGGGAGCTCATTCCACCATTTTATGGATAAAGACTGACTGGAGACCACGGGACAGCAGTAAGAACCATCACTATAACATAACTCATGATCATGAGATAAGATAGTGTGCGATATGATAAAGGCAAATGCTAACCCCTAACCCTAATATCATACAGAGGGTTTAAATGTGTCAATGTTCATGACAGTGGCTTTGTCAATGCTTTAGCTAAGTGTCGGACTTCATGCAAATAATTCAGAAGTCATGTTATAATAAATTGAGAAAAACCCTCTGATTTCTCTTACCAGTTTACAATGCTAAAAAAATAAATAATAGGTCAATAGGTTAATAATTCAGGTTAGCAACAGAAAAACACTCATGATTGACAGTTTAAAAAAAAGGTTCAAATTGATACCTCATACGTTTTTCACACATTTTCCTTCCTTTCCAAAACATGGTGCCTACATTAACCACAATGCAACTAGACAATTGCCGACAATTAGTTGGGTGGTTAGGGATTGTAACAGCTAATGTAGCAAACATTCTGGGAGATCTCTTCTTTAGTAAAAAACAAAAACATTTTCACATCTTCACACGTCGTCAAACCAAACCAATGTTATTTTAATGGATTGCATGCAACTCCTTTTGGTACCAAAAAGGATGTAAACCTTTTTCAAGGATTCCCTTGGCCCTCTTAACAGATGTGTAAAATCAGTAAATTTCTCTTTTTTGCACAGCCATAATGTCCATAATATCCACTGCGCCACACGCCTCCATAGATGTTCTTTAAACGGAAAATTAAGTATTTCCTGATTTAAATGGTGCCTTCAGAATTCATGAATGGAAAATATTTTGACGACTGTCAGCGAAAATAAAGAAATACCGGAAATACGCCAATAGAATGAAGACAGAGGCTGAGAGGAAATGTATTCTTGTTTTTATACAAATTCCAACATTTTTCCATACTGCTATCATACATTAGCCTACATTTTGGAGGCCTTAAGACCAACTAATATGAAATGGCATGTTTGGTTTGTTACAGCTCGCCTATCGGCTCTCTAAATTAGTCATCCTCTTTTCTCCTTTTCTTTTCTTTTTTCTGTCACTTCACTAGTTTAAAAATAAGTCACATTGAAAAGAAGTCTAGGGTAAAATTACCCTTCTTCTCACTTGATTTATCACCTCATTCAAAATGAGTTTATGATCTCAATTGCAAGATAACATGTTTATTAAAAAATAAAAATAAATGTCCTTTTTAGAGAAAAATATATACGATAAAGCAGGGAAGGCTTTTGGGCGGGGCTACCTTGTGAATTATGAATTGTTGCCATGTAATGATGTGATGATTGTTCAAATGGCAGTGAGTCAGTTGAGAAACCATAATTTCACCATCTGTCTCCCTATCTGAAGCTGCATCTACTTCATCTAGCTTTCTTATTATAATATCTTCTATCTCGAGGTTGCCTGGATAAAGAGTGGAGGACGCTGCCATGGTAACACAGTGCCACTGGTCTGTCGGGTCTCCAGATGTCTTTGAAATGGACCGTGTGCTGTGCATCCGCTTCAAACAGCACATCACATGCGGAGCCCTGTGAAGTCTCCCTGGTCCTACCTCATCCTTTCATCTCGGGATGCATAAGCCTTTTCTTTTTACCAAACTGGAGGAGGAGAAGAGGAGGAAAATAATTATAAAGTGCTGGGCATTGGGATCATTACAATTGCAAAATAAACAATATAAATATGGTTCCGGTGAAAAAGAAAGACTGTTTTTCTCTGACGGCCTATCGATTCCCTCTGACAGAGTAAGGCAGTGCTCGAGGCTGAAGATAAAATCTCAGATCTCGCCTCCATCACAATCCCACATCTCCAAACTTTCATCCTCATTGCCATAACTTTAGATAAGAAAACTATTTAAAAGGGGCCCTATTATGATTTGCAGTTTCTCTTTCCTGTAGTGCTCTATAGGTTTTTGTGTTAATGGTCTGCAAAGGCTAAAATCCCTGTGTTCCCTCCATTGTTTGTTTGTTTGTTTGTTTATTTATTTAAAGGACAGTGCACATTGATCAACATTTCTGTAAACGTGCCAGTGTTAGCCAGCAGGCACATTTTCAACTGTTGTCCTTTTGGCAAGATGTTAAAATAACCAAAACAAGACTAGAGAAATAAAAACAGAATACAAAAAACAATACACACAGCAACACACAACAACAGTACAACAATAAATAGGAACAGACAAACATGCAAACAGATGAAATACTATCATACTATGATACAGTTAAAAGTGTTCACATTTGTGATTGCTTAAAAGCCAGTTCTTAAGATAGTGGTTAAATGTATGATAGGAGGTGTTATTCCTTATCTGTATTGGTATTGTGTTCCAAAGTGTTGATGCCCTCACAGAGAAACATTGTTTACCAAAGGAACTGGACCTAAGAGGGACTGTGCAGTCCCCTCTTAGGGCAGACCTTGTGGTTCTGCTGTTTGAATTTTTCTGCTGTATAAAAGTGCAGAGTGGTTGGGGTGCCTTGCCGTTTATAATCTTAAAAATGAGACATGCATCAGTGTGTTTTAAAATATTTTCCCAGCTGAGCAGGTTATGTTTTACCAGGATTTTGCAATGGTGGTATTGCTTAGGTTTTCTGTCCAAAACTTTGAGAGCTTGTTTGTGAAGTGATAGGATAGGCCTTAATAGAGAACCGCAGTGACGCGTCCTAAAACCCGGAAGTAAACTTCTTCCGGTTCCTTCGTCAAAAAACAATGCAATTTCTCCATAGGGTTTTGGAAAATAGCTCAAAATAAGGTCTGTGGTTGAAACACATTTAAGAGAGGGATCACGTTTTGTTCATCCAGATAATCTCCACATATCTACGCTACTTTTATCATTTTCGAATCATAAATCTAGTCGCCAGAAGCAAAATGCTAACGTTATGCTATAAAGGAACTACAAGCTAGAACGGCAGGGTCGCACTACTCAACGTCACGCCAACTTAAGATCGCCTCAACTGACTTTCGCGCGCTTGCATATTTTAACAAAGCTTTTCATTTTAGCCACGCTGAATTTAACTAGAAGTCATGGCTCTGTCCATTACCAGTCTAATATCTTTTTACAAAGATGACAAGAAGAGTGTAGATAGAGGAGAGAACCACTACAAGTCAGGACACGTACAACAGTGCAGCCTGGATGAAGGTGTGCTTACCGGTGTTGTGAGGGCTAGCATGAGGGACAAGGTTTATAGAGTGTCGGTGAGTAGTGATAGCAAGAGCACCGTTAACCTAGAGTTAATTTATTCACATTAGTGATATTAATTCCCATCAACAAATCCATTTTATGTGTCACATGAAATCTTTATTACAAATATTACACACCAGAAAACACAGAAATATCCATGAAATAAACATACAGTAGGCTATAAAAAATTAAAAGGGATAATTGGGAAGGCATTACAAATGTAAATATATTTTAAATAATGAAACAATCCCACCCCACAGGTATCTACAGGAGAAGAGGGAATTCTCTCCACAAAATGTGAATGCCCACGTGGAGAATGGAAATGCAGTCATGCGGCTGCATTAGCCATCTTTGCCATCCACAATTTCAGCTGCACTGACACCCCCTGTCAGTGGAAGAAGCCAAAGGCAGCTAAACGTACGCATTCAGTGGAGGAGCTATTTCCTCCTACCAATAACTCATTTAACCCGCTGACAAGAGAGCCCACCTCCGAAGATCGTGACTGGCTGAGGGACAGACTCAGGGGCAGGTTCTCAGGAATTTCTTGGCTTCTCTCCCCCGAGCCAGAAGAGGAACACTACAGCTTGGAAACACTTACTGTTCCTGAAATCATCCAATCTGTTGGGCATCAGGGACCTGAGGCAATTGTGGCAAGCATGGCATTGTCTGAGGAGCAACAGAGGGCAATTCAGGTGGCTACCACTGGTCAGCGAACCAACCCAAACTGGCATTTGTTCAGGAAAGGAAGGTTGACTGCCAGCAACTTTGGAGCTGTCCTGAGGTCAAAGCGTGTGACTGCTTCCCTTATTGCCAGGGTGCTAGGGCAACAGCAGGCCCTTGATGGTGTTTTGTCTGTACAGTGGGGGACTATGAATGAATGTGAGGGCGTCAGGGCATTCACCACTGCAACCCAGATGCAGGTCCATGAGTCAGGTTTGTGGCTCTCCCAAACAGGATTGTTGGGGGCATCTCCAGATGGTCTGGTAGGGTCTTCCGCTGTGCTGGAGGTAAAGTGTCCCTACGGAGCCAGGGAAATGACAATTAGCGAAGCATTGCACATCAAGGGCTTCTGTGTCAGTAAGGAAGGAGAAAAATTCAGCCTGCGTGAGGAACATCCTTACTGGCACCAAGTGCAAGGTCAGCTTCACCTCACTGCAAGAGAGACTTGCTACTTTGTGGTCTGGACTACGAAAGACAGTGTCATCATTCCGATAGCCCAGATGACAATTGGCAGCCTAACCTGTTGGCTCTTGAGGACTTTTTCAAGGCCCACATGCTTCCAAAGCTGGCACTGCCCAAATAATCACCTTTGTCACTGTTGTGGTTATTTTCTGAAAAAGACAGAAAAACCAAAAGGCATATTAATTTACTTGTTCTGAGTTCATAGAGCACTGCTGTTAAAATTAAATATTCTTTTTAGAGAAAACTCAGCTTCAGGATGTTATGATTGCTATTTGAAGATCTTTCTTGTAGCTGCTGCGATCCTTGTTTGAGTCGTTCATATGTTCAATAAAAAATATCATAAATCTATTATTTTCAAATATAGTACTTTTAAGAAATTGTGAATCGTTTTGAGTTTACATTTACTCACCTTTGCAATGTTGTGGTTGTTAGAGTGTTAGGTTTCTGAATACAGAGAATAACATATTACCCACCCTACCATACCTACCCCGAGAGGCCAGACTTTTAAAAAGGTAAGAAGACAGTTTAAAGATTTATATTTGCGGATATTATCAGCACATCCATCCATCCATCCATCTTCTCCCGCTTATCCGTGGTCGGGTCGCGGGGGTAGCAGTTCCAGCACATTATCAGCACATCTCCGTCAAATTAACATTGTATTAAACAGAACCTAAATAAAATAAATAAAATGCACCCAGTTTAAAGAAATTGTTTGAGTTTAATGATGAACTCAAAATGTAAAACAAAGTATGAAACATGTTTCTGGATTGATTAAACAGCAGAATCTAAATAAAAGAAATAAAATGCACCCAATGAAAAGACATAGTTTGAGTGTAATGATGAACTCAAAATGTAAAACAAAGTATAATAATAATACATTTTATTTATTTTGCGCTTTTCTACAACTCAAAGACGCTTTACAGTATGAGGGAGGGTAGACAAACAACGACAGGCAAACAAATAAATAGTAAAATAAACAGAAAAGGCAGTCAAGAGGAAGTTGATTGAGAGGGGGGTAGACAGAGTTGAAAATATGTGTATGAAACATGTTTCTGGACATATGTGTTTACATGTGAAAAGAAACTATTTTTCTGCCACCTCTTTTATGAGGGGACGTTGGAAGTTCACTAGTGCGCAACATACCTGCACCAGTTTATCTGCGAAGTGCCTCAGGTGAGATGGAATGAACTTTAGGATCCTAAATTCTTTCAAACGAGCATTTGCTCTCTCGACGTGAATCCTATTTTGTGCGATAAGCTTTGTAGCCTGTGCTTCGCTGTGTGTCAGTTGGCCATGACAGAGGAATGGGGGAATGTTGACAGTGACTCCTTCAGGAAGAATGTTCTGGATTAAGAATCCCTTGTCAGCCAATATCAGATCTCCTGGTTTGAAATGCTGAAGAACACCAGAATCCCGTACTATTTCTTTGTCACTTGTTGATCCTGGGTATAGTTTGCTGCAGTATGTGATCACAGCATTTGGTGCTACCCCGAGCAGTAGTTTGAAGGAGTGCATGCCACGGTAAGCAGAGTAGGTCTCTTTCTGGATATCCATTTGCTTGGGGATAGCAATTTTGATGTCCGTACAATCCACTATCATTCTGCAGTTTTGCATGTGCCGAAAAGAAGAAGGCAAGCTGGTTTTTTTTTCTCCCGGCTGGGAACAGTACTCATTATGTCCTTAAAAAGTAATTTGTGGAGAACCTCTATAAATGTTACAATCACATTTGACGGTGCTTTCCCCGCAGTGAAAGAGTGCAGCCAGATGAAGGTGTGTGTAATTATGACGCAGTTTCATGAGGGTCATGAAAACTTGGTTTCAAGACTCAGTGCCTTGGGGAACCAACCTTCTGGGTATGTAATGGAACCTCAAAACGAGCAACATACTCACACACAGCACTGAATGTGTGTCTATCTGGCAATCCTGTCTCCATCCGAAGAACCTTTTCACTCAGCTGAGAGGCAGAATACTTGTCACGGCAGTAACTCTGCTTTGCCTTGGACTCCTCTAGCTGGATCTCTAGCTGCATTATGCATCTTTGCTGAGATTGAAGTTTTTCTTCTACCGTGGGCTTGCTCCTCGGCATTCTCAGGTAGTGGTTGAGGACCTTCATTTGCAGCCGCCTGTTTTGATGGACCTGCTTCCTCCTCAGTCATTAGACACGCAGCTTCTTCTTCCATTCCATCAAGTATCCCTCTCAGACAGTAGGAATGCTCTTCTACATTCTGTGCTTCAAATGAAACAGTCCTTTTTCTCTTTAACAAAGGAAAATGACAGCTGCAGATGCGGGAACAGGCATTGGGCCTCCTGTCAGCTCGTCTGTTTGGAAGATATAAAATATTAGTTTCATGGAAGTCACACATATAAGAGCATTAAGACATTAAGGGATAGTGGTGATCTAATGGATAATGAGGTGGGCTGAAGATCGGAAGGTTGTGAGTTCAAATCCCACCATGAACACCACCGCTAGTGTGCCCTTGAGTAAGGCACTTAGCCCTTAGTTACTCCAAGGAGAATGTCCTTGTAATTGGTGATTGTAAGTCGCTTTGGATAAAAGCGTCAGATAAATGAAATGTAATGTAAGACTGACATACAGTACACAGGCTAAAAACAAAACATCTAAAGATATAACCTTGCACTTTGATAAGTCTCGTGAACGTTTTCACTATTTAGACATTTTTATAGATCAAAATGTAATCAAAGAAATAAATGGTACATTAATCCATATTGAAAATAGGTGTCAGCTGCTACACTAATTATAGTTATATTTCTTAATTAAGATATTACTTTATTGATCCCAATTTGGGAAATGTTTGTGTTGCAGCAGCATAAAAAGAAAAACTAAATATAAGTTATTATATATACAAAAGTATGTGAGGGATGGAATATTAATATTAAATTGAACATAAATGTAAAATTTACATGTGATTTCACATCCAAGAGAAGCTATGGAGCAGAGAGTTCTCTGCCAGCCAGAGGTGATTTGTTATTAGTTCAATATGTCAAACTGATTTCCCTGACTACAATCTTTAGTTACATGGTGAAACGTTATTGTCAGGGTTACGGAAAAGATAGGACCCAAATGCAGAATACAAAAAAAGGGAAAAAGGTCTACGAACCAAAAGCGAGCTTTATTTTGAAAGCTGGAGAACAAAACATGGCATGAAAACTCCCAGGTAACACAAGGTAGCATGGAGGGAGACAGGAAGACAAACAATGAACCGACAGGGGAACACAGGGAAAGACAAGACTAAATACAGGAAGGGGTAATCACGAGACGAGAAACAGCCGGGCGGGAGGAGAAACACAAGGCAACAGGTGAACACAATCAGACAATCAGACACACAGGGGAACTAACAACGGGAGAAGGACCAGACAAGAGACAGGGAGAACAGAACATCAAAACAAACCCCAAAACTCAACACACAACACCCAAATCGTGACATAACCCCCCCCCTCAAGGGACGGACTCCAGACGTCCCCACACAAATTCCATATTTCCAAAAGGGTGGGTGGAGGGGGTCCGGAGGACGGGTCTGGACTGACAGCCCGGAGGCACGGCAGAGGACCAGAAAGGGGTCTCGGGCGGACGGCCCGGGGGCAAGGCAGAGTTCAAGAAGGGTACCTCGGTCGGACAGCCCGGGGGCAAGGCAGAGTTCGAGGACGGGGACTCGGGCGGAGGGCCCGGGGGCAAGGCAGAGGAACAGGAGGTGGTCTCGGGCGGACGGCCCGGGGGCAAGGCAGAGGAACAGGAGGTGGTCTCGGGCGGACGGCCCGGGGGCAAGGCAGAGGAACAGGAGGTGGTCTCGGGCGGACGACCCGGGGGCAAGGCAGAGGAACAGGAGGTGGTCTCGGGCGGACGGCCCGGGGGCAAGGCAGAGGAACAGGAGGTGGTCTCGGGCGGACGACCCGGGGGCAAGGCAGAGGAACAGGAGGTGGTCTCGGGCGGACGGCAAGGCAGAGTTCAAAAAGGGGCGAAGGCCACAGCGGGCGAACTCAGGGGACCGGGCATGAGGGTGAAGGCAGCGGCTGGAAGAGTCAGGGGGCCGGGCCCGAGGGCGAAGGCCGCGGCTGGAAGAGTCAGGAGGCCGGGCCCGAGGGCGAAGGCCGTGGCTGGGGAAGTCAGGGGGCCGGGCCCGAGGGCGAAAATCGCGGCTGGAAGAGTCAGGGGGCCGGGCCCGAGGGCGAACAAGAAGGCGGCGACGGGACAGCTCCGGAGGACGGGCAGGACCCGGCGCCGGCCGGACAGGAACCGGAGCCGACCGGACAGGCGTAGACGGGATCCTGGACATGACATGGGCTGGTGTCAATGGGACCCCGGATGGAGCAAGGGCTGGTGTCGACTGGACCCCCAACGGAACAGGACACAGAGTTGGCAGGACCCCCAGTGGAACAGGTGTCGGCGGGACCTCCAACAGGACAGGACATGGAGTTGGCAGGACCCTCAGCGGAACCCCCAACGACACAGGACATGGAGCCGGCAGGACCCTCAGCGGAACCCCCAACGACACAGGACAAGGAGTTGGCAGGACCCCCGGCAGAAGAGTAGTCGGCGGGACCTCCAACGGCAAAGGACATAGGGTTGGCAGGACCCCCGGCAGAAGAGTAGTCGGCGGAACCCCCAACGGGACAGGACATGGAGTTGGCAGGACCCCCGGCAGAACAGTAGTCGGCGGGACCTCCAACAGGACAGGACATGGAGTTGGCAGGACCCCCGGCAGAACAGGTGTCGGCGGGACTTCCAACGGCAAAGGACATAGGATAGGGACTTGAGACGGAACTCGAGAGGAAACTCGAGAGGGAACTCGAGAGGAGACTTGAGAGGTGACTTGAGAGGGAACTCGAGAGGGAACTCGAGAGGAGACTTGAGAGGTGACTTGAGAGGGAACTCGAGAGGAGACTCGAGAGGGGACTTGAGAAGGAACTTGAGAGGGAACTCGAGAAGGGACTCGAGAGGAGACTTCAGAGGTGACTTGAGAGGGAACTCGAGAGGGGACTGGAGAAGGAACTTGAGAGGGAACTCGAGAAGGGACTCGAGAGGAGACTTGAGAGGGGACTGGAGAAGGAACTTGAGAGGGAACTCGAGAAGGGACTCGAGAGGAGACTTGAGAGGGGACTCGAGAGGGAACTCGAGAGGAGACTCGAGAGGAGACTCGAGAGGGAACTCGAGAAGAGACTCGAGAGGGGACTTGAGAGGGGACTCCAGAGGGGACTCCAGAGGGAACTCGAGAGAAGACTCGAGAAGGGACTTGAGAGGGAACACGAGAGGAGACTAGAGAGGGAACTTGAGTTGGGACTAGAGAAGGGACTGGAGAAGGGACTTGAGATGGGACTCGAAAGGGGACTTGAGAAGGGACTTGAGAGAGAACTTGAAAAGGGACTTGAGAGGAGACTCGAGAGGTGACTAGAGAGGGAACTTGAGTAGGGACCGGAGTTGGGACTAGAGAAGGGACTGGAGAAGGGACTGGAGATGGGACTCGAAAGGGGACTTGAGAAGGGACTTGAGAAGGGACTTGGAAAGGAACTCGAGAGGGGACTTGAGAGGAGACTTGAGAGGGAACTCGAGAGGGAACTTGAGTCGGCCGGTATGCCGACAGGACACGAGGGGTTGGCGTCGGCCGGAGAGCCAACAGGAGACGAGGAGCTGGAGTCGGCCGGTACGCCGACAGGAGGCGAGGTGCTGGAGTCGGCCGGTACGCCGACAGGAGGCGAGGTGCTGGAGTCGGCCGGTACGCCGACAGGACACGGGGAGCTGGCGTCGGCCGGAGAGCCAACAGGTGACGAGGAGCTGGAGTCGGCCGGTACGCCGACAGGAGGCGAGGTGCTGGAGTTGGCCGGTACGCCGACACGAGACGAGGTGCTGGAGTCGGGACCATGGCTGCTGCGTCCGGTACTGGAGCCGGAACCATGGCTGGTGGGACCGGAGCTTGGGCCGGGACCATGGCTGCTGGGGCCGGCACTGGAGCCGGAACCATGGCTGCTGGGCACGGAACTGGGGCCGGAACCATGGCTGTATGGGCCGGTTCGGGAGCAGGGAACATGGCTGCTGGGCACGGAACCGGAACACGGAACCATGGCTGTGTGGGATGGTACTGGAGCACGGTACCATGGCTGTGTGGGCCGGCACTGGAGCACGGAACCATGGCTGTGTGGACCGGTACTGGAGCCGGAACCAGGGCTGCTGGGGCCAGAACTGGAGCCGGAACCATGGCTGCTGGGGCCGGAACTGGGACCGGAACCATGGCTGCTGGGACCAGAACTGGGGCCGGAACCATGGCTGCTGGGGTACGGGCTGGAATCCTGGCCTTGCGTCTCCTAGAGACCTTTTGGAGGCTCCGTGGACCTCCTGAGGCAAGGCGGGATCCCAAGAAGGGGTTTGAGGCTTGAGGCTGGTACTCAGGGCTGCTTGCAAAAAGCTTAAGCCCCTCGGGCAACAAGCTCCAGAGCCAGGGCTTGTTGGCCACCTCCAGGCGTACCTCCTTCAGGGCAGCCTCCTTGGCCGCTCTGGATGAGACTCTCATCCACTCGTAAAAATATACTCATGAGTGTACATCAGCGGATCCAACTCTAGAGGTGCAAAAACTGCTGGGTCCAAAATTGGTCGGTTCATTCTGTCAGGGTTACGGAAAAGATAGGACCCAAATGCAGAATACAAAAAAAGGGAAAAAGGTCTACGAACCAAAAGCGAGCTTTATTTTGAAAGCTGGAGAACAAAACATGGCATGAAAACTCCCAGGTAACACAAGGTAGCATGGAGGGAGACAGGAAGACAAACAATGAACCGACAGGGGAACACAGGGAAAGACAAGACTAAATACAGGAAGGGGTAATCACGAGACGAGAAACAGCCGGGCAGGGGAGGAGAAACACAAGGGCAACAGGTGAACACAATCAGACAATCAGACACCAGGGAAACTAACGACAGGGAGAAGGACCAGACAAGAGACAGGGAGAACAGAACATCAAAACAAACCCCAAAACTCAACACACAACACCCAAATCGTGACAGTTATGCTGCTTGTACTAATTAGACTTATCATATAAGCCACACAGGTTTTAATAGGATATATATTCATTAGCTTTACTTATGTTGCGGTCGTTTCAGCAGCGCCATCTCTAAAACGGCGATACAGTCACTACCCATCATTTACATTTGACCGTGACATGGACAAAAATGTAACGTCAGTTTACCTCATAGCACGAATCCAGACTCTCCTTTGGAAAACATTGGCCGGGAAACGATAGAACGAGCACGTTTCACGCGAAGACCTGTGGCTGCAACCCGGAGCAAAGCAACAAACCATAGCGCTAGCTTTAGCTAACGTTAGCTAACGAAACAAACTGCCGAGTAAAATTGGAAAACACTGGAAATTAACTATTCTATAATGTGTAAAACTACGGTGCCAAAAACGACTATTAACGACTATAAATGATGATGGTCAGATAAAGATATAGATACTAAAGATACTAAAGATACTACAGATACTTAAGATAGGCATATACTCTCTTTCAAGCAGAACACAGGGGGAAAGAAATTTAGCGGGAGTGTTTACGTAATCGGCGTAATGACGTACAACGGCCTCGACCATTTCTGTAGTCCACTAATGCCACTTGTTAACAACCATCGTTTTTCCGACACGTAAACTCTTCAGAAATCACCAGCGGGGTCACTGCTGATGTATTTAATGTGGTAGAACAAAACGTGATCCATCTCTTAATTTTGTGTCAAACACAGACCTTATTTGGAGCTATTTTCCAAAACCCTATGGAGAAATTGCATTGCTTTTTGACGAAGGAACCGGAAGTGGTAAAAATGCTAACTTACTTCCGGGTTTTAGGACGTGTCACTGCGGTTCTCTATTTTGTGCTATTCACCTGGGTCCAGCTCGTCATACAGTATGTTAGGTGGGGAATGATCATGGCAGTCATATAGAGTTTTGCTACAGGTGTTGTCAAACAGTTCCTTATATATTTAAAGTTTGCTAGATTGTATTTAGTTATTTGCATTACCTTTCTCACTTGTTTTTTGAAGGATAGAGTAGTGTCAAGGATAATGCCTAGATATTTAAAATGTGTAACTGTTTGAATGACCTCCCCAGACATATAGAAATTGGGTTCAGTGTCGGTCTTGCTAAAAAACATACAGACTGTCTTCTTAATGTTTAGATATAGCTGGGAGTCAGTAAGCCATTGATGTACATGTACCATTGCATCACTTAGTTTGGCAGCAGCTTGGGCCTTGGTTTTTGCATGGACATAAATGACAGTGTCATCAGCATACATTTGCACCTCACATCCAGTGCACATTGATGGCAAGTAATTTATATAGAGGCTGAATAGAATTGGGCCCAGGATAGATCCCTGGGGTACACCCAGTTCCTTCCTCAGGGGTGGTGATGTCTCGCCAGTTACCCTGACACACTGAACTCTATCTGACAGATAGGAGCTCCTCTAGTCTATTGCACTGGGTGAGAAATTTAAATAAGACATTTTGTGAATGAGTACTTGACAGTGTTGTAGTCAAGTCATCAATTCACGAGTCCAAGTCACTCTCGAGTCACCACTCTTCGAGTCCGAGTCACCTAGGGAGAGTCGTAGTCGAGTCCGAGTCCAAGTCTGAGTCACCCAAGGAGTGTCCGAGTCGAGTCCGAGTCATCATTACCTGTGTTCGAGTCCAAGTCTGAGTCACCCAAGGAGTGTCCGAGTTGAGTCCGAGTCATCATTACCTGAGTCCGAGTCCAAGTCCGAGTCACCCAAGAAGAGTCCAAGTCAAGTCAGAGTCACAAGTCTTCATGTATTAATCTTCGTGGATATATGTGTTGAAATGTAGCTGCTCCTCTACATTGCTTTTATCCTGTCATGTTATACTAATGTGTCTATTGAACTGCTGTGAAGCGAGTTTGGTTACAATTCTTGTAATAGGTGCCATACAAATATAAAGCTTATTACTAATATTAATATTATTATTATTGTAGATGACCTTTAATATGTCTAACTATATTTAAAATGAGTTACCTTTTAGAGAAGTGATTATATTTGTATGCCAATATTTTCTTATGGTAAAGTTTTCGTTTTGCACTTTTATTTTGTTAATAATAAGATCGGGACTCTTATTTTGAAGGAACTTTTACCGGAAGTCAATCGACAACGAGCAGTGTAAACACACATGTATAATGACGGATAGATGACGTATGAATTAACATATACTAAATAGTTGCGTTCGGTTTTTAGCACCAGGCTGATAAGGGCACAAGCTCTTACGTTGGTAATGATTGTATACAAGCAAGGGTGTGCAATAAACAGATACCATCAGTTAGAGAGTCCAAGTCAACTTGCGCGAGAATTCACGAGTCCAAGTCAATCAGTGCGCGAGTCCGACTCGAGTCACGGGTCCCGAAAATCGGCACTCGAGTCACGGGTCCCGAAAATCGGCACTCGAGTCCGAGTCCAGGACTCGAGTACTCCATCTCTGGTACTTGATGATTGACTGTATCAAAAGCTTTCTTAAGATCTAAGAAGATTGCTCCAACAATGCCTGCTTTGTCCATTTTTGATTTGATGTTTTCCACAAGGAAACAATTTGCGGTCTCAGTGGAATGATTGGCTCAGAAGCCGAATTGCATGGGGTGTAGTGTGAAAGGACTACTACGGTGGCTGAGAGGTGCAATCGACAATTACAAAGTGTAAAACACTTTAACAAAGCTTGAGACAAATTTACATTTTATAAAGCAAAATAAATATCCCTTGAAACTGTAATTTCGACTATTACCCTTCTGCCATTCATTGCAGGTCACTAAAATGCATTTAAACTAGAGAATCATAATGCTACAAACACTACAGCATACTTGTGTAACAAACATCCAGTATAACACTAACTAAACTATACCTTTCATAAGGTGCATATTTATTCATAACTTCATTCATAACTACACGTGTGGAAATATTCAGTGGGCGGGAGCCTTTAGACACACTATCTCACTCACACCATCTCCGTGTCAGACCACGTTATCCCCAAGATGGCGCCGCACGGGGGAAGCTAAGCTAATACACACACACATTCATACACTCTTTTAAACATGTAAACAGCGCTACAAACACTCCACACTTTCAGTGGGCCGTCACACCATATACGCGAACATTAAGGGGGGGTTCGTATGATTTTTGCACCTTTTACCAACCTGTAATGAGCAGGTGAGACAGGAGCAATGAGGACACAGGTTATTGGGTTTCCTTCCAGATTGCTTCTGAGGAAACATCGGAAGTCCGTCCCTCTAACCGGTCCCCGGAACACAAACGTTCCGCCATACTACTAAATGCATTGCTCAACCCCGTTAATGAAATGAAAATAGACAGATGTACAAAATAAAAGCATATTCTATCTCTTAATAATAATAATAATTATATTAATGTGGTCACACATCCCAGGGGTGCCACACAGGCTGCTTCGTTATAGCCACACACACCTCTACACACACACACACACCTCTACACACATCGAACTGCCCGATTATTCCCCCTATTACTCGTTTTATGAAGGAGATGTCCGGTCCACAAGGCGCATGACGTGTGTGTTTGTGCTGTGCTCAGTTCCGCTCTGTGTGTGTTCAGTGTGTTTGTGTATGTCTGAAACCAGCATTTGTTTTCAAATTACCATGAACAGTAATTTACACACATATGGCCAACTCCATAGGTATATGTGTGTGTTCCCAAAGGAAATAAATGTGTTTAATCTTAATCTCGATGTAGTGCTCAGTGCTGTCGGAGTGCAGTGGAACACTGCAGTCAACTCAGCCATCTCTCGCGTTTGCTTGGTCAAATCAGCAGCTCTTCATTTGTGAGTGCGCGATTAATCGCGCCTTTACCGTAATCGACCGAGAAGCGGCACTGACGCTAGTACAAGAGTAAAATAATGCATGTTTTTGTGCTATATTTGCGATATAAAATATGTTTGGCCATAAGTTCTTAATAAAACTGACACTGTTGGACTCAGTACTAGTTTGACTGCTACCAACAATAAAATGAAGTACTTTTACTGTGTACTTTTTCAGTTATTCTCTGTCAAACTCCCCTCCTGAGAACATTTCAAGCCACTTCTGCTATATTTGATAAGGGATAAAATGATTTTTAGCCATAAGTTCTGAATACAATTGGTACTGTTGGACTCAGTACTACTTGGACTACTACCACAAGTACAATCAAGTATTTTTACTCTGTACTTTTTGAGTAATACTTGGTTAAACTCCTGTCCTGAGTACAATAATTCATAGTTCATATACAATACAGGAATTATTGTACTCAGGACGGGAGTTTGACCGAGTATTAATCAAAAAGTACACAGTAAAAGTAGTTGATTGTACTTGTGCTAGTAGTCCAAGTAGTACTTAGTACTGACTGAGTCCAACAGTATCGATTTCATGCAGAACTTTTTGCAAAAAATCATTTTATCCCTCATCAAATATAGCAGAATACATGAATTATTGTACTCAGGACGGGAGTTTGACAGAGTATTACCCAAAAGGTACACATTAAAAGTACTTCATTTTATTGTTGGTAGCAGTCAAACTAGGACTGAGTCAAACAGTGTCAGTTTTATTAAGAACTTATGGTACAAATTATTTGTATCGCAAATAAAGCAGAAAAAACATGCATATTTTACTCTTGTACTACTAGCGTCAGTGCGGCTTCTCGGCGATTACCGTAAAGGCCCGATTAATTGCGCACTCAAAAATGAAGAGCTGCTGATTTGACCAAGCAAACGCGAGAGACGGCTGAGTTGACCGCAGTACCCAAACGGACGACACCATCTTAATATCTTCTGAAAACAAATGTAAGTGTCACACACACACACACACGCCCTGGTGACCGGACATCTCCTTCATAAATAGAATAATAAGGCGTAATAATCGGGCAGTTCGATGTTTGTAGAGGTGTGTGTGTGTGTGTAGAGGTGTGTGTGGCTATAACGAAGCAGCCTGCAGTCGCTCTTTAGCTGTGTAATGAAGGTAAACACAGCGAAGGCTGTGTGTAAAAGGCACAGCTCCACTTCCTACTTGGCGAACCTGTAACTTTCTTGTGTGCACAAGAACGTATCTCTTGCACACGAGAAAGTATATCGTGATGAGCAAAACCATGTCACTTGGCCCAGGTGGTTTCCACAGAACGGACAAAACATGTTTAACGACCATAAAGGTCCATAGGTACCGGCGGTCTATCCGCCAAAACAAACTTAAGTTTGTGTCAATCACTTGCACGTCACTTCTGGTATGATGGGCATTCCCTTTCCGGTTTGATTCTCTAGTTTGTTAAAGTGTTTCGGCAAATGTTAAAGTGTTTCGGCAAATGTAAATTTGTCTCTAGCTTTGTAAAAGTGTTTCGCATCTTGTTAATTTGTTTTTGTTAATGTTAAATTATTTTTTCTTTGGTAAAAGTGTTTTGCTAATGTAAATTTGTTTTATAAAATGTAAATTTGTTTTATAAAATGTAAATTTGTCTCAAGCTTTGTGAAAGTGTTTCACATTTTGTAATTGTCGATTGCACCTCTCAGCCACCGTAGACTACTGTTAAGATGTCCAGGCAATTGCTCAGCTACACATTTCTCAGAGATCTTAGACATGACACTAATGGGCCTATAGTTGTTTGCATCAGTTGCATCCCCGGATTTGTGGACTGGCACAACAATGGCTGACTTCCAGTCTTTTGGGAATTTTCCCTCCCTAAAAGAGGTGTTAATTATTTTAGTAATTGTCCCTGTGAGAGTGGTAGCATGTTTCTTTAGAAACAGAATCCAGTCCAAAAGTGTCTTTTGATTTGGAATTGTTTAAAGAAGAAATTATAGAATTAACTTTGGATCCAGAAGTCTCTGTCAGGGAGAAGACTGGCTGTGTACTATCAATAGGTGATATGTGACCTGCTCCATCGAAATCAGTCGCATTGACCCGAAGACACAGTTTTAGTTGTATACACTGTTGGAAAGATGAGATTTGTAGCTTTCTAATAATATCAGGATTGTTGTTGTACTCCAAATATTAAGCAAAATATGTCACATTATATAATGACTGTCACCGAGTCATCATTTTGAGAAAAAGGCCTTTAAAGTTTCCTCTTCTCTGGAATCCATCGATCTGATTGATTATTAGCGGAGCAAATGATCGAAATACTACGGAGGGAAGATATTTTCGTTTGGATTACTGGTCTGGGGGAAGCTCGCCAGTGTGTGTGTGTGTATACGTGTGTGTGTGTTTGTGTAATTTTGCGTTTGTGTGTAATGTGTTTGTTTCCCGGGGAAAACACGGTAACACTTTACAATAAGGTACACAACATGTGCTTAGTTACTGAGTAGTGAATAAGGAACGACTAGATAGTTAATGGTTAGTTAATGAGTTCTTCAGTGACTGCGATTGAAGAACTGATGGTTAGTTACTGGTAAACAGACTGGGGGGTACTGTATTAATGAATGATTCATTAATGGTTAGTTAATGAGGAGTTCCTGAGTGACTGCGATTGGAGAACTGATGGTTATTTACTGGTTAACAGACTTGGGGGTAGCTACTGAGTTTCCTGTCTTCTGTTTTTGTAGTGATGTGACGTGCAACATGAATGTTAAATTACCTTGTGTGTTTGTTGTCCTCAGGTATATTTGTATTATATTTGATTACTCAAAGATACCGTATTTTACGGACTATAAATCGCGTCTTTTTACCTGTCTGGCTGTATCCTGCGACTATACCCCGAAGCGATTTATTTATTGAATTTCGTCTGAATGCGCCGTTCAAACTCCGGCCAATACATGGCCCAATATACAATCATGACAACTGAAAACTGCTGTACCACCGAAGAAGAAAAAAGTCACGTAACTTTCCAGGATGTTGTGCGATGAATCGACACAGCATGGGCTTCAGTGACGATCGACACCATCCTGTCGGGAATCGGGATTCAGAAAGGTCTAATCGGAGCTGATTATGATGGAGAGTCTGAGCACAGCCCGGAGCAGGACATGCTGCTTCATCGACACTAGAGTTGGCGGAAGTCTTTAACAGCGACTGTATAAATACAGTGAGAATTCCGAGTGGCTAAGATAATTAGCGGCTAGGCTAATTAGCGTATCAGTATTATGTGCCGTAGCTCATTGTGTGGATTATTTTGTTTATTCAGCTCAGTCAGTCGGGCAGTTAATAACAGTGTGCCATGTCTGTATTGTGTTTACAGTTTCACCAATTCATTAAACTTCAGTAAAGCTGACATCTGTGCTGGAGTTTCTTTGAAAGTGTTTAACTGGATGGATAGCTAGCTCGGTGATAGTGAGACCTTCACAGCAACACAGAGGATGAAGAATTCAGTGGATAAATGCGACTTATAGCCTACACCGAAGCAACTTATATATGTTATTTTTCTCTTAACGACACGTATTTTGACAAGAGCGACTTATACTCCGGTGCGACTTGTAGTCCGGAAAATACGGTAATGTTATCTTGGCAATTTCATAGTTATTCTGCAATTCTGTAATATGTGTATATATATATACTATGACAGTGACGTGAGCAGTGATGTGGCGATATGACGTGCAATGTGGATGTTAAAGTACGTTTTGTGTTTGTTGTCCTCAGAATAAATGCCAGATGACATAGGAGATGCTTCGCTGTCCATTCTTCCACATAATCTATTGATAACAAGTCACCTGCAGTTGTGACCCGTTAAACCATTGATGCTCTCTTGTCCAGCTGTTTTTTTTATTTGCCCATAATTAAAGTGCAGAAGAGTGCAGCTTTGGGATTTGTTTTATTTTATAAAAGGTCGTTTTTATTTTCATTTTTCATTTTTTGTAATGTTCCTCATGTAAAATCATATATTACTTTTTTCAAAACGTTTAAAAAGTTGTTTCAATTAAAATGTAAACTTGAGTGGCTGTAGATCCTTCATTGTCATCAACAGTTTGTGTTTGTTAAAATGCTTAACTAATGATAAGATAATGGTGAAGAAATTATGAGTTAATGGGTAACTACTGTTTTTGAAGCATTACTTTACTTGAGGGGACACAAACTGCTTAAGTATCGTAAGGTAATCATTAGGTAATGGTAACTACTCTTTTTGATGCATTACTTTACTTGAAGGGAAAACAAACTGCTTAAGTAATGGTAAGGTATTAGATAATGGGTAACTACTCTTTTTGATGCATTACTTTACTTGAGGGGACACAAACTGCTTAAGTAATGGTAAGGTAATCATTAGATAATGGGTACCTTACCATTACATCAATTACTTTTGATGCATTACTTTACTTGAGGGGACACAAACTGCTTAAGTAATGGTAAGGTAATCATTAGATAATGGGTAACTACTCTTTTTGATGCATTACTTTACTTGAGGGGACACAAACTGCTTAAGTAATGGTAAGGTAATCATTAGGTAATGGGTAACTACTCTTTTTGTATGCGTTACTTGAGTTTACCCAAACTGCCTAAGTAATGGTAAGGTAAGTAATGATGACTTAAGCAGTAACACGTGAGTCGGATCCACATCCACCAGTCGATCCAGTGTGGGACCCAAGCCAGCCGAATATGGCAGGTTTAAAAGTGCCCTGCTGCAGCAGACCATTGCTTCAATCAAAGTCACCCGGGAACTCCTCATTAACTAACCATGATGAATGATTCATTAATACAGTACCCCCCAGTCTGTTTACTAGTAACAATCCATCAGTTATTCAATCAAAGTAACTTATTAACTAACCATTAACGAATCATTCATTAATACAGTACCCCCCCAGTCTGTTTACCAGTAACTAACCATCAGTTCTTCAATCACAGTCACTCAGGAACTCCTCATTAACTAACCCAGTGGTTTTCAAACTGTGGGGCGCGACCCCTGGTGGGTCGCGGAGGTAATGCAGGGGGGGCGCGGGAAGATTTTTATTTTATTTTAATTAATTTTTTTATTATTTTCTCCTTTTAGCTTTGTGAAGCACCTTGAGATGACGTTGTTTTTAAAGTGTGCTATATAAATCAAATGTATTATTATTATTATTAAATTGTAAACAAACACTGCTCGAAAATATCTCATTGGTCAGAGAGCTGTGGGCATAATGATGCCTTTTGCAACATCCTACTTGTGTGAGATAGGCTTTTCTGCTGTTGCTGCCATCAAAACGAAATACAGATCAAAGCTGAACATTGAGAATGAACTGAGAGTGGCAGTCTCAAAACAACAGCCCCGGTTTGAGAAGATCTGCAAGGGAAAGCAAGCACACACAAGTCATTGATAGGCTATGTGTGGAATAGGAATGGTAAAGTGATGTGATCGTTTGCAACCTGCAGTAGAAATAGTAGTTCATTCATATATTTTCCTTAAAGAAATTTGAATTTAAAAATCTACTACTCAGGGAAGAAGGCCTACTAGTTTTAATTAGGCTAAATTAATTCACAGTTTCTATTACAAGCACATTTGTTCATGTGTAATCCATAATAACATATAAAATTATAGTTGGATCTTCTTATTATTAGCAGAGAAAATGTAATGTTTTTATATACAATTAATCCTACCAATATAGATGGGAACCGGGTTGGGGGGTCCCGAAAATATTTCCAATTACCCAAGGGGGGCCCGACTGAAAAAGTTTGGGAACCACTGAACTAACTGTGGCGGCACGTGGGAGTGATTGTTTGAAATACTATTTAACTAAAAGCCAGACAACGCCACCTTGGGAATTGCACCCAAGGAAATAATTATTCAAAGTACCAATAAGGCACTCAGGTTCGTAATACTGAGGGGCAGGAGACGTGGTTCCAATTCATCAAATGTTTTATTTCATATATTAAAATATCATTAAAAACACAGTACGAACAACATACACACTGGAAATAAAGGGGGAAATCTTAATTCAGGGATGCTGAGGCTTACCAGTGGATGGAGGTGACGGGGGGGTGAGAGGGATCCCAACAAAGTAAATTAAGGCACCCGTGATCACTACACACTCACACAAAGGAACACCAAAATCAGGGGGAGCACAGCACGACACACAAAAAGGGGGGAAGCCGCCACCGGGGACACCAGCACCACACCTTTGGCTCTCAGCAACTAAAGAGGGGCAAACAAGACACAATTACTGGGATAAACAATAAAAAGTCAATAATACTACAAAATACTGATCAGTTCACTGATATTAACTGAAATAAACAAAACAAATATAGAGCAACAGGGTCGAAAACAACTAAACCAAAGAAACAGAAATTAACCTAACAGTCTACTTAATCTTAAATTAAATAAACAAAACAAACTTAACTCAACAGGGTCAATGAAATAACTAATCATAAACAGACTAATCAAATAGTCCGCGATAACAATGTTTAAAATATGGCCCTGTAGTGAAGGGCAAGGTGACACAAAGGCACAGTGACACCAAGAGGCAATGCAGACAATGCAGGCCAAGAGCAACACCCGCTAGGCAGCAGTGTAGCGGTGAAGCACAGTAGGGCAGGCAAGCCAGCTGTGCAGACAGACACAGCCGTGAGGGCAGACCAGCCGTCCAGGCAACACTCAGTCAGGCAAGCAAGACACTCGTAGCAGAGCAGTCGTGGATGCAACACAGACGTAGAGGCAAAACAGCAGTCCTTCTTTATCAGGCTTCCAGCGCAGAGCCTAGCAGACATTTAAGGTGATGTTACGATAATAATACTAGATTAAGATTATTCAGGAAGAATGAGACAAGCAGAAGGTCTACCTACCGATCAGGCCAAGTTCAGACAAACACACAGCAGGAGAGCTTCATTTACAGCGGCAGCAGACATGGGCTGCAGGATCCCTGCAAGGGTCTACAACCAGCGATGCATTTAGTATTTAGGCTAATTGTCATGCTAGGTGTACAACAAACGGCAGCCACTGCAAACTCACCGGTGCCAGCGGAGAAAGCACGTCAGCGGAACCCGGAAGCGGCCTTCGTGCCAAAGAGCAAGAGGGAGCAAGAGCGACACTGACCCCTCTTTATAAAGGTTGCCCCGTGTGGTGATAGGGCTGAACAGTCTATCCTGCTACAATCTACCCCCCTTGTTTGCATCGACGCCCCGACGATGGACCAATCAGTGCTAAATGTACCAAACCTAGTTCCAAGGTCTAAAAATAACAGAAACCGCATTAGATGTTGGACCAGGAGGGTTTCGAGCCGCAGGTGCCAAACCTCCTAGAGGCATTGGAAGATGATGTACATTGGGATGCTGACCAGCGGTTGACCGTGTTGTCCGTCGTATTGTCACTTCGGTAGCATCAGGGTAAGAGGCTGCTGGAAAAGACAAGCGGGTAGATGGTAACTCTGGAACTGCAGCAGGAACCCCTGAAGGGCCGGCCTCAGCAACTTCCGGATAAGATGGTGGGACAGGCAACCGAGGGGTGTTTCGGGTGAGCACCGCTGTACTGGTTGGGGAAGGGTGAGGGGCTTCAGGCATCAATACCAACAGGTCACCATTGCATGACAGCTCGTCCTCTGACAGTGGTTGGTCATGAGGAGTTGGGACGGGGACAGAAGAACTACTTGGGGGGGCTGCTCCAACCAATGCCTTTAACAGCATTCGGTGGACCTGTTTGACTTTGCTCGAGTCATCTGCAGGTGCAATTGTGTACACACAGCCTCCCTCTTTCGGTGGTTTTAGGACTCTGTACCGGACAGAGCTCCAAATATCCCTTATCTTATGGCGACCTCTCGCACTGTAGTCTCGCAACAACACCAGTTGGCCCTCCTTCAATGGGGTGTCTCGGACATGTTGGTCATGGCTCCTTTTTCGGCGCTCTGCTGCGACTCTTAGCCTCTCTCTGGCCCCTTCGAAGGCAATCTGCAAGTGGGTCTGGTGCTCCTGAATCCATTCATGGACGGTACCACCAACTGGATCCTGGACTCTGCCCAGCAGGAAGTCAACAGGGAGCCTCGGTTCCTGCCCGAACATCAAAAAGAATGGAGATTCCCCAGTCGACTGATGGGGGGTGGTGTTATAAGAGTACAGTACATGTGGCAAGCAGGAGTTCCATTCCCGCTTCCGGGATACAGGCAGAGTACGCAGCAAGTTATGAAGGGTCCGGTTAAACCGCTCACATTGACCGTTGCCCGCCGGATGGTATGGAGTTGTGCGGGACTTTTCAATGCCATAGAGGCCACACAACTGCTGAATCAGTGTGCTCTCAAAGTTTCGGCCCTGGTCGGAATGTATCCGGGCTGGGACACCGAACTTGGAGAACCATTCTGTGACCAAAACTTGAGCCACAGTGGCAGCTCGTTGATCACGGGTGGCGATAGCTAACGTGTATTTACTAAACACATCAGTCATCACCAGAACATTTTCTAATCCATGACTAGTAGGTTCCAACACCGTGTAATCAATGGCTAGAATCTCATTGGGTCGAGAAGCAAGCAAGTGTCCCATGAAAGCACGAGACCCTGATTGGTTGTCCTTGGCAAACTGGCACCTCTCACAGGACTGGCACCATTGCACAACCTCTGAGGACATGCCGGGCCAGTAACACCGCTGCCTGAGTAGCTCCAAGGTTCTTTCAACACCTTGATGGCCATGCCTCTGATGTACTTCAGTGAGCACCTGCTCCCTCAGAGAAGCAGGTACAAGCAACTGCAACACTGTCTCAGCACCATCAGGGCGAAAGACCTGGCGATAGAGGACCCCATCAGTCTCAGCTAGTCGGTCCCATTGACGAAGAAGTGCCAAGGCTGGCCGAGACATCTGCTTTCGTTCATCGCGGTTCGGGCGCTGCCTACGCCTCCAGAACACCAAGAGCTCCTCGAGGACAGGGTCCGCTTGCTGGAGTGCTCCGATGTCTGATGGCGTATGATGAGGCAAGGCTGTGACCGTCATTTGTGTGGCTCCGCCCAGCGGCACTAGCAGTGCTTGCTGTAGAGGTCTGGGGATGGAGGTACTAGGGAGCATAGCTTCCAGATCTTGCACCCCAGGCGGGAGCTGACGGGACAGGGCATCAGCATTAACATTGCTTTTCCCGGAGCGATACTTTATTTCAAAGTCAAATGAAGCAAGTTGGGATGCCCAACGTTGTTCTGTGGCCCCAAGCTTTGCAGATGACAAGTGGCTAAGTGGATTATTGTCTGTGAAGACTACGCACTTCTGGCCAAGGAGATACTCCCTGAATTTTTCTGTCATGGCCCACTTGAGCGCCAAGAATTCCAACTTCATGGAGCTGTAGTTAGTCATGTTGCGCTCCGTGGGCCTCAGACCACGGCTGGCATAAGCGATGGGCCTCACTTTACCACCCTGCTCCTGTGACAAGACTGCCCCCAAGCCGCAGTGGCTCGCGTCCACCTCCAAGATGAAAGGACGGGAGAAGTCGGCGTATGCAAGCACAGGTGCTGTGGTGAGCTTGTTTTTGAGTGCCTCAAAGCTCCCATGACACTCCTCAGTCCAGTTTTCAGCGATGAGGCGCTCTGACCTCTTTCTAGTCTTGGTGCCTCCCAATTCAGCCACCAGCTTGTGTAGAGGGGCCGCCAATTTGGCAAAACCCTCCACAAACCGCCGGTAGTAACTGGCGAAGCCAAGAAACGACCGCAGCTTGGAAACGTTAGTGGGGGGCGGCCAATTGGCTACCACCTCTATCTTACTGGGATCGGTGGAGACTCCCTGGTCAGAAATCACATGACCCAAATAAAGCACTTCTCGTTGGAAGAAAGCACACTTTGAAAGCTTTGCCTTAAGACCTTCCTGCTTCAGCCTCCCCAGCACCACCTCCAACCTCTCTAGATGTTGTTTGACAGTAGAGGAGAAGACCACGATGTCATCAAGATACAGAAGCAGGGATTGGCATTGTTGGTCGCCGAAAATCCGCTGCATCAACCTCTGGAAGGTGCTGGGGGCATTGCAGAGTCCAAAGGGCATTCGATTCCATTCAAAGAGGCCAAATGGAGTGCAGAACGCAGTTTTGGGCCGGTCTGCCTCAGAAACTGGAACCTGGTTATACCCACTGGCTAGGTCCATAGTGGAAAACCAGCGGGCACCGGTCAGTGCATCAAGAGACTCCTCAATGCGAGGAAGAGGAAAAGCGTCCTTCCTGGTCTTGTTGTTCAGCTGTCTGTAGTCCACACACATGCGCAGACTGCCATCCTTCTTTTTAACAAGCACGATGGGGGACGCATAGGGGCTGCTACTCTCCCTTATGACCTGTGCTTCAAGGAGTTGGTTGATGTGATCTTTGACCACCTCATACTCAGACGGAGGAATGCGCCTATAGCGTTGCCTCACTGGGATGTCGTCAAGGAGAGGAATGTCATGAGCCATCAGGTTGGTGCAACCCAAGTCCCCATCGTGGGCAGAAAAGATGGAGGTGTGCCTGGTAAGGAGAGACCGCACCTCTAACTGCTCCTCAGCAGGCAAGGCAGATAGGTCCATGGCATTTATATGGTCCTGTGCAGATGTAGACAGAGCCTGTGATGCCACTGTAGCCACCACTGAAGGAACTTCTGTGACACCAGCAGGTAAGTTGACCACCTTAACCTCATCCAAGGTGCCTACCACAGTGCGGGAGTAGAGCAACACGTCTGTGGAGCCTACATTCACAATGGGGATGTATGCTGTGCCTCCTTCCACCCGAACCAGAGCAGGAGAGGCGAGCAATCCAGCCGGAAGGCCTGAGTCCAAGGGCTCAAACAATACAGTGCCACTGGAGTACTGTTGTGAGCATGTGGCTGCCACAATTTTCATCATGCCACCAGGAATTCGACAAGCCTTCCGGCCACGCACTTTGACCTTACCAGCAACATCAGGAGGGGCCTGCACACTGGCCTGATGGCACTTTTGAAGCGCGTGAATGATAGATTCTGGAGCACCTGATACAGGAGGCAAGGAGAACAGGGCTAAACCATGCTGGCCAAAGAGCTCCTGATAACATCTGCGGATTACATTCATCCCCAAGATACCAGGGACAGCAGCGGAGACACCATCAGGAGGGTCCTTGACCACCAGGACCCCGCAGCTTGCCATCCTCTTTCCACAGAGCTCAATGTCTAGCTCCAAGTAACCGAGGTAGGGAATGGCCAGCCCATTGGCTGCTCTGAGCTGCAACCAGTGGCAAGATTGGAGTTTCTTTTGACCCCAAGGCTCAAAATGCTGAGTAAAGAAACTTTCAGTGACTGTAGACACCATGGACCCGGTGTCTACCAAGCAAGGAATGTTGACTCCACCCATGTTTACATCTAAGTGGGGACAGGAGGACATGAGCTTCGATGCTTCTCCTACATAGCCTGAAACCAACCCTGAGCCTGTGACTACACCCTCCGAACTATGGCTCTGCAATTCGGCGGGCGCTAGTTTTCCGACGGTAGATCAGAGCAATTCTGCCTGCTAAAGTGTTGAGCAGAGGAAGAGGGCCGATCATGTGGAGCAGTAAGTACCACATTGCACTCCCTGGCAAAATGACCGGGTTGCTGACAACGTCTACAGATTACGGGGCCACTACGAGGGGGCCAACTGCGCTGATGAGACTGAGAGCTCTGTAAATGGGAAATGCTTTGGGTCAGTTGGTTAAGCTGCTCTTGCTGGAGCTTTAACATCTCTCTCATCTCGCTCCACTCAGATACTGGAGGTGAACTAGTCACCACCGGAGCACCACTTCTGACTCCATACTGAAGACCAAGAATCGAAGGGACAGAGTGACTCCGCGCCCTCCCACCCACTGGCAGACCCTCCCGTTCCCACCGGATTGCTTCCGCCCTGACCTCAAGTATCGTAGCAGTAGACTGCCGTCGTACAACCTGCTTAAGCTCACGACGCAGTGCACCATCAATAACATGCTCGACAAATTGGTCGCGCAGCAAAACCTCAGCGTTCTGCATGTCACTAGGTGCACGTTGCTTTACTGACATCATGAGACTCATCAACGCCAGGGAGAACTCCTGCAAGGTCTCGCCCTCCTGCTGCCGTCTGGAGAAGAAAGCTTCCTGTAAGGCTACATAGGACTCAGAACAGCCATAGAGCTCTTGTAACACAGAAATGATCTTATCTGGGGCTTCCCTCTCTGCACTAGAACGATATTTTATCTCGTCCCGCGCCTCTCCCTCAAGATGGTCAAATAAGAAAAAGGCCTGATCGCTGGCAGACAAACGGCGCGCTCTCATGCAAGCCTGAACTTCATCAATCCAATCATTCAAACCTATGCCTGACCTCCCCCTAAACATGGGACATTTTCGGTCTCGGGGCACAAAAACCAGTCTCTCCGCTAAAGGGGCACTAGCACTGGAAGGATCAGAAGGTGGCAGAGCAGCAGGGAGAGGTGCAGCACTAGGGCCAGGCACGGCCGCAGCCTGTTCCTGCTGCATCCTCTCATTGTCTGCTCTTAATTGAGCGACTAAATCCCTCAATTCTTGCATTTCTCCCTCCATAGCTACACCTTTACCAATAAAAGTGGAGAAAAGGCAATGAATGTGGACAGGAAAACAACAACGTAACTCACTACAGATTCACAAGAAACCAACTGCTGTTTTGCCTCTGAACACAATATAAAACAATTACTGCCTGCCTAACAATAGTTTTTAGCAAGGGCCATAATAGGAGAAAACAAAGAAGATTGGAACACACGTCTCGGCCCTCAAACAGTAAATCCTGCCGACAACGCCAGTTTGTGGCGGCACGTGGGAGTGATTGTTTGAAATACTATTTAACTAAAAGCCAGACAACGCCACCTTGGGAATTGCACCCAAGGAAATAATTATTCAAAGTACCAATAAGGCACTCAGGTTCGTAATACTGAGGGGCAGGAGACGTGGTTCCAATTCATCAAATGTTTTATTTCATATATTAAAATATCATTAAAAACACAGTAAGAACAACATACACACTGGAAATAAAGGGGGAAATCTTAATTCAGGGATGCTGAGGCTTACCAGTGGATGGAGGTGACGGGGGGTGAGAGGGATCCCAACAAAGTAAATTAAGGCACCCGTGATCACTACACACTCACACAAAGGAACACCAAAATCAGGGGGAGCACAGCACGACACACAAAAAGGGGGGAAGCCGCCACCGGGGACACCAGCACCACACCTTTGGCTCTCAGCAACTAAAGAGGGGCAAACAAGACACAATTACTGGGATAAACAATAAAAAGTCAATAATACTACAAAATACTGATCAGTTCACTGATATTAACTGAAATAAACAAAACAAATATAGAGCAACAGGGTCGAAAACAACTAAACCAAAGAAACAGAAATTAACCTAACAGTCTACTTAATCTTAAATTAAATAAACAAAACAAACTTAACTCAACAGGGTCAATGAAAACTAATCATAAACAGACTAATCAAATAGTCCGCGATAACAATGTTTAAAATATGGCCCTGTAGTGAAGGGCAAGGTGACACAAAGGCACAGTGACACCAAGAGGCAATGCAGACAATGCAGGCCAAGAGCAACACCCGCTAGGCAGCAGTGTAGCGGTGAAGCACAGTAGGGCAGGCAAGCCAGCTGTGCAGACAGACACAGCCGTGAGGGCAGACCAGCCGTCCAGGCAACACTCAGTCAGGCAAGCAAGACACTCGTAGCAGAGCAGTCGTGGATGCAACACAGACGTAGAGGCAAAACAGCAGTCCTTCTTTATCAGGCTTCCAGCGCAGAGCCTAGCAAACATTTAAGGTGATGTTACGATAATAATACTAGATTAAGATTATTCAGGAAGAATGAGACAAGCAGAAGGTCTACCTACCGATCAGGCCAAGTTCAGACAAACACACAGCAGGAGAGCTTTCATTTACAGCGGCAGCAGACATGGGCTGCAGGATCCCTGCAAGGGTCTACAACCAGCGATGCATTTAGTATTTAGGCTAATTGTCATGCTAGGTGTACAACAAACGGCAGCCACTGCAAACTCACCGGTGCCAGCGGAGAAAGCACGTCAGCGGAACCCGGAAGTGGCCTTCGTGCCAAAGAGCAAGAGGGAGCAAGAGCGACACTGACCCCTCTTTATAAAGGTTGCCCCGTGTGGTGATAGGGCTGAACAGTCTATCCTGCTACATAACCATTAACGAATCATTCATTAATACAGTACCCCCCCAGTCTGTTTACCAGTAACTAACAATCAGTTCTTCAATCGCAGTCACTCAGGAACTCCTCATTAACTAACCATTAACTATCTAGTCGTTCCTTATTCACTACTCAGTAACTAAGCACATTTTGTGTACCTTATTGTAAAGTGTTACCGAAAACACTCATGAGAAACACCGGCTGTTGTTATGCCTGCTGTGACGTCAAGTTACTCCGTTCTCCGCTTGTAATTATGCCGTTAAAAGCTTCTAAGTTGTATTTTTCATCTGAATTTGCCGAAACAAGTTTAATATTCTGAAAGCCAAGACTTTGTTTATTTGAAATCAGATGAAAACAAACTGTAACGGACCCTGCCGTGTTATCTATGATTACTATACGCCTTACATTCATAATTTCAGCGGGAGGGAGGGGGAGCGGCGCTGCGGAACAGCAGAGTGGCGAGGGAGAGCTGTCATCTTCCCTTTACAAGCTTCAAAAATGCATTTATCGTGTGATTTTGGAAATAAAAGTTTCATATTCTGAAAGCCAAGACTTTGTTTATTTAAAATCAAACAAAACACCCGAACCCCGAAAAACAGAATTAACAAAATGGTTATTAAAAATAGCCGCTATTTCCGCTGGTCCTTTACATAAGGTTCCATTGTTATTGATCTCCAGCTGCTTTGTTATTTTATGCCCTTTCCCTGTTAGGTTCTGCAGACAGTCCCAGATTTGTTTATGATTTCCCTTAGATTCATGAATGAGATTAACAAAGAAGTTGGATTTAGCTGCCCTGATTTCCTTTTTCGTAAGGACACAAATATATGCCTGTCAGTCACTAAATTTGATTTAAGAGAGTGCCTTAGAGCAGGGGTTCCCTAACTTATTTCCCAAGAGCCCCCCCAAATGACGGAGGAGAGGAGACCGATCTGATCGGAGCAACTGTGACGAATAATCCAACTGAAACCGGCATGGACAATGACTATGTTATAAAAATGCGCTTATCCAGACAAGCCTGGTTTGGACACTTTACAGGCAGAAGAAACATTTCTATTAAAGAAATAATTATACATTTCTGTCTTTTTATGCCTTTAATAGCTACTAACTTGAATTTTTATTAAAATTAATTAATCAAGTATTTTTTATATTTTATTGTAATGTAGAGACAAGGCTTTTAGCGACAATCATGTATTGCGTTACAATTATATGTAAAAAATTAGAAAAAAAAAAAATATTGGCCTCAAATCATCTGAGGCCTGGCGCACCCCCTGCGATCTTTGGCGCACTCCCAAGGGGGGCGCGCCCCCCAGGTTGGGAACCACTGCCTTAGAGCATTATCTCTCTCCTTCATTGATTTCCTGATGTCACTATTAATCCAGGGGAGGGTGTGTTTATTTTTGGCCTTAGATTTGCTTTTCCTGAGGAATCGTTTTGATATGTTTTGTATTGTTGACATAAGGGCATGTGTGCTGGTATCCCAAAGTCAAAGTCAGCTTTATTGTCAAAAATGTACATGTGTTATACATCCAGAAATCTCGAAATATCGTTTCCCGCAGTCCCACAGTGTGACATACATAAAACAAAACAAAAAGGGCCTAGATAAACGGGGTATACATAAAACAAAACAAAAAGGGCCTAGATAACCAGGGTATACAGTTTAAAATGTCAATAATATATTTAAAGTGTTCAAAGTACAGTTTCAGTGCAGTAGCAGCGGAGATGGGCAGAAAAGTGACTGGTGCTGGATGAGGGAAGGTTGTGTGTGTGTGTGTGTGTGTGTGTGTGTGTGTGTGTGTGTGTGTGTGTGTGTGTGTGTGTGTGTGTGTGTGTGTGTGTGTGTGTTCTCCCCTGACACCATTTGGGGCAGGGGAGAAGGGTGGGAGGCAGGGTGGAGAGTTCAGGGGAGAGATGTCAGAGAGGGGGAGAGAGGGAGGGAGGGGAGAGAGTTCAGCATCCTGACCGCCTGGTGGAGGAAGCTGTTCCCCAGCCTGTTGGTGCTCGAGCAGAGGCTGAGGAACCTTCTTCCTGAAGGCAGGAGGCTGAAGAGGCTGTTGGAGGGGTGGGTGGAGTCACCCGCAATGCTGAGTGCTTTGCGGGTGAGGCGGGTGTTATATATGTCCTGTAGTGATGGGAGTGAGGCACCGATGATCCTCTGGGCAGAGTTCACAATGCGCTGCAGGCTCTTGCGGTTGGAGGCGGTGCAGCTTCCAAACCACAGCGTGATACAGCTGCTGAGGATGCTCTCGGTGGCGCCTCGGTAAAAAGACAGCACGATGGGGGGTGATGCTCCGGCTCGCTTGAGCTTCCGGATGAAGTACAGGCGCTGCTGGGCTTTCCTCGCTAGTGCGGTGGTGTTGTTTTTCCAGGTGAGGTCATCAGTGATGGTCACACCAAGGAATTTGGTGCTGGTCACCTGCTCCACAGCAGCGCCGTTGATGGTCAGGGGGAGAGGGGGTCGGCGGTGGGTTCTCCTGAAGTCAACAACTATCTCCTTTGTTTTCTCCAGGTTGAGGAAGAGGTTGTTATTTTGGCACCACAGGGCCAGCTGGTTCACTTCCTTCCTGTAGTTAGTCTCATCGTTGTGGCTGATGAGACCCACCACAGTAGTGTCGTCTGCAAACTTCACGATGTGGTTGGAGCTGAAGTTGGGTTTGCAGTCGTGGGTCAGCAGAGTGAAGAGAAGGGGGCTGAGCACACATCCTTGGGGGGCCCCCGTACTCAGTATGAGGGTGTTTGAGGTGTTGTTGTTGACCCGTACAGCTTGTGGTCTCTCTGTGAGGAAGTCCAGCAACCAGTTGCAGAGAGAGGGGCTGAGGCCCAGGTCTGTAAGTTTTTGTACAAGCTGCTGGGGGATGATAGTGTTGAATGCTGAGCTGAAGTCTATGAATAGCATTCTAACATATGAGTCCTTAGTCTTAGTCTTAGTGTCCAGGTGTGTGAGGGCTGGGTGGAGAGCGGAGGAGATTGCATCCTCTGTGGACCGTTTAGCTCGGTAGGCAAACTGAAATGGGTCCAGCGATGGGGGGAGGGTGGATTTGATCTGCTTCATGACCAGCCTTTCGAAGCACTTCATATGGTGAAGTTAGGCGACGGGGCGGTAGTCGTTGAAGCCGGATGGAGATGACTTCTTTGGCACTGGAATGATGGTGGTTTCCTTGAAGCACGAGGGAACAACAGCCTGGCTCAGGGAGATGTTAAAAAGGTCTGTGAGGACATCTGTGAGTTCTTCTGCGCAGTCCCTCAGCACACGACCAGGAATGTTGTCAGGTCCTTCAGCCTTGCGGGGGTTAATCCTCAACAGTGTGCTCCTCACACTGGCTGGTGAAAGACGCAGAGCCTGGTCGTTGTTGGGGGCGGTGGTTTTCTGCGCAGGTGTGTTATTCTGTGCTTCAAAGCGTGCAAAGAAGCCGTTGAGGTTGTTGAGCAGGGAGGTATTACTGTCACAGGTCTGTGGCGGTAGTTTGTATTCCGTTAGGGTCCTTATGCCCTGCCACAGGCTCCGTAAGTCCCTGCTATCCTTGAAATGTCATGTAATTTTTCGGGTGTATTCTTGTTTTGCTTTCCTGATGCCACGGGACAGGTCAGCCCTGGCTGCTTTCAGCCCAGCTGGATCTCCAGCTCTGAAGGCGGTGTTGCGGGCCTTCAGCAACGTGTGGACCTCCCCTGTCAGCCATGGCTTCTGGTTAGCCCGGATGGTGATGGCTCTGTTTTGTGTCACATCGTCAATGCATTTGGTGATGTAGCCCGTGACTGTCTCTCTGTATTCTTGTATGTTGGTGTGATGGTTGTATGTGGCTGCCTGCTTGAACATGTCCCAGTCTGTAGTGTCAAAGCAGTCTCTGAGTGCAGCTGTGCTGTCCTCTGACCACACCCGAACCTGTTTTGAAACCGGTTTGGTGGCTTTTACCCTGGGTCTGTAGGCCGGTTCCAGCAGAACAGTGAGGTGGTCAGAGAGGCCGATGTGGGGGAGGGGGGATGCCTTGTATGCTCCCTTGATGTTGGTATAGACCAGGTCTAATGTGTTGTTTTCCCTGGTTGGAAAATCAACATGCTGATATATTTTAGGCAGCACAGTTTTTAAGTTAGCGTGGTTGAAGTCTCCAGCTACGATGAGTAGGCCATCTGGGTGTGCTGTCTGTTGCTCACTGACGGCTCGGTACAGTTCACTGAGTGCCTCCTCTCTACCCTCTTTGCTGGGGTTAGGGGGGATATATACAGCTGCCCATAGGCGGCGCGTGAGGCTCAGGTTTGGGAAGGCTAAATAACTTTTTTTACCTGACGCTGCCCGCCTCTGGCGTCTATAGATAAGAGATCAACTCAGTGAAAGCACCGCCTGCTGACCAATCAGAGCTCAGTGTGCGGAGTTTAAAGGAGAGGTGTCATGGCCATTTCCACTGATCATAATTCCATTGTTGAGGTCTACAAGAATAGATTTATACTGTGCATTTTTCCAAACTCACATTGGTTTCGCATACAGCATCTCTGTAAAGCAGGTGTCTCAGACTCCAGGCCCGTGGGCCAGACGCGGCCCGCGAGACAGTTTCTCATGGCCCGGTTGTTGATATCACGTAATAGTGTTAATCTGGCCCACGCGTTTACGTTTGCGCTTTTAGATTTTAATTTTATTTTTGGATTGATCCCGCTGCTGGCAGGGAACTGCTGCGCACAGTTCCCTCGCCCCTCCCCCCTCCGAGGGAACTCCGCCACACGTCAATCAAATGCGCGCAGCGGAATCAATCACAGAGTGATCCAAAAGTGACACAGAGTGGAAGGAAAATATATCGCCCATTCATGTCTTCATCAAAACTTTCAGGGAAAAGAAAAGTCGATGATGACCACAGAACATTTCAGGAGAAGTGGGAGACTGAATATTTTTTTGTTGAGTACAGGGGAAACGCAACGTGCCTTATATGCACAGAGAAAATCGCTGTATACAAGGAGTATAACGTCAAACCTCACTACTCAACTAAACATGCAGAGTATGCAAAATACCTGGGAGACGAGAGAGAGAAAAGAGTCACAGAGCTAAAAAAATGTCTATGGAAGCAACAAAATCTCTTCAAGAAAGGAAGCAATGAGGCTGATTTAGCAGTCGAAGCTAGCTATGTGGTGAGTGAGATGATTGCTAAGGCAGGAAAGCCGTTTACGGAAGGCGAGTTTGTAAAAAAGTGCATGTTGCAGGCTGCAAGTATAGTCTGTCCAGAAAAGAAGGGTCAGTTTAACAACATCAGCCTGTCAGCTAACACAGTGGCCGAGCGCATTTCTGACTTATCAAGTGACATATATGATCAGCTGTGCGACAAAGCCAAACTTTTATGTGCATACTCTGTGGCTCTTGATGAGAGCACGGACATCACTGACACGCTCAGCTCGCAATGTATGTCCGTGGTGTTGATGACAAGTTTGAAGTGACAGAGGAGTTGCTGACAGTGAAACCAATGCATGGCCAGACCACCGCTCAGGAGATATTCCAGCAACTGTGTGATGCCATTGCGGATATCGGTCTGCCATGGAAGAGGTTTGTTGGAATTACGACCAACGGAGCGCCATCAATGACAGGGAGGAAAAATGGGCTGGTGGCACTTCTTCAACGAAAACTGGAGGAGGAGGGTGTGGAGGAGGCTACTGCTCTGCACTGCATTATCCATCAGCAGGCCCTTTGCAGCAAATGCTTGAAGTTTGACAATGTAATGTCTGTCGTTGTGAAATGCATCAACCATATCAGATCCAGGGGCTTAAAGCACCGCAAGTTCCGTGCTTTTTTGGAGGAAATTGAGTCAGAATATGAGGATATGCTCTATTCACAGAGGTACGTTGGCTCAGCAGGGGAAACGTCCTGAAGAGGTTTTTTGAGTTGAGAACAGAACTGAAAGTATTCATGCTGGAGAAGGCCGGGATGGCTGTTCCCGAGCTGAGTGATCCCAAATGGCTCATGGACTTAGCTTTTCTTGTTGACATCACGCAGGAGCTGAATGCACTGAATAAGAAGTTGCAGGGCCAGGGCCAGCTTGTCAGTGCAGCATATGACAATGTCAAAGCATTCTCTACAAAACTGGTGTTATGGAAAGCCCAGCTCCCTCAGAAAAACCTCTGCCATTTCCCAGCATGCAAGGCTCTCATGGACAGGGGCACAGCATTCAGTGGTGAGAAGTATGTTGATGCCATTGTGAAGCTACAGGAGGAATTTGATCAGCGGTTTGCAGACTTCAAGACACACAGAGCCACTTTCCAAATGTTTGCAGACCCCTTCTCCTTTGATGTGGAAAATGCCCCTGGTGTGCTTCAAATGGAGCTCATTGACCTGCAGTGCAATTCTGAGCTCAAAGCCAAGTTCAGGGAAGTGAATGGGAAAGCAGACAAGCTTGGACAGTTCATGAGAGAATTGCCCCCCTCCTTCCCTGAGCTTTCCAGGATGTTCAAGCGGACCATGTGCCTTTTTGGGAGCACATATATGTGTGAACAGCTCTTCTCCACCATGAACTTCAATAAGTCAAAGTACAGGTCCAGACTTACTGATGAACATCTTCAAGCCTTACTAAGGGTTTCAACTGCTTCCTCCCTCAAACCAAATGTGGCTCAGCTGTGTGAGAGGAAGCGCTGCCAGGTCTCTACCAGCAAGGAGTAGGCAAGAGCAACTGTGAATAGTTATGGTGTGAAGAACCGTTCATGTTAAGAAGATGTTGAAGAACTGTTAATGTTCTATTTTTAATACATTTTTTGTGGAATACTTGAAGCGGCCCAGACTTGCCCAGACTCTACGTCCAGCGGCCCCCAGGTAAATGGAGTTTGAGACGCCTGATGTAAAGTGTGTGTATTCAGCAGTATTCACTCCCTCCACTAAACGGCTCGTTGCAGCTCTTGCCCCCCCCTCCCTGTGAGCCCAGTGTGCTCTGATTGGTCGGGACGTTGTGAATCGCGCTGAGCTCCGTGGAGGTGTGGTTTCCTTGTTTAGCGATACACAGCGAAACACAGCCAAACTCATCCTGAGCACACACAAACTCACAGCCGAAGTAAAAACAATAAGTGTGGCTTGATATTGAGTAAGAAAAAGGTTGATAAACGCTGTGAGAATGGGTCTGCGGAGAGAATTTCGCCGCGATCCAAACTGTCTTATCAGCCTGCAGCCAGGGAGGAGAAATCAGCAGAGCTGCCTACACTGAGTGTGTGTGTGTGTGAGGAAGTCCGTGGATTGGTCAATTTGGACCAATCAGCGGGGGCTTAACGTAACGGCTCCGCGGACGTAATGTAACGGCTCCACGGATTGGTCCATTTGGTTCCGGGTACGAGCTGACGTCAGCTCGTACCCGGAAGAAACTGAGAAATCTCCAACGAGGCGTTTTGGGGAGGAATTTTCTATGTTAGCGTTTTACTCGCTACAGGGTGTACTTTGAGGGTTTGTGACTCTGCAGACCGTTTACATGCATAGAAACCTACATAACACACAAGGGGACGGGGAATAACCAGAAAAGCTTGACACCTCTCCTTTAAATCTATCAAGTTACAGGATAAAGGAAAAAAATACAGAACAACTGCCGTATGCAGGGAAGACGCCGACGTGTCGCACTTATCATTCATATCACATCATCAATCACATCATCGATCATATAATATCATGTTATGACCTGGCTTAAAAGGCCACAACAAAGAGGAGACACACCATATCAACGGTTTAACAAAAGATGTTTATTAAAACAAGTAGTCCAAATTAGCCAAATTAATTAAGTGCAAAACGAAATGAAGCATGAGGTGTGGATGTCAGTGGTATCAGTAGTGTAAGTGCAGGGTGAGGATTGCATGGACAAGTATGAGTGTGAGAGTGTTGAAGTGCACAAAGTGAAGCAACTGAACATACTCAACCAAAACCGGGTGCCTGTAGGAGAAAGCAGAGAGAGAAGACAGAAAGGAGCAGAGTCTTTAAATAGCTGCAGGGCACCAGACCCAGGTGCCCTGAGTTACTGCAATCAAGGCAGCACAGACAGCTAAGCCACACCCTCTCTAGATGAACCCACAGGGGCATCACATAGCTGCATCGCACCAGACCCAGGTGCCCTGAGTTACTGCAATCAAGGCAGCACAGACAGCACAGCCACACCCTCTCTAGATGAACCCCCAGGGGCATCACATATCATAATATATCATATATCTCCTTATCTGAGTCAGCTTCTCGAGCCGTATCTGGCCGTGCAACACTTACAGTGTCACATACTGTATGCAGAATTATTCTTTTAAGCAACACATTAAGTTGACGAAACATTCAACTCAAATGTAATTAAAGTCAGATCACTCGTGTCTTAGATGAGGCAGTGATATCAGAAACCTGTTAATGTAGGCCTACGCATTCAAACACTCGGTAGTTTATTTATTTTTTAACCAGCTGTTCTGTATTCACCTTGCAGGTGCAGCTATGTGGCTTTTATCCTGGATAAAGTGTTTAAGTCATGGATGTTTAAAGTTTAACTTCTTCATATTTGTCTAATATTATAGTTTCATTTTCATTAATGAAGTATGACGCTGCGCTGTCAGTACGCTTGTCCCTGTTTGTGATTGGTCAACTGTTGCTAGCCCCGTCCCTTGAACGCGCTCTCAGCCGGACAGAGAAACCCTGGGTTGATTTACTGAGTTGATAAACAGCGTCGTAGGACCGCTTAACGAGATCTCGTTTGTTAGGGTTAGATAAGATAACTCAAACATATCCAGGGTCTGTTGAACTGGCTTCGTAGTACAGGGCACAGGTGGCTGCATAGCAGCGCTAATGTCAAAGACACAAACATTATACATTATATTTTAATTTTACCAGGATGAAGTGACAAAAATATTAGGGAAGGCTTAGCCTTCCCTAGCCTACAGTACCCGCCGCCCCTGCAGCTGCCACAAGAATCGCTGTAAACGCTGTAAACTCCCTCGGCAGGTAAAAAGGACGGCACTTTAGAATCCACATCTGTAGCCTACCAGATACAAGTTAATGTTTTTAATTTCCCTGTCAAATTCATCAATATCACTCTTGGGTATTCTTAATCGGTAAGATTTTGTGTTGGGTTTGAAATGGAAGCGGGATTTATGGTGCTTTTCCACTGCAGCACGTTGCACGGTTTAAGCGGGCCGGGCCAAACCTGGCCCGCTTTTTTTGCTTTTCCACTAGGGGTAGTTCTGGCTCAGGGCTACTTTTTCACCTTTTTTCTGGCCCTCCAAAATCGAGGTACTTACCGGGCCAACAACCGGGCTGAATATGCTAAACTAGAGACGTAAACACTCTCGACTGCTGAATGGTCAGAGAGAAACGCTGGCAAGGGGGCTACAACTACAACAAAATGAACATATTTTACCGTGATTTAATTGTAATACACGTTTCAAAATTATGCCGAAGTAACAACATACTGATACCGGTCTGCAGAGAATAAGGCAGGCGAAAAACCTTTTAAAATGCGTGTTTTCTGAATGGAGATAGGATCGATCAGGCTAAGCTATGCTTATGCTCCGTCCACACTCACAACAATGGCCTACAGACATAAATAAACCAGCGACTGTATTTGCCATGACACAGACAGTCTGTGGTTTGTACTTGTTTAAATTTGTCTAGTTTCTGAACAGATATGAGGAGCCGTGAGCTCTGAGTGCTAACAGCTAACAGCTGTTTTGGTTTTGTGGTTCGCATTGAAGATGACGTCACGGCAGTTTTACGCAGCGCCGCTCCGCACGCCGAACAGCCGGTTGCCCCGCCTACACTGCGTTACTATGGTTACTACCCCAGTTGGTAAACTGTAATGGAAACGCAGCATAAAGTGAGCCTGGCCTACCAAGGCCTAACCATACCGTACTAAGCCGTGCTAGGTCCTGCAGTGAAAAAGCGCCATTAGTGAGCTTTCTGGCTATGAGAGTTAGATTGTGGTCAGACAGACCAGTGACAATATTGAAGATGTTTGTCACCCTTTCAGGTTTGTTGCTGAAAATCAGGTCAATTTGGGTTTTTGAGGATGTGGTTATTCTAGTAGGCCCCTTAATTAATTGTGTGAGATCAAATGTATTTGATACCCGTTCTAATGCCTTATTACTTGCTTTGTCCTCCCAATTAACATTGAAGTCACCCATTAATACTATTTCCTGCAAAACTGCATTCCCTAAGCATTATTTCTAATTTGTCAAAGAAAAGAGCTTTTGCAGATGGTGGTCTGTACACTCCAATGAGAATGAAAGACATCTGTGGTGACAGGCTAACATTAAGACAGATATGCTCAAGCTCATTCTCAGCAGAGCATTGAACCACATTACATGATATGTGGTCTTTGATATAAAACAATAACCCCCCACCCCTGTCCAGCTCTATCTTTCCTAAAAACATTATAGCCAGGAATATGTATGGCTGAGGATGGGGAGTTTTTATTCAACCAAGTCTCTGACAAACATAAATAGTCCAAGTTAGAGTCTGTTAAGAGATGTTTTATCTGATCACTTTTGGGAACAAGACTGCGGATATTCAAGTGACCCCCCAGCAGACCACTGGGTTTTACATGATGGTCCCACAGCACTCTGGCACTGTTCACTGTTTGAAAGAAGTTGAATTTTCGCAATTTTTTAATTGCTGGATTTAATCTTGCGGCTTTCCGTCGAGCGGCGCCGACTCTTGTTCTGAGTCAGTTCTTGATTGGCCCATGCTTACCTGGACCGTCGCAGAGAGTGGAAGAATGGAGTTTGTTGGTTTGAGATTGACTGGTTGTGCCAAGGCGTGTGGAGAACCATAGGGTCTCGTCAGGGAAGATTCAGGAGTCGTCCGTGTAATGGAGTTGCTGCCGTGCGACCTCGGGGGTTAGCGAGGATGCACACCGTTTCAGCGACCGTGGCTCTCCCTCTTCCTCCACACCGGTCCGACCAGGCCCAGCCCGTGATCTTGGTTGAGCGGTAATTGCAGTCGATACAATCCTATTGGACTCCTTTGTTTACATCCGGAACATAGTGACATCATTATGTAACACTTGCACTTCTATTGGCTACTGCTCCAACACATTGTACGTGATAGGCTAAGGGGCAGGTACATCTATAAGCGGTTGACCAATCACAACAGAGCCGGCCCGCTAACCAATCAGAGCAGACTGGGCTCTTGTTTCAGACAGAGGGTGAAAAGAGGTGCTGCAGCACAGGCAGTATGAGAGCTTTTTGAACATTAAAGCATGGAGACTAAAGTAACCTGTATATCCTATATAACCTGTTTCAATAATTATAACCTGTTTTAATAATTATAACTTTGTCTGTGTAAAATGTATACTTATGAAACTAGACCAAGTGTTCTTATTTTGTTTTGTTTGCTGTGGTCAATTGTGTGTGCGTTGACTTAGGAATGTAGAGGATCCAGTCGCCCCCCCGGGTTTTTTAATGGGCCGGATAGGAGCATGGGGGGGGTTGCAGGAGAAAGGTAATAAAACTGACAACATTGAGTCTAGGCAGGGAGGAGGATTGGGATACGGAGTGGTACGGCCAGGTGCCGAGGATAAACGAAGATAAGGATTGGTACCTCACCCCCGTGCGACCCAGAATTGTTTATTTTATGGCTGCCATAAAAGATGACCTGGGACTGATCGGCGGCGCACGAGATCCAAACTTCCCACACCTATGGCTGACTCACTCTGATTCGCTGTTTAGACCTCGTCAATGGCTGACTCACTCTGATTCGCCCAGGAGGGAGTCCACCAATGGATGAACACCTAGGGAGGAGCAACCGACACAACTCCTCCCACACCTCTCCGTTTGTGGGCATAAATATTATGAATTCTGTACACTCGGGGCCTCTGTTCGGTCTGACTGTCTGATACGTACATCGCACGGTGGAAGAGCTGAGGCCCGAAGTACTTCGTTATATAAGTACTTTGTTATATTGTACTGTTGTTTCTACCATTAAATCAGCTTATTGTTTAATCTCATATCTCTGTCTGAGTCCTTCCTTTTTATAGCAGACCACTCATTAAACGAACGGCGCGGAGCGGGCTCGAACCTTCAACCACTGAAGGGTGCTTCGATCCAACAAGACATGTCACAGTAAAGACACTAAATACTGATATGAACTTGAACATGAGCAGAATATGTCCCCTTTAATCAACAGGAAAGACAGAACTAAAATACCCATTAACCATTGGTTCAATCTTTTAAAAGATTAAACCTGGAACAGTTTTCTTCAACCTTCAAAGACAATATAATTATCCTCAATTAAACCTGGTCTCCTTTCCTGCAGGACATCCAGAACTGAATCCTCTTCACACCAGCTTGGCCGGACCCTCCTCACAACAACAAAACAGTTTAAATGATAAATAGCACAATATAATTTCTTACTACCTCTGTTCATTTTCCTTTTCGTGTTATTTTTTAAATTATTATTTGTTTTCCCCTCCTTTATTATGTGTAAGCATTACCATTCAAGTAAGTATTTGTTGTACTTTTTATTTTGTAAAAACCTTTGGTATTCATTGTGAAAAATGTCAAAAAAAGGTCCACATAAATCTGTTTTTTTTCACACTCACAGAGGCCTATGGCACTGAGATGGCAGAGGGAATCCCATCCAGAATGAGCTTCTAAATTGCAGAGCACATTACAACCAGTGCGCCTCATTTGACTTCAGCTTTGTACAGGCTCACAGGTTATGATAATTGTTGAAGTCTGTGAGTATTAACAGCTCTGAATTTTGAATGGCAGTCAAATACAGTGAGCTTGTATTTCCTCTTCCTGCTAAAACTATCAACACGTTGCTTCATAGGCATCGCTCTGTGTCAACGCCGGGTTTATTTTCATTATTTGTAGGCCTTTACAGAAGCTCTCCGGCTTCGTTCACACCAGTGCCGTAGTGCAAAGGCTGTAAAATTGAAAAGCAGAGCTAGGAACAGTTCAGCGTGCCTTAATATCCGCCGCCAGCTGGCTCCATGGAGTGCCCACTTCACCTCGTAACACAGGCCTCATTCAGGTACAAATGTCCTGTAATGTGCCCCCCCTCCACATGCACACACACATGCTTCCACACCATCTGCTCTCAATTATGCTGATTTGTATCTTTTTAACAAGGAGGCTTACCTGGGGGTTTGACTCATGCATTGATACCATGAGGAGAGGATATGACAACCCAGTCTCACGGCATTTCGTGTTATAGTTACAACAATCTATTGATTTGTGTTCACCAACACAATTTTCCCCTTTTTCTCGTGTCACACAGAACGATTTTAAAAGCAATGTATTTCTATTGGTAGTGTGTTTCGTGCCTGCAACACGTCTTTTTGTCCGGTCGGGTCTTGGAAGACCGGAAGCTGTGTGGTTCATCATTTTTTTGCCGTCCACGAGGAAAAGAAATGGGGCTCAGAGCCTCAGAATACTGAAATCTGTATTTTTAAATCTTTTTTTCCTTCTAATTTGTTATTCTTTTCTAAATAAGACACTGTTATTTAATCAACAATAACACACAATTATCCTTGTTTTTATTTATTTGTTTAATTCTATAATCTCGGGCTTTTTTGGCGTCCGTTAGGAACTGAATTTCAAAATAAAATAACCGGAAACAGATACACACCCACTGAACTGATTACCCAAGATCCTCAGCTATGGTTTAAGCTCGGTGATTGGATGTTTTAGCCGCAATGCACATTGGGATATGGTGTTAATGCGATATGAAGAACTCCGAAAAACATTTTGAAAATAATACTTTATTCCGAGTGTGCTTGCTTTTCTCTTTGGAAGTCATCACATAACGGCATTGTAATACACGGTTCGGCTGCATTAAATATGACACATCTGCCGTAGTTCTTTATTTATAGAGCCCTGATTAGAAGACTTCTAGACAAACTGGAAGAACTGCCGCCGAAACTGAATACGTGACGTGGATCATAAATATATCAGCAATTAAACAACATCTTCAATTTCTCTTCACACAATACGTCTCCTTGCAGTATCAACACTAATTCGGCTCAATTTTATATTTGATCAAATTGGTAGATTGTTATATTCACACGATAACGGTGCACAGCTTATAGAAAAGGACTTGTAGTTTTTAAAGATATTACTGAATTTCTTTGAATATAAGAATGTAAATACTGAGTTGAGAGAATAGTCAGGGGTTTTGAGTGATGGGAGACACATCTATGGAATCAGAATTTCAATAGCTTACCGTTAAATGACGGTAAACCTTTCTGTCTGTGATGTTTTACAAATCAGATATTAATGTGTAGAAGTAAAACATGTGAAATAATATAGCAATATCCTGTAAAATTATGTGAAAACATGAATAAAACTACACATCTTCAGAAGTTCAGATGTTATACATACATAAGTGTCCTACACTAATAATACAAAGTTATTATGACATTGTATGCTGTGTGTACCTTGTGTGCACCGCCTAGTGGTTAAAGCATGTTATTGAATTATTTTTTTGATATGTTATATTTGATGAAAAAATATTAAGAGTACACACAAAATAGGGGGAAAGTAGAAGGTCAATGATAGAAATATAGAATATAAAAAATCAAGAAGATACTGTAAGTGATCTCTACAATAAAACAGTTTAGTGCCGGATGTACAAAGATATTAATAGGAGGATGTGCAAAACAGAAAAACTAATTAACATTTATTTAAACATTAAAGAATACTTTAGGTTAAGGTCTTCTTTTAAATAAGAAAAAAGCTTTGGGGGTATCTACAGATAAATATTAAGCCTGACAAAGTACTTAACGTCTAATATATTGCTTTCCTGCAATGTTAACTATGTTGAAGCACTTATTTTAACTGATATTATACATATGAATTATACTCTTATAAGATGTATGTAGATAGTATAAGAAATGTGCCGAATATGACAGTTTAATGGTGGAGGTACACACATATTGATAGATGTCTTGTAATGCACTGTTGAGGAACCTGCGACCCAAGTTTTTAATTCATTGCATAACTACACCGTAGTTGTGTATGATATGTCAATAAACCTTTGAAAATCTTGAAATCTTGAAAGGGATGTGCAAAATAGCCATTATATACAGTCTTTAATTAACTATTAGTAGAGAATAACGAGTAATGAATATACTTTATAGGGATCTGCAGATAAATGTTTCGAGTCCTGTTCGAGTCCAATTTTGGATAATCTGCCGTGGTTTCGTTCCATTTCAAAGTGCTGTTTGACGCTCGGCGTAACCTTGGCGCACTGCCACTCCAACATCCAATCCCAGAGCTTGAAGATTAATCACGGGGTTTGTCAAGCAAAGGGACTGTAGTCCCAAACGATAGCTGAGGATTATGGGTAGTGTAGTGTCTTCGGCCATCCTAAACTCCGAAATGTTTTTCGGATTTCATATCGCATTAACACCATATCCCAACGAGCATTGCGGCTAAAACATCCAATCACCGAGCTTAAACAATAGCTGAGGATCTTGGGTAATCAGTTCAGTGGGTGTGTATCGCAATGATGCTCGAAATGTCCCATATAGGCCTACGTCTGTTTCCTGTTACTTTATTTTGAAATTCAGTTCCTGACGGACGCCAAAAAAGCCCGAGATTATAGAATTAAACAAATAAATAAAAACAAGGATAATTGTGTGTTATTGTTGAGTAAATAACAGTGTGTTATTTAGAAAAGAATAACAAATTAGAAGGAAACATTTATTTTTATTTTCCTCGCGGACGGCAAAAAAAGTCCGACATTATACGATTTAAAATAAAAACAATAATCGTGGCTTGATATTGAGTAAGAACATGTTTTCATGAACCACACAGCTTCCGGTCTTCCAAGACCCGACCGGACAAAAAGACGTGTTGCAGGCACGAAACACACTACCAATAGAAATACATTGCTTTTAAGCTCGTTCTGTGTAACACGAAAAAAAAAGGGGAAAATCGTGTTGGTGAACACGAATCAATAGATTAAATGTCGTGACTATAACACGAAATGCTGTGAGACTGGGTTGGATATGAGGTATGTGTGTGTGTGGAGGAAGACAGAAGGAAGGGTTTTGTAAGGAAGTTGCAAACCTTTGAAGAAATGTCTCACACTTAAAGATTTGTCCCCAGTGCATGTTGTTGGAAGGTCAACATGGAAGTCAGAAAAGTGGAGACATGACTCATTAGGTGCTCAATCTGAGTCGGATAAAATGGCACAAGCTGACTCAGTGTTGCACTTTCCTATTTATAAATGAGTGCACAGATGGCCTGTGTGATGGAAAGTTCCTCTGGTGTTATGAAGCTGCATCTACTGGGCAGAGTAATTCATCATGTTACTGTACTGGAGGTTTATTATCATAGCTGTGAAGAACACATTTTAATTTGAAGGGAAACCAACACAAGCTGTAGTTAAGCTTTAACTTGTGGGACCTATGGTAATATTGGGCTGGTAATGCACCTGACACTGTATTACATTGCAAACTTTATATGTTGTGTATTGTTTGTCATTTACTGATATCTTTTATGGGCGATGCCAATTTTTATATTTGGTAGTTGAAGTTACAAGTTAAAATGTTAAAGGCTTTATTGTTATGAACATCGTCACAGGCTCCTTCAACAATGGAATATAAATATACATATATAAGACATAAAACAAATAAACTATTAAAAGTAGTGCAAGAAGAAACAGAGTAGAAATAAAAGAGTGGAAGACTAATGTTCAAGTAATGCAGGAGAAGTTAACTATGCTAGTAAAATAGAATAAGATGAGCCAAATATAGAATGTAAAATGGAATGTTACAGTGAAATAAAATACTGCTTATTTAAATAATATATAAATATGTAAGATGCAAACAGATGAATGGTACAATTAAAAAGAGTAAAGCTCACACAGGCACAGAGGGCAGCTCAGGGGTCCTTTAGGTGAAACGCAAAAGAGGCATCACTTATTAGACCGTGCCGAGTGTATGCAGTCATATGCATGTTGTCACGATCTTAGTTTTATGTCACAATTTTAGTTTTGTCTGTCTTGTCATGGGTTTTATTTTGCGTTTCTGTTCTCCCTGTCTCTGTCTTCCTTCCTGTGTTTTCCCTCCTGTGTCTGATTGTCTGATTGTGTTCACCTGTTGCCCTTGTGTTTCTGCCTCCCCTTCCCAGCTGTGTCTTGTCCTGTGATTACCCTCCTTTGTATTTAGTCTTGTCTTCCCCCTGTGCTCCATGGGTGTTTCTCAATGTCGAGTACGCTTGCTTGGTAGCACATGTCTTCCGAGTCACTTGCTTCAGAAGCGAGGCAAGAATACTTCCTGGCATTCGGAAAACGAAGAGTGGAACAGGCGAGCAAGTGTACAGGTTTGCGTCATATGAGAGGCCTCGCCTTACATTTTCCGCCACAGATTTTGGGAAATTGGTCTGTGCGCAAAGCATTGTGGGGATTTTAAGACCGCGGAGTCTACACATGTGCAGCCTCTAAATTTCACGCTACGAAGTACGCCTGGCTCGGTAGAATTCCAAGTATGCTGGACATTGGAAATGTCCTTCGGCGGGACTCGATGACGTAGTATGCTTGAAATAGTGGCTCTGGAGCAGCTTTACTCGACATTGAGAAACGGCCCGTGTCAGTTCATTGTCTTTCCTGTCTCCCTCCATGTTGGTCACGGTCAGTTTTTGTTTGGATGCTACCTCGTGCTACCTGTTTATTTTATGTTATGTTTTTTCTGTCATCAGCTTTTTTTAAATAAAGCTCGCCTTTTGTTCCTTGACCTTTTTGTCTATTTTATACTGCATTTGGGTCATACCTTTTCCCGAATCCTGACACATGTCAGGTAAGTTCTTAATTGGACTTTCCTGTATTGTAACCATCTTTAACTAAATAGTGAGTTGTGTATTCGTGCGGAATAGTGTCAGTTTGTGTGTTTTTCAGGTACATTTCAAGTAGACATTTAGTATGTTAGGTATGTTTAATGTAAGTTTTAGAAAGTGAACACATGTTTAGAACAGAAGCATCACTATTAGACTGAGCCGAGTGTATGAAGCCACGTGCTTGTGTATTTCATTGTTACGTGCCAGGCAGGCTGTACTTGTGTGGTTCTCCTTCCCTCCTGTTTTTCTCTCTTCTCCCTGTCTTCTGCACAGCTAATCAGCAGCTGATCGGTATCTGCCTGTGCACCTGAGTCTGATGGCTGATTGGATCCTCTCACCCTCAGCTGGCCTATCAGCAGCCAGGGCCGACCATAAAGGAGGCACCCAGGAAGTCTTCCCGCTCTCTCTCACTCTGGGCCAGTTGCTGATGGAGGAGCCTGAATTCGACTGCAGTTTAGAAAGTCATTCTACCTTGTTTGTTCTGACCTTTGTGAAAGTGTGTGTGTTGAGAGGTGGAGGAGTTAGGTAAGTCTGGGGTACCCTGTACATTTCTCATCACGTAGGTAACTAATGTTTAGACACACTACCCAGATAGCAAAAAGTCATTGAATCAACATTGAGATATGGTCACGCTGAAGATTGAAATCAACATTGAAGTCAGACATTGAAACAACAGTGAATGTGCTCGCTATGATCAGCATTGAAACAACATTGAATTTTAAACCAATCCCAACAATGAATCAACCTTGATTCAATTACGATATGATCAACATTGAAAGAATGTAGAATTGGATCAACATTGATTCAACTATATTATGCATTGCATTATACATTGAAACAATGTTATTATCAGATTGCAAAAAGTCATTGAATCAACATTGAGATATGGTCACGCTGAAGATTGAAATCAACATTGATGTCGGACATTGAAAAGAAACTAAAATGAACAAACAAAAAAAGAGCCCATTATTTATTCAGTTATTTATTCCGATTCAATGATATGAACATCCTGTAACATCTTTTGTCCACAAGCTTACATTTCTTAACATTTTTTAACATCTTTTGTCCACAAGCACGAAAAACATTCTCTCTTAAAAGGTCCCATCATGCTTTCCTGGTTATTACCCGTCCCCTTGTGTTATGTAGCTTTTTATGCATTTAAACGGTCTGCAGAGTCAAAAACCCTCAAAGTACACCCTGTAGCGAGTAAAACTCTAACACAGAAAAGACCTGTCTATGCTGCCCCAGAACTTCTTCCTCAGTAAAGTAACGTAACGGGCATAGTGGCGTAACACACACACACTCTCACTCAGCCTTATCTTTTCTCATCCGCGGCTCTGTGGATTTACACACACACTGGCTGTGAGTGTGTGTCTGTGTGCTCAGGCTGAGTTCCTCTGTGTCTCACTGGGGCAGTTTCCTGGTTGCTGCGTGGGGTCTGCGAGACAGCGAGACACAGAGGAACTCAGCCTGAGCACACATACACACACTCACAGCCAGGCTGTGTGTGTAAATCCACGGAGCCGCGGCTGAGAAAAGATAAGGCTGAGTGAGAGTGTGTGTTACGCCACTATGCCCGTTACGTCACTTTACTCAGGAAGAAGTTCTGGGGCAGCATAGAGAAAGAAGAGAAAATGCTTTGTGTAAAAATTGTTCACCATCTTTCGGCGGGCTGCTTCCTCCCTCAGAGCAGCTTCAGTCTCATCAAACTTCTCCTCGTTGGTGAGTGGAAGCATTATGGGGAAGTTGTCTTCTTGTGACTCTGGTCCAGCTCCATGAATGTTCAGTTTAGCAAGTTCCGTCTTTATAAAGTTAATGTCACGTGAGATCTGCTTCACCTCCATACATAGCTCGGTAAGCATCTTCGTGGTTCTCATGGCAGCAATGTCTTGAAAAATAAAAAAATAAAGGTTTTAATTTACATTTCAAGGATAGATTCATAATTTCCAATCATTTAGAATGACACTTAAGTAACCCACTGATAAGTGTTTGCCAACAGTAACCATTAAAGCTGCACTATGTAACTTTCCTATTCTACCCTGAATTTGAACACAGGTCTCCAGCGCAACTGCTGAAATATTTACCACTGAGCTTATAGAGCCTGCCTGCTTGCTCGGGGGAGAAATTGACCATAAAGTCATAATTTTTGTCAAACCAGAAACAGGAACATGCCCAAGGTCATGTCTCACCTAGATAAAGGATCTAAATGTCTCAATAGAAGAGCAGGGAGACCAAAATCAACCACCCCAATTGTAAGTTATATTGTATTAACACTACCATACAGATTGGAAAAAATAACATTGTAATCACAAAAAGGTTACATAGTGCAGGTTTAAGTGCTTACATTTTAAGCCTTAACATCATGACAAAAAACATGAAAAGATGGGAAAGTCACAAGGGATAGGTTTCTCAATTCAGAAGGCATCAGTACGGTTAAGAACCTGCTCAGAAAATGATACTTGCCTTTCAACACTCGGCTTGATTCCCCTCCATATAATCTCCCCCGTGGTGTTTCTGGAGCTGAAGGGGGGTGGGATGGGTGCTGCGGGGTCAGGTGAGCCAAGCCCGGTGAGCTGAAGTCAGCTAATCTTGAGCCATGTGCATTGCTGGCACCGCCATCTAAAAGATAAGACACCATTATTAATTGTTTATAAGTAAGCCATGAGAACCAATGATTCAGGATACAGAAAATATGACCAACGTTTCGGACAGACTGAAACATTGGGTCATATTTCCGGTGTCCTGAATAAATTTTCATCGGCAGTTTACTTACCATCATTACAGTGGTCCATTGACTGGTCCAACTCCGCCAAATAGCTTCCACAAAAGCCTACAATGAGAGAACACAAAACATGAACTATGAATGCTGTAACTCGGACAAAGCACATTTACATACTGTCCGCCCGGAGGTAGTAGTGTGAAGTAGGGGTCGACCGATTATCGAGGCCGATATTCCGCATTTTACAGATTATCGCTATCGGCCTTTTTTAAATCAAATTGCCGATAAAACTTTGGATCTGATGCGGCCGTTTCTCTGGCTGCAGTCACCACTCTGTGTTCACGAGCAATGTCCCGATCCAATTCTATCAGTTTCCCAGTTACACAGGGTAGCGTCTCGCAGCGGAGAAACTGTGAGGGGGGGGGGGGGGGCTGCTAGTGGAGCCTCGCAGCAACTCTGCTTTCTGCACCTCAATCTGGTGCTGCTGAATTGGGACTAAATGAGTGAGACTCAAATATCAGAAGTTCAGAACAAGTTTTAGTAGTTTTTATTTTTACTTCATTTACTTGACTCAGGGTCACAGAGAGGAAACCAGTTTTAAGATGTTGAAAAGTTCATCAAACATAAAAAGGCATTTCAAATAAGTTGTTATTCTACATTTTGACACCAAGATTTTCTGATTTTACTGCAAATGTATATCGGTTCCAAATATTGGTTATCGGTCTCCTTGATTACTAATAATCGGTATCGGCCTTGAAAAAGCCATATCGGTCGATCCCTAGTGTGAAGTGGTTCACTTACCATTATCAGCCTGGTGAATTGACAGAACATCCTCCGAGTGGCTTCCTCCAAAGGCTAAAAGGGAACAAAAGACAGGAATAATGGATGCTGTAACTTTTGAACACATATCACATGACTGATGTTTGAATGTATTGATGGAGGAACTAAATGCTTGTAAATTAAAGCTCACATGCAATTACATATTGTTTCTGCCATTTTAATAAGTAATGACATACCACTGCTTGCATTTGGGGTTGGTACTGAGGGGTACTGGCTGGATTTTGGGAGCACTGTAGGACAATGAACATCAGGTGGCTTGGCAAATCTTCTCTTCACACGGCTGGTTTCTGACTCCCCATCTGACTCCATGTACACAGGATTTGGCCTGGAAAATAAAAATGAAACATTCAACATTCCCGTTAATTGAACTAATTTGGCCCATGGCCCATTTCTGTAGAATGAGGCAGCTTGACGTACAGGTACACATAGACATGACACTAGTCTATCACAGGACTGGAGGTGGGCTTTTTACTTATTATTGTTTACACAGAAACCAAGGATTATATATTTCAAGAGGGAGCGATCAAAGTAAACATCCTAAGCCTGCTTCCTCCACACTGGGAGTGCTGTGACCTCTTTTCCATTGCATCTTATGAGCAGTTGGGTTCTTTTGGTTCCAGCCTATGCACGCATACTGGTTCTTATCAATGCGACGTTGTCTGATAAGGGGTCTATTGGGTTAAAGTCAAGCCAGACATGGAACCTGACCTCCTACAGGAATTCAACTGTACCTTACTCTTCTTTTCCCACGTTCACCTGCTTCGTCCTCAGAGCTCAGATCAGTGGTTTGACATCCAGTATTGACATACTTTTCTTCGTATCGTTTGGCCTTTTCCAATGAGTCTGTAAAAGAAAAAGCATAAAATAACAGGATGACATTTTACTGACTAGTCCCACTTGTGACAGATATGTCATATGTGGTATGGCACCACACACATTCAAACTGCCAACCATCAAAATGTGTGGATACCTATATACTTGAAAATAGACAATAGTAATGCAGTGACTACTTACCACAAGTAATCAAGAGCCAGACATTCGCATATGTGGTCCATCCTTTATGGGCCGTCATGTGTTCTTTAAGGGCCTTCAAATACATGTTTTTTGGGGGCCATAACAATTTACCTTCCTTTAGACTGAACCAGCTGGCAAGAACTGTTGCAGCTCCGCCGTTTGGAAAAAGTACAACAGCCCAAAGCACCACCTCCCTTTCCATTCTGTATACAATAAATGAAATAATGTAAATGATTAAAAAAAAAACCTGCTCATAAATCATAAGATGTCATTTACTCGCCCAGCAGTATGAGCGGTATGCTACTGCATATGAGCTATTGGAATAGCTATGAGGCCATTTCCTTCGGACTCTGGATACAGAACACATTTACGTTTGATACATCCAAGTTTACCAACCCTGATATTGTCACACAACTCTCTAACCTTGTATGTACCTATGCATGAGGACTCGCAGGGATAAGTGTAATATGATTCTTGGTGTCTGAACCTTTTGTAGATCACATAGACCTCATCTTCTTCCTGGACTATATTCTGCACTACTGCAATACTATGTCCCACCTCAATACAATTATCCCCCTGCTTTGTAGACAAGGTAAAACGACTACTGGAGACCTTTGTGTACTGTACAGCAACACCGAAATGTTGAGGGAGTGGACCATCAGTGTGAATTTTCTGTAAGACTGGTTCATCTGTTGGTAATGGAACCTCAAAATGTGGCTGTTCTGACAACCTTTTGACCACCTGTTGTAGAGGTTGGTGTGGCTTGCGTAAAAGATGCTTTATTTGGCCAAGATAATTCTCAAAAGGGAATCCTGAAACATTATCTAAAGGTCCAAATTGTTTGTATTCATCGGCTAAATGTATAAGCTGGTGTACACTGAACACAATCTGATCCCTGCCATACAACTGTCCAAAGTGTTCCACAAAGGAAATCATCAATCTATGCGCTAATTCAACCTTTTGGCCAGAAATTCCAGGAGACAAAAACAAATACATGGCCACTGAAAACAACATAAAGTTGTCATAAATCTCACTGGGAAGGCAATCCTTCAGAACTACAGGGCCCCAGTACAATATGAAGGATCGGAGCTCTGTAGCTTTCCAACGATCCAGCTCATTCAAACCTCTTGGCTTGCGATTGAATTCACAAGGGGTGTGGGAATGTAACCCCAGCAGTTTGCTTGATATACTGTTAACAGTTTGTGAAGGAAGCCTAGTGGCTAGATTGCCCTTTAACCACATATTCAACAGTTTTCTCATCACACCAAGACAACAGAGGTGCATATAATCTATTGGGAATGAAGAAACCATCTTTACTGTCCCTGTTAAAGGACTGAGTGTCTGTTTCAAGTGATGTTCTTCATCAATCATATCACAATAACTTGAGTCTGTCCTGAGCCTGACATTTGTTTCAGGATAAGTCATTTTCTTCCTCCACACACCATGTTGATCACACTTGTCGCACCCTGAATAGCCATTATGTGACTTGATATTCTTAACGTAGGCTCTGGCTGGAGCATCACACACAAATGAGGAAACCAGTACTTTCAATCGGTTACCATTATGAACAACGCCATTAGCCAGTACATTTTTAAGGTCGCTAATAAATTGCTGCAGATACTCAACAACACACTTGGGCTTGCTTAAACCACAAAAGATACCGACAATAAATGGGGACTTAGTATAATCACATTTCAGAATTGCAAGTATAGGCCAGAATTGAAGTCTTGAACTCTTAAAGAGAGGGAGACCATCTATGTTGAACTGTAAAGTAAGAGTTCTGAGGCTCACTGGTAAACTCAAACATTTCAATCGTGAAAGTATCCCTTGCACCAATCCAAAATGGTAGTACTCGCCACCTTGCATTTGAGTGGTTGCAACATCATGTTGTGTTCTAAGCAGAGTTCTTCCATCCTTAGGGAGCATAGGGTGAAAAAGCTTTAAGATGGACAGCAGAGCAGACAAAGCAACCAGACTGATTGAGTAGGATGTTGCCCAATATCTTAGGCTCCTCATAAGCAGATCCTGACTAGGCTGATGCTCGTCATGGCTGTCGGAGTCAGAATCTGATTCAACATTCCCAGCCACACTACCATCAGTATGATCATTTCCCATTTGTACATGATCTGATTCAACTTCATCATCTCCAGCTACACTACCATCAGTATGATCATTTTCCATGTCGACATGGGAAGCTGGTGGTGTATCTAGTTGGGAAACGTGTGAGATTCTGAAGGGTGGTTCCCTATTCACACAGGGGTCTAAATGTGACTTGTTATTATAAAGAGTTTCCTCGTATTCCTTAAGGATATCTTTTTCCATGTCCCTTACAGTTCTGATGACTCTACGTCTTTTAGACCAATAAGAAGCCATCTTAGGTAAAGAGAGGTGGTGCTGCTATAATTACTTTACTTGGCCTTGTTTATTGCAGTGATCCCCTCGACTCGTCTTGTAGTATAATCCTGAAAATGGAGGAAAACAAAGCAGATTAAAAAAAAGTATGCATAAACTAACAGTAAAAATATATATCAGCCTCCTGGTGCAATGCAAATATAACTGTACTGACGAAATTCCCTAGAATTACATGTTTTATTCCATGGGTCTTCAACCGGGAGTCCAGGACCCCTAGGACATACATTTTACCCAAATATCCTATATGATGCTTTAGCTTGACTGTATCAGACCAACTTTGATGTAATTTCTGTAGGATGTAGGGATGCCAGAAACTGACCATGATCAAAATCGGCGGGGTCGGTGTGTAGCAAGCTGCAGCAGCAGTCTGCACAGCCTGCGCTGCTGGCTTCCTCCGAGTTTACAGTAAAACAAACTGGTGGTGTGACCAATGGCCATTTACAATTATTAATACTATAACTATTATTAGCATTAGTCTATATTTTGGTTGAAACTAAGCCAGAAAAAAAAAAAAAAAACATAAATAATAATAAAAAAATATATAAATCAAATCAAATTTTAAAAATAATCTTCGATTATGGAGACTGTAACGAATATTCGAATAATCGCTGGCATCCCTAGTAGGATGGTAGAGTTTAATGTCAGATTGTGTTAGCTAGCGTACCTGCTGCGTTAGCTAGGTGCTAGTCAGGGCAAGAAAATATCAACTGCGTCATGCGATGAACGGTTTAATTCATTTATGATATAGGCTATATTATAACAAAAAATATGCACAATTTCACCCAAATATCCTAAATAATGCTTTAGCTTGATTGTATCAGTGGACATTTTATGTAATTTCTGTAGGATGGTAGAGTTTAATGTCAGATTGTGTTAGCTAACGTATCTGCTGCGTTAGCTAGGTGCTAGTCAAGAAAATATCCACTGCGTCATGCGATGAACGACGTTAAATTCGTTGATGATATATATTATTATAAGTAATTAGTTCCCTCTTTTGCGCTCTGGATAGCCTAAAAAAACATAACAGGGTGTAACTGAGGTAAACATATAGAGTAGGTATGCGCAACGGTCACGTTACATTTCTTACCGATTTGTGGTATCTGTCTCTTCTCTTCTGGCGGCTTGGCGGCAACTGAACTGAAGCCTGGCTTCCTCCAAACCCTGAGGTGTACGCTCTTTCACGTGACCAACGTGCTTTCAAGATTAAGTGCAATGTGCAACAGTCACGTTTTGACGTTAGCCAACGGTTTGGAGAAGAGTCCATCGGGCTCACAGGAGGATGAGATTGAGAGCTGCGCAAGGGTGATGGGAGCAGTTGGTCTCGCCCGAAAACTGCGCAGGGGGAGGGGAACCGTTGGTCTCGCCCAAGCCCCCAGGAAATGCGCCGGAGGAAAATATTCACTGTGTCTCATCTTTAGACTGTATATATATTCAAAGTGTGTTTATCGAGTTGTTTATTTGTTTATTTGTATTATATGTGCAGCAAGTATATAGAAGCAGCTGTTTGGGGAATCAGACAGACTCAATCTATAATCATTCAATATATATTAAAAGAAAGGACACAGAAAATCGAATTCTGAAACTAAGACAAAAAAGTGCAAGATAAAATATAGATAAATATAAACAAACACAATTTAGATTAGGTAATATAATCTTAATTGTTGATTAAATCTAGACAGTATTGCAAATAAATTAACTGTTAACAGCAATTTAATAAGTATATACAATATATGCAAAATGAGATGTTATATATGGCACACAGATGAAATGTGTTAATTTGAAGTAAAAGTATGTAAGGCTGAAGTGACAGCAGTGATGATCTCTGGTTCTACACTAACTCATACGTCTGGAGGACAGTATACAGAGGTTTGGGTGGAGGATGTTCCTGATCTGACAGCCAGGCATGACGGGTAATCTGTGACGTTTCGCTCTCTCAAAAGTTGGGCCATTTTGTCTTCATGCACAGCTCTCATAGGAAATAACCAGACCCCGCCTCCGACGCTGTATCATGATCTCGCCCGAGAGGGGAGCGCCACACGTTGAAACAATGTCAATTCAATGTAGGGAATTTCAACGTTGAAAAACCGGCATCTATATTAAATTGATTCAACAACATTTTTTCAAACGTTGAAATGGTATCTGTAATAACACATCGAATCAACATTGATTTTTCAACCTCAACCAAAAATAACCAATTTAACCAAAATCCAATGTTGAATTAATATCTTTTGCTATCTGGGATAGGTTAGCGGATTGTTGCCACCCCTGTATTCTGTTTTGTCCAGTTCTGAGTAGTTTAGTTAGTGAGGGTTTTTTTGTTTGAGTTTTGGTTTAAAAGGATAGATGTAGAGATAGGCCTGGTTTTGTTATGCTTATTACTTTTGTTTGGCACAGTCTCCTAGGAATAAACCTTTCAACGACCTTTACGCTGACTCCCTCATTTTTATTGGTTGTTGTGTGTTATTGTCTCCAAGTCCCCTAGACCTTAGTGGGGACCTAACACGAATGGGGGCTCGTCCGGGATCTATATTTTCCTGAGCTACAGACAACCAATAATTGAGAGATCATTGTAGGTGTTGTACATTGGCTGAAAAAATGGGTTTTGACTTACAGGATTTTATTGAAAGTCCAAGTGTTGATAAGTTGTATTCCTGTCTCAAAGATGACATGTTATGTATTGCAGCTTACTATAACATTTCAGTAGATAAGTATAGAGTAAAAAAGGAGCTAAGAGATGAAATCCTGCAAAAACTAGAGGAGTTAAAGATTCTTGTAATCCCAAGCATGTCAACTCAGCCTAGGGCTGATGTGTCTATTGATGGTGAACGTGTTGTTGGTGCTTCCTTTATAGAAAAGAAGGGTCGGACTGTATTAGCTACACCTAGAGTCGAAAAGGTTAATCCTGAGGCTCCTCCTGCAACGCTTCCTAGGTTTGAGGCTTTCTCTCCGAGTAGCTTTGGTGCAAGTAGTAATGCCAAACTGAAGGTTCGTCTAGCCCGTCTTCAGCTGGAGGTCCAGGAGAAGGAAATGGTGCGTAGAGCGGACTATGAACACAGACTGCAGATTCGCAAGTTAGATAGAAGCTGAGAAAGAAATCGCGTTAAAGCGACTTGAAGTTGATGCCCTGAGAATCTCTTCAGAGCAGACATATGAGAGGTCAATACCTTCGCATACAGTCCTCATACAAAAAGTTTTGATGTAAGTAAAAATATTGCTTTGGTGCCAACTTTTAGAGAGTCGGAGTTGACTCATATTTTTGTGCTTTTGAGAGAATTGCTACCGCACTAGTCTGGCCTAAAGACATGTGGCCAATCCTACTTCAGTGCAAATTAGTAGGTAAAGCTCAGGAAGTGGTATCTTCACTTTCTTTGGAAGAAAGCTTGCAGTACGAAGTGCTTAAAGGGTCGATCTTGCGTGCTTATGAGCTTGTGCCGGAGGCTTACAGACAAAAGTTCAGACACCATAAAAAGTCTGCTACGCAGACATTTGTTGAGTTTGCGCGAGAGAAGGGATTCTCTTTGATAAATGGTGTGCGGCTAATGAAGTGAAGGATCATTTTGAGTCTCTTCGTCAGTTACTTCTCTTAGAAGATTTTAAGAATTCTTTGCCTGAAAGGATGGTGATATTCTTAAATGAACAGAAGGTCACTTCACTGGCAAAGGCAGCTGTCTTAGCGGATGAGTTTATGCTCACTCACAAGACTGTGTTTTCTTCTTCCTTGCGCCCAGATAAAGCTTCAGTATCACAAACCGGAAGACCTGATCTTGGCCCCACTACTTTTGAAAGGTCTAGAGGACCACCATCACCTCCACGGGGACCCCGTGAGTGTAAATTCTGCCATAAAACAGGACACCTTATTTCAGAGTGTCATTCCTTAAAGCGAAAACAGCAATTTTCGCAACGCTTTCAAACGCCAAAAGGCATGGGACTCATTAAAGGAGTGTCCCTATCGGACATAGAAATGTCCCAGGAAGACTATGTACCTGATCCCTGTTTCAAACCCTTTATTTCAAAGGGCTTTGTTTCTTTAACAGGGGATCCTAAGGACCAGCTGCTAGTACAGGTACTTAGGGACACAGGAGGTTCTCAGTCTATTATTAGAGAAGGCATCTTACCTTTAACCTCCAGATCATCATGTGGATCAAGTGCTGTTGTTCAAGGGGTAGGCATGACACTAGTTGCGGCTCCTTTGCACAATGTTTATATTCACTCATCTCTTGTCAAAGGATTCTTTAAAGTAGCTGTCCTCCCTGCCTTGCCCATCAAAGGTGTTGATTTCATCCTCAGTAATGACTTGGCTGGGGGCAAAGTTAAGCCAGTACCTGAGGTCATTGATTCTCCTGATCTAAGTTTAGACGCAGGGAAATCAGCCGAAGTACTTCCCGAAATCTTTCCTGCTTGTGTGGTTACAAGGGCCCAGTCAAATAAATATGGAGAGGACTTGTCTGATTATTTTCTTGCTACAGGGCAGTTTCTTGATGCCATGACGGTGCCGGACCGACTGCCAGAGGAGGCCCGGTCTACTGGTGCTGGATCACCCAGTAACAGCTCAGAGCTTGTACCACTGCCTGCCACTTGGGAAGAATTCATGGCAGCCCAGTTAAGTGATGAAACACTTTCTAAATGTCTCTCTTCTGTTATCAGTCAGGAAGAGGCCAAGTCAAAGAAGATGGCCTTCATTATGGAAGAGGGCCTATTAATGCGTCGCTGGATTAGTGATGCCTGTGAGGAGTCAGACTCCTTTGCAATTTATCAGGTTGTTGTGCCAACAGCCTATCGTTCTCAGGTGATGTCCTTGGCTCATGATCATCCGTGGTCAGGTCACATGGGGGTAACAAAAACGTATGAAAGAGTTTTAAAACACTTCTTTTGGCCAGGACTCAAGTCTGATGTAGTTCTTTATTGTCGAACATGTCATGTGTGCCAAGTTGCTGGTAAACCGAATCAGGTGTTTCACCCTGCTCCACTCATACCCATTCCAGTAATGGGAGAGCCATTTGAAAGGGTGATTGTGGATTGTGTGGGACCCTTGCCAAAAACTAAAACTGGAAACCAGTTTCTCTTAACTGTCATTTGTGCCTCCACTAGGTTCCCAGAAGCCATCCCACTACGGAAAATCACTGCCCCGGTCATCACCAAGGCACTTCTGAAGTTTTTCTCCATGTTTGGTCTACCGAAGGTAGTTCAAACAGACCAAGGTACCAACTTCATGTCTAAAGTGTTTGCCCGGGTACTTGACACCTTAGGTATCAAGCATGTGACATCCAGCCCATATCATCCTGAAAGTCAGGGGGCATTAGAGAGGTTTCACCAGACTATGAAATGCATGTTAAGAAAACATTGCCACGAGTCTCATAAAGATTTGGATGACGGTGTTCCTTTAGTGTTATTTGCTGCCCGTGAAGCTGTTCAGGAGTCTCTAGGTTTTAGTCCTGCTGAGCTAGTGTTTGGACATGAGGTTAGAGGTCCTTTAAGAGTTCTTAAAGAGCATTTGATCATGCCAACGAAAAAAGTTTGCAGTATCCCGGAGTATGTCGCCAAACTTAGGGATCGTCTACATCGTGCTTGCTCCTTGGCTAGGGAAGCTCTGACCTCTACCCAGGGGAAGATGAAGAAACGCTATGACCAGAAGGCGGTAGCGCGCTTGTTTCAGCTAGGTTACAAGGTGTTGGTTCTATTGCCTGTACCTGGGTCTGCTCTGTCTACTACATTTTCTGGTCCTTATGTTGTAGATAAGAAGCTCGGTGAAACAAACTACGTCATTCAAACACCTGACAGCAGACGTCCTACCAGAGTGTGTCATATCAACATGCTGAAGAAGTACTGCTCCAGGGATGACCAAAATGAGTCTTCCAAAGCTCACCAGGTGGGGGACAACCGTCTCTCCTATGGCTTCAGTTTCGAGGGTGAGCTCAAATGAGGATGAGGATGAGTTGGTGATGCGCAGTGCAACACCACAGGGGGCAAGACTAAGCAATACTGAGGTATTGGCTGATATGCCCAATTACTTGTCTCATCTTCCTGCTAACAAAGAAAGTGATATACAGAAGCTGATATTTGACTTTGCATGTCTTTTTAATGACACTCCCTCACAAACTTCTGTCCTAGCTCATGATGTGGTCTTGACCAACCCTTTGCCCATCAAACAGCGTGCGTATAGGGTTAACCCAGTTAAGAGAGAGGTTATGAAAAGGGAAGTTGAGTATCTACTTAAAAACGGATTTGCAAGGCCTAGTTCCAGTCCCTGGAGTTCCCCTTGTGTGCTAGACACAAAGTCAGAGGGAAGTCCCAGACTCTGCACTGACTTTCGCAAGGTTAATGCTGTCACTGTCCCCGATACACACCCGTTACCGCTCATTGATGACTGCATCGATGAAATTGGTCCTGCACAATTTGTCAGTAAGCTGGACATGTTAAAGGGATACTGGCAAGTTCCTTTAACACAGCGTGCTTCCGATATCTCAGCCTTTGTGACACCTGACAGTTTCCTTCAGTATACTGTGATGCCTTTCGGTATGTGTAACGCACCTGCCACCTTTCAGAGGCTTGTAAATCTTGTATTAGGACATGTTCCAAACTGCATATCTGGACGACATTGTTGTCTATTCTAATGACTGGGCTAGCCACATGTCTACCTTAAGAGAAGTTTTTAAATGCCTGTCGGCCGCATCCCTAACGCTTAACCTTGCCAAATGTAAGTTTGGAAAAGGTACCGTTCTCTACCTTGGTCAGCAGGTTGGTCGAGGGCAGGTGTGCCCTGCTGATGCAAAGATCAGGGCAATTGCCTCCCTCCCAGTGCCATCCACCAGGAGGGAACTTCGCCGCTTCCTAGGAATGGCAGGGTACTATCGCCGTTTCTGCAGAAACTTCTCCTCGGTGGCGGCCCCACTCACTACGTTGACCAGTCCCTCAAAGCCTTTCGTTTGGTCCGGTGAGTGTCAACAGTCATTTGAGAGCCTTAAAGGTATTCTGTGTTTCACTCCTGTTCTTTCTGCACCAGACTTTTCAAAGCCATTCAAGCTCGAGGTCGATGCCAGTGGAGTTGGGGCAGGGGCTGTTCTTCTACAAGAAGATGCACAGGCCATCGATCACCCAGTGAGTTACTTCTCCCGAAAGTTTAACAAACATCAGTTGAAGTACTCTACGATTGAAAAAGAAGCTTTAGCTCTATTGTTTGCCTTGCAGCACTTTGAGGTGTATCTTGGCTCCAGTGTAAAACCTATTCAGGTATACACTAATCACAATCCCCTGGTTTTTCTTGCAAGGATGTACAACCACAATCAACGCCTTATGCGTTGGTCATTGATTGTCCAGAACTACAACCTTGACATAAGCCATAAAAAGGGGGCCGATAATGTTCTTGCCGATGCACTATCTCGTGCTATGTAAATGTTTATTGTCAGGTCCAAACATACTGTTTGGATTTATATGTGTGGGGGTGTTACGTGCCAGGCAGGCTGTACTTGTGTGGTTCTCCTTCCCTCCTGTTTTTCTCTCTTCTCCCTGTCTTCTGCACAGCTAATCAGCAGCTGATCGGTATCTGCCTGTGCACCTGAGTCTGATGGCTGATTGGATCCTCTCACCCTCAGCTGGCCTATCAGCAGCCAGGGCCGACCATAAAGGAGGCACCCAGGAAGTCTTCCCGCTCTCTCTCACTCTGGGCCTGTTGCTGATGGAGGAGCCTGAATTCGACTGCAGTTTAGAAAGTCATTCAACCTTGTTTGTTCTGACCTTTGTGAAAGTGTGTGTGTTGAGAGGTGGAGGAGTTAGGTAAGTCTGGGGTACCCTGTACATTTCTCATCACGTAGGTAACTAATGTTTAGACACACTAGGTTAGCGGATTGTTGCCACCCCTGTATTCTGTTTTGTCCAGTTCTGAGTAGTTTAGTTAGTGAGGGTTTTTTGTTTGAGTTTTGGTTTCAAAGGATAGATGTAGAGATAGGCCTGGTTTTGTTATGCTTATTTCTTTTGTTTGGCACAGTCTCCTTTGTCTCCTCCTCCTCACACAAAGAGTATTTCTTTTCAATTTCTGTTCGGTTCAAGGTTTACAAGGAATAAACCTTTTAACGACCTTTACGCTGACTCCCTCATTTTTATTGGTTGTTGTGTGTTATTGTCTCCAAGTCCCCTAGACCTTAGTGGGGACGTAACATTCATAATGAACAAAGTAAAAGGATTTTGTTTTAAACGTATGCCCGCCTGGTAGTCCCTTTTTTAATGTGCAACATATATGCCTTGAAAAGTGCCATACAAATAAAGACATCATTAATATTTTATCCAGGGTCTTTACAGATGAATAGAGAGTCTATTGTTTAAGTGCCTTATTCAACCAATAATAGTTGCTAAATGGACACTTCAAAGTAAATCTCTAAGTGGATACAACATAAAAAAGAAATAAACAGTTTCCGCCAATAAAGCTAGACCCTTGGTTACTTTTTTAAATAGCAACATCTATGTGAAGGTTAAAAGAAGGCTCTGAATCAATAAGACTATTAAGAAGTCGTCCCTGCATGCAATCGAAGGTATTTTGTAAGATGTTTTGTTTTGCAATGTATAGCAAAGAGAGGTTTATTTTTACTGAAAGTGCAAGGCCAGTAAGACCTCAGGGAAAGTAAATTAATGTAGAGCCTTGTGTAAAGTCTGTGTGCGTTCAGGCAGCTGGGGATATGGTTGATGTTCATCTTTAAAAACCTCGGAAGATATCCATGAATGGTTAATAAGAGAGCCTTCTTTATGCAGCGCATTGTAACTCACAGGCTTTACATGTGATCGCTCTTTATGCATGCTCTTTCTCAGCGTTAGTCTAGTTTAATTTGCTTGTAACAAGTACGTCTATATATCCCTGCCATCAAAACACTGCTGCAATATGATTAAGTAATCATGTGATCAAGCGCACATTAAGACCACTCAGTAATATGGGTATGAGAATTACAAGCTTTCATATAGCTGCGTATAATACATTTTGAGACAGGGTTGTTATAGGGCTCTTACAGCATATGCATCAGGTTGATTATTTCAGATCTGGAGCAATGAAATAGAAAATTCTTTTCACATATTGTCTATGACTGTGAGGTAGTTGTGACAGCAAGAAATAAAAAATGTCTCAAATAAAACTTACACAAATAAATGGATTTAATGAGGCTTTAATAAAGAAATACAAATGGAATATTTGTGCTTTCTCACTTTGACTTTGATGAGCTGTTGACCTTGAGAAGTCAACACGTATATAGCATGCAGACATGCTGAAAAGAGCAGATGATGCAATCAGTGGAAATGTACCGTTTAATAAAGCAAAGTCTGTATTTGAACAGGTTTCTGTTGTATGTTTACACGTTTTATATATCTTTGATCTTGTGTTGCATGAAAGCTGTTTGAAAATGTTTGTTTTGTTTTAAGAACTATTTCAGCAACTATCGGAGATCCCTACAGTACAAATCAATCATTTTTCAATTTATACAGCCCAATATCACAAAATATACATTCCTTTTAGGGGGCTTTACAAGCTGTACAGCATATATCAGCCTCTGTCCTTACACTCCCCCAGAAACCCTTTACAAAATAGGGGAACTGGTAGGAAGCTCAGGGAGAGAAACTGAGGAGGATCCCTCTCCCAGGACGGACATACGTGCAGAAAATGTCATGTTACAGTATGAAAACAGAATACAATGTGATGTGTTCACTGAACGTACTACATACTTCTATTGGCTAGCGCTTCAAAACATGATACATGATATGCTAAGTGGCGGGACATTTCCGACATCTCTAAGCAGTTGACCAATCACAACAGAGCCGGCCAGCTAACCAATCAGAGCAGACTGGGCTCTGGTTTCAGACAGAGGGTGAAAAGAGGAGCTGCAGCACAGGCAGTATGAGAAAAATAAAGAGCTTTTTCAACATTAAAGCATGGAGACATGTCACAGTAGCAGGGCTGCCACTGGCCAACTTGTGGCCCAACGCAAAGTTGTGTCATGAGGCCCCCTGAGTCTGTACACAAGTCGAGAGGACAGAATTCAGTTTTGCAAACTGTTTTCCAATTATTTCTCTGCTTCAGTTCACTAGTGACCAAGCTGTAGTGCAAAGAGCTTCCATGTGCAAACTGCACCTTCAATGCAGTTAAAAACAGCCCTGTGGCCATTTTTTTTAATGATGTATTAGTCAAACAGATACTGACACCTGTCTGAAGACACTGAATTGACTGCTTTATGAGTTTGTGTCTGCATGATAAAAAACAATTTAGAACAAAATGTGGTATTGTACATTGAGTACATTCTTCCTTTATTTCAGTATTTTAAAGACCTAAGATTGCAATGCCTACATTGAGATGTTGATTGTGTATAGCTGCAGGTTCAAATATGAGACTTACTGAATATTAATATAATGTGCAGTGGACACAGTCCTACAGACACGTCTCAACTCATTATAGTGTATCAGGTGAAGGAAATGTTGTATTTATGGACTGATTGCTCGCGACATCCATGCTTTTCAGTCCACGTTTATTATCATTTTTTGCATTTGCACAATCAACTCCATTTACAGATGATGATAGCCTGCTGGGACTGTTTTACTCCCCAACAACCACACACACACACACACACACACACACACACACACACACACACACACACACTCCTTGCCAAGCAACACACAAATAAATTATAATTTAGCTATTCACTCAGCCTCGTCCATTCCCTTCCTTTAGCTAGCAGCAGGACTGTAATCTCTCCATCATATATATATATCTATCTATCTATCTATATATCTATCTATCTAATGGTGCTTGAATGTCTCACATGTCATCAGCACTGTGGATGTGCATTCAGCCGTAGAGCAGAACATAGTTGCTCTGCCTTAATCTTTAAAGACGACCTGATCAGTCTTTCTTCAGAATAGCAATCAGAATACTTTATTCATCCCAGGGGGAACTAGGTTTTGGAGAAAGAAAGTGCTTGTAGCCACTGGGACACAGCGTCTGAATCACAGGACTGAGACCCTCTGAAGACTCAGGCTGAAGACATGATGAAGACTCAGGCTCATCATGAAGACTAAGGCTGGTGGTGAAGACATGATGAAGACTCAGGCTCATGATGAAGACTCAGGCTGGTGGTGAAGACATGATGAAGACTCAGGCTCCTGATGAAGACTCAGTCTCATGATGAAGACATGATGAAGACTCAGGCTCATGATGAAGACATGATGAAGACTCAGTTTCATGATGAAGACATGATGAAGACTCAGGCTCATGATGATGACATGATGAAGACTCAGGCTCATGGTGAAGACATTCCATTCCATAAATCTGAACCCACCTCCCTTCTTTGTCTCTTCGGTTTACCCCTCAGCCTCTGTGTCCTTCTCCAGATTTCAGTGGGGATAGCTGTTTCTTCGCCATGCTACCCATCAGCTGTTCATGGTGTAAACAAGGCAGCTATTACGTTTTTTGAAAACAGGCATGTGGATGCACAACAGGAGCAAGTCATTTCATCCATCTAACCCTCCAGCCACCATCTACCCTCTAAAGCAGGGGTCACCAACCTTTTTTAGGATGAGGGCTACTTTCAAAAAATAAAACAAGTCGTGAGCTACTTTTACTCCTCTTTTTTTTGTTTTTTGCAGTGTATATATTTAGCACATTTTAACATTATGATATGCTGACCTTTAACCTTTGTGTGCTGTTTGGGTCTGTGGGACCCGTTTTCAGTGTTTACTAAAAGAAAATGTTTGCAATTTAATTATTTTAACCTGCTTTATTTGGGGGTGGACCTCACCTCCTCTAGGGGGGTCCGGGGGCATGCATGGAAGATTTTTTTTTAAATGTTGAAGTGAAAGACATCAATCTGGAGCACTTTGAGCACAACATGAATTTATGGATACAGCTCTCAACACTCAGATGAAAGGGAGCTGTATACTTTTCAATAATCCAAACATCTTTAGAATATGATCACAACCGATAACACATCATTTAAACTTGTTTATTCTTATCTTATGTTACCTAGCATTCTATCTTTTCATTTATGCATATTTTACTAATCACTCTTTAAACTGTTTTTTACTGTCCTATAGTACACATTGGAATGACTTCTTACTTTATCTACATTAAATAGATAAAGGTGTGCTCTCCCTAGCTCTCTCTCTCTCTCTCTCTCTCTCTCTCTCTCTCTCTCTCTCTCTCTCTCTCTCTCTCTCTCTCTCTCTCACAAACCTCATTCACACCAACGCAACTCCGGTTCAAGCTCCGTGCTAGAGCTTTTCAGGTTCAGAACCGGTTCTTCGGTTTAGCTCCGGCTCTTTTCACACCGCTCAGAGCCCGACTGGTGCTGCGTCATTGCGTCATCGTTTGCGTCATGACGTAACCGTTTGCGTGCCTGCTTCGTAAAGCCAAACCGCGCGGAAACCCCTCACAGCTCACACCGACAACAACAACAATGGCCGATTGTGTTGAAGCGCTACTCGTTTTGGTTTTGCTCTGTCGAAACGAAATGGAAGAAATGGGACGACTTTAGTACCAACTTTAGTCGTTACATGCTACATTCAAAACTGCTTTACAATCGTAATCATCAACTTCAACGACGATTCCGATTCCGTAGGCCCCTGCCCCCGCCTCGACGTAAGCGTGACGTATGCGATGCTTTTGCTCTAGCCGGACAATTTTTTGGTGCTTGAAGCGAACCGGATTCCGGAGCTAAGAGGCTGCTCCGCTGCGGTGTGAACAGGAAAACCCGGTGCTTTTCGTGTGAATGAGGTAACAGAGGCTGTGTGCTCCTTCGTGGCGATTACGGCTTGCGTTAAAAAATAATAATAAACATATTTGTAAAGTGAGTGGATACAAACGGGATTTCGAAAAGTGCGGGGGACATGTCCCCCCTGTCCCCAGTGGAATTTACGCCATGCGTGTGTGTGCGTCAAGTGGAATAAATATATAAGCAAGTTGCGACACAGAGTAAAACTCTGCCCCTCATGTGCTGTATAGGCTGGCACGACTAGGCTGTTCAATGGGGCTGATGTGTTGTGTAGAATCTGCCAGAAGGAAAGTCACGGTCAAACTCCTTATGAAGCGGGGAGGTGCCACATTGCTTTTCTTCCCGACTGCAACGCTGGTCCCGCAAATCAAGCAAGAACGTGATTGGTCGATATTCATTGTGGGGGTGGGGGGAGGAGGGGTGTTAGATAGATATAGAGTTGTAGTAAGTAGATAGAGTTCGCTATGATTTAGGTTTCGTTTATGCATAGGGTAGATTCTTTTAATTACATTTCCTTTTTTGTTTTGTGTATTTTATACATTTTGGATTTGCTTGGCGAGCTATTTTTAGAACATGCCCCGCCAACACAGTCTCACTCCCTGAACGTCCAGGAGCGACGCTTGGTCAGGGTCCTATGGCGTGCAGTTGTGACGCGCCGAATCTCCTTCAGCTTCTTAAACGGACGCAAAGAGCTTTCAACTGATTGCAATGTATTCCCATCGGCGGCGGTATTTGACGCTCAGGGAAGCACCGCATCGGTCCATGTCGGCGGTACTTAAAGGCAATGTGAGCGTCCATTCCCATTGGATAACGGAGGATTTTACACCCGGAAGTAAGTATTCTCTTTACTGTCGATTGATTTTACAGTGATATCTGCACTACTCATCAACTCAGAAACACCAGATTATCCTTGTTAATTACACAACATTGATTGGTTTAAATTGTGTACAATGCTTTTGTATTTTTCCCCTTCGATTCGGAGAAACAAATATTTTTTCGGAGTTTAGGATGGCAGAAGACACTACACTACCCAGAATCCTCAGCTATTGTTTGGGACTACAACATGTGCTTTGCTTCACAAACCCCGTGATTAGTCCTCAAGCTCTGTGATTGGTTGACCTCTAACTGCATTCCATATGAAAATAAATGTTTCGTAAAAGATAAAATCATACTTTATTCAGCAGTGCTTGCTTTACTCTTTGAAAGTCATCACATGAATGCATTGTAATAAATGGTTCGGCTGCATTAAATATTACACATCTGTCGTAGTTCTTTATTTATCTACAGAGATCGGGCCTCAGAATAGACCGGAAACTATTCTTTTACCGTTCTGTTTTAATTTAACAATAAAGTTAGTAGTAATATTTAGGGCCCGAGCACGGAGTGCTAGGACCCCAACGGTGTCCTAGCATGAAGTGCGAGGAAACCTATTGTTATTGGTGGAATTCTTATTATTATTATAGTGCTGGCGTTTCCTGTTTTTGAGGGCTTTAGGACGCTCACAAAGTTGTATAATTTTGCACGGACGCCAGGACCGGGGAAAAATTCAACATCCTGGAGTCAATGGGTTCAAATTGTCCAAGGTGCTCACTAGCGCCACCTATGAAAAACCCATTTCGGAATAAATTTACAAAGTCGCACCGTAACTCCGAATGACCTGAAATTTTGCACACATATCCGGGTGGACCTTTTCTACAAATAATCCTCTTGGACCCCTAAGCTCCGCCTACTTTTATTTTTTTCTAATTAGCATAATGTTCAAAACAGTGAAATATTCACTTAAATTTCAATTTTCAGTTTTTGAACACCAAACTTCGTATACAGCATCGGCGGAGGGTCATACACATTAACGTAGAAAATGAGCATGTTAACACGATAAATATTGCCGCCATGAATCAAAAAGTACTAGCAAAAATGCGGGGCTTAGAAATAAATGCTCATAACTCATCAACAATGTATCCATATATCACAGATTTTGGTGGATAGGTTCAGTCCGTCTTGGAGAATAGGCACACTAAAGCATTTTCATTTTGGACTATAGGGCGCCAAAAACACCACCAATTTATAACTCAAGAACGGATGGACGAATTTCTTTTTTTTTTCTTTACACATACTCTCGGGGTGACTACGAACTGAGATTTAAAGTGTCGCAACAAATGCAGAATGTGGGCGTGGCCTATACATTTTCTTTTAAATCGCGATAGCATAAAATCAGCTTCGGACGCAAAACTTGGTACACACGTCACAGCCCACGACTTTTTCGAGAATGTAAAAAAAAACGTAATTTTTCAAAAAAACTGCTCACTAGCGCCCCCTATTGTGTGGTAGTCACATATAGTTTCTCAGAACTTCACGAATTTTGGCACAAAGATTCCTCATGGAATTACGGACATATTTCTAATTAGCTTCCATAAGCCCCGCCCCCGAGAAAGTCGGCCATTTTGAAAAATGTGCGTTTTTCATGCATTTTAAGCACATTCTTGCGAACTCCTCCTAGGGAAATGATCGGAAAAATTCCAGTCCAGGACAAGTTCAGCCCATATCCAATGTGATGCTAAATTGCGAAGGAATAGTCGATCGCTCAAACGAGGAGCTCGTAAGCCAACGGAGAATTTTCCATTTTTGACCATTTACATGTCACAAATGACTCCAAACTACTCCAAACTACTCGCATACAGTTATTCGAATATTCACGAAACGCTGTAGACACTTTGCTCTTATGATTGCGGACATATTACAAATTGGCTTTCATTAGCCCCGCCCCCCAGAAAGTCGGCCATTTTGAAAAATGTGCGTTTTTCATGCATTTTAAGCACATTCTTGCGAACTCCTCCTAGGGAAATGATCGGAAAAATTCCAATCCAGGACAAGTTAAGCGCATATCCAATGTGATGCTAAATTGCGAAGGAATAGTCGATCGCTCAAACGAGGACCTCGTAAGCCAACGGAGAATTTCCCATTTTTGACGATTTACATGTCACAAATTACTCCAAACTACTGGCATATAGTTTTTCCGATATTCACGAAACGCTGTATACACATTGCTATTATGATTGCACACATTTTTCAAATTACTTTTCATTAGCCCCGCCCCCCAGAAAGTCGGCCATTTTCAAAAATGTGCGTTTTTCATGCATGTTAAGCACATTTTTGCTAATTCCTCATAATAAATAAATAAAAATTCCAATCTAGGACAACTTAAGCGCATATCCAATGTGATGCTACATTGCAAAGGAATAGTCATTCGCTCGTAAGCTAACGGAGAATGTACCATTTTTGACGAATACATTAATCCAAACTACTACATTTCCATTATGGAAACATTTACAAAGTCGCACCGTTAACTCCGAATGACCTGAAATGTTGAGCACTTATTCGGGTGTACCTACTCTACATATTATCTCCATGAACCCCTAAGCTCCGCCTACTTAATTTTTTTTTAATTAGCATAATGTTAAAAACAGTAAAATATTACCTTAAATTTCAATTTTTTGTTTTTCAACGCCACACTTAGTATACAGCATCGGTGGAGGGTCAGACACATTACCGTAGAAAATGAGCATGTTCAGTCGATAAATATGGCCATCATTAATCTAAACCTGTTTGCAAAAAGTCGGGGCTTACAAAGAAATGCTCATAACTGGTTAGGGTTAGGGTTAGGGTTAGGGTTAGCCCTAACCCCTAACCCACACACACCGCCTCTGCTGGCGGCAAATTAAATTACAACAGACACCTAAACACTCCACAACACACACCTACTCACTTACAATACACACATACAGCTCCTAAAGCATATCATGTATATCAGGCTACAGCCCTTGTATATTTTATTATGTGAACACTATATGGTTTCATGAATAATATCTACTCTTTACTTGTAGATATCTACTAAAGCATACAAATAAAGTGTGCAATGTAGGCCTGTTACATATGTTATGCTGTTCTCACTGTAAACATCACGTCTGAATGAAAGCAGTTGGATTAAAAAAAAATAGCCTAACATCCAGGCGAGATGTGATTAGTGAGTAAACAAACGGTAAAGGGCAGAAAGTCTGATGCACATTTGATCCTCTTAAATAACTTATAATCACAACGGGAACAGTTTGCAGAGCTTTGCTTCCTTGACATAAGTCCAGCCATGCGTCACGCCTCTTTTAAACATCACTGTTGGCTGAAATCGACTCCGGAGGATACATCAGTGTACCCTCGGTTATAGCTCCTCCAGAGACTCTCCTCTCTCCTCTCTCCTCTCTCCTCTCTCCTCTAAATCAGTGTATCCTCGGTTACGGCTCCTCCAGACAGCCTCCTCAATAATCGATCCTAGACGAGCCTTTAGAGAAATTTGTTTTCCTTCGAGACGGCGAAACGAAGGAACGCAAAGTCAGGTAAACAATTTAGAGGGATGACAAACGGCTCATTTCGGAGGACTGGCGGGGACGACCGGCGACCCTCCCCGACAGGCACACGGACGCGAGGGCCCGCTCATCACTGCGCACATCTGTGACCGCAGTTTTAATTTGTTTTGATATTATTGTTTTTTATTAACTACTAGACCGCTGGGTCATGTTAAGACCATCTTTTCTGTGTTGCTGTGGTTTTTTTCCATCGCTTTTGTGTTACAAATATCAAAACAATAACAAAATATATCCGTCGTAAACTAAACCGGAAACAGCAGTATATTTTATTTTGTTAACACTGTAAACTTGACAGCTTTTTAACCCAAACCACCTACTGGTTAAAGCACGTTATTACACGTTTAGAGTAATCGCAATGCAGGTAGATTGTGTTGCTTTTTAATGACTGTTTAAAATGCCTTTTTCTTAATGTCTTTCATTTTTGTACAGCACTTTTGAATGTGTTATATTTTATGAAAACATTTAAATATTAAGAGTACATACAAAATAGGAGGAAAGTAGAAGGTCAATGATAGAAATATAGAATAGAAAATATCAAGAAGATACTGTAAATGATATCTAGAATAAAACAGTTTAGTGCCGGATGTACAAAGATATTAATAGGAGGAAGTGCAAAACAGACAAACTAATTAGGCTTTATTTAAACATTAAATAATACTTTAGGTTAAGGTCTTCTTTTAAATACATGTAAGCAAAAAGCTTTGGGGGTATCAGATAAATATTAAGCCTGACAAAGTACTTAACGTTTAATATATTGCATGGTTTGTTTTGGGACTTGACAATCAACTTTCCTGCAATGTTAACTATGTTGAAGTACTTATTTTAACCGATATTATACATATTTATTATACTCTTATAAGATGTATGTAGATAGAATAAGAAATGTGCAGAATATGACAGTTTAATGGTGGAGGTACACACATATTGATAGATGTCTTGTTGAGGAACCTATGACCCAAGTTTGTCATCATTGCATAACTACACCGTAGTTGTGTATAAAACCACCAGACTCAGGGACAGCTTCATCCCACAGGCCATAAGACTATTAAACACCTGAACTTTAAAACAACATCCATAACATTCATCTGGCTGCTACTTAGAAATTATTTGTCAAATATATCATATTCCAATCACTTGTATATAGACTCTTATTGCCCTATTTCACTTTTTACTATTTTTATTTTTGTATTTACTTGCACTATTTTTTCTGTGTATCTGTTTTATTGTGTTGCACTGTTGGAGGAGCCTGTGACCTAAGGGGGGGGGGGGGGGGTAGGACACGTTCGATTCCTGTTTTGGTTAGTGTGCCGTCGATGGGATTCATTCCATTTCAAAGTGCTGTTTGACGCTCCGTGTAAACTTCGCGCACTGCCACTCCAACATCCAATCACAGAGCTTGAGGACTAATCACGGGGTTTGTGAAGCAAAGCACATGTTGTAGTCCCAAACGATAGCTGAGGATTCTGGGTAGTGTAGTGTCTTCTGCCATCCTAAACTCCGAAAAAACATTTGTTTCACCGAATCGAAAGGGAAAAATACAAAAGCATTGTACACAATTTAAACCAATCAATGTTGTGTAATTAACAAGGATAATCTGGTGTTTTTGAGTTGATGAGTAGTGCAGATATCACTGTAAAATCAATCGACAGTAAAGAGAATACTTACTTCCGGGTGTAAAATCCTCCGTTATCCAATGGGAATGGACGCTCACATTGCCTTTAAGTGCCGCCGACATGGACCGATGCGGTGCTTCCCTGAGCGTCAAATACCGCCGCGGATGGGAATACATTGCAATAAGTTGAAAGCTCTTTGCGTCCGTTTATGAAGCTGAAGGAGACTCGGCGCGTCACAACTGGGAATGAGACTGTGTTGGCCTGGCGGGCGACTCACGTTGCCCCTGCGGGCGACTCACGTTGCCCCTGCGGCCTTTAGAGCAGGGGCTACCCCTGCTCTAAAGGCTACCACCAGCAGCTGGATTCCTTCCCCTAATATCAATGTTATTCCATGCTTCCAGACACCAAACATTCCTTTATTTTCATCCATGTTTGAGTCACTGTTTTTATATGTTTATATATGATTGGTCCATCTTTGTGATACTGAAAAAGTTAAATTCAAAGACAGCTAACTAGTCTTGTTGCATGATTCAGGCCATGGATTAACCACGGAAAGTGATGTTTGTGTGACAATCTGAGGTCTGACTAACCAGCTCACAGCTTATGTGGTATGTAAAGATACTCACATGCATACACAATCAAGGGATAAATAAAAACGTCAACAGTTCCTAACTCTCCCCTGGTCTACTATGACCTTTTCTTACACAGTGCTATACTTACACACAGCGGGGGAGGAAAGCACTTTGTTTCATAGCCCCAAGCCTGTTTTTCAGGTCTCAGGCTCGAAAATGACATGCCCAGAACAAATGACTATATCTTCACTTCTAAAAGGGGTAAATTAATAATCTTTTTCTCAAAGCAATGAAACACCTGTGAGTTGGATGTAAAAAAGTCAGAATCAATATAGATGTTTTCATTTTAAAGTAAATTCAGATTGAAGATAGTAAAAAAAATTAAATTATAGTTTCCGTCCAAAAGAAAATCATTACTTATAGTGAAAACCACCCTTGAATGATGGGATAGTAGAAAAAAAACCTTTAGGAATCCAAACTATAACATATAATAAGTACCCTGTATCAAGATTGATGCAAAACAAGTTAGATTTGACCTTTTTAGAGAGGTTTAGAAAAAAAACACCTCTGGGGTCATTTGGGTGTATTTGCATATCTCTGGAACCCATCGGTCGATTTTGGTTTGACACCTCTTTTGAACCGTTAGAGCCAATAGAATCGAGAGGGAGTTCCTAAATCCATCTAAACATTACCATTGGTGAAGAGAGTGATGCACAGCCAGCAAACCGGAAGCTCTCATACACTCTCGTAGCTCTCATAGCTATATATGAAAACTACTCTTATTGACATAAATGTTATGATGGATTATCAGTAATCATTTCAAAGTGACACCTTCAGCAGCGTTTATATGCGTTTTAATGCCATTGAACACAACTTTTGATCAGAAAACAGCGAAGGTAATACGTATTTGCCGTTTTGGCCATGTAAAGAGGCGTGTGGTGCAGTGGGTTAGTGCGTTAGTGCGTTGGTGATCGGATCAGGGGATCACAGGTTCACACCCCACTGCAGTCAGCATGTCATTGTGTCCCTGGGCAAGACACTTCACCCAAAATTGCTCCTGTGGGGATTGTCCACAGTATTGAGTATGTAAGTCGCTTTGGATAAAAGCGTCTAACAAGTAACATGTAATGTAATGTAAAGAGAAGTTGTGTGTTGTCTTTGCTTGCCTTCGCTGCCCTGAGTTTTGGTCGCACAGGGATGATACTTATACCATTGGAATCTGTGGAATATCAGCTTTCATATGATATATTGTTTGTGCAGATCCGATGAAGTATACCATATTTCTACCGTGAGTTGTGTGCTAAGTGCGTTAGCACTCTTTCGCTTAGTGCTAATCCAGATGCTTGGCATTAGAGTTGTGTTTTGTTTCGGTAAAAATGGTTCATATCGTCAGGTAGCTGAATTTCATCCCGTTAAGGGGGTATGACACATTCATAGTTTATTAAATGTTAAGAAGCCCTCAGACGCTGTTTCTTGCAAGATGTTGCGGGAGCCCGGGCATAACAGGTTAAAGTTATTCTTCCAATGTTAATTCTGCTTGGCTGCTCACTATGCTGTTATTTGAATGCCATCTCTAGGGACCAGGTGTGATTAAGAACTTTTAATTATCAAGAGTTTTGGCTCTATGGATCCTCCTCAAACTATTGGCTAATAATGATCATGATAACTTAGAAACTGAAAATAATATATATATATATATATTTATATAAAGTTAATATATATAAAAGTTAATTGTTAATAAAGGTGACTTCATAAAGTTGTGGCATGGATTTCTCATCACACGCAAACGGTTCACATAGACAAGACACAAGATATAAAGTTGTACTGTAATGTCTGAATTGCTTTTCAGACATCGGGAAAGACAAGATTGACTTTTTGCTAACCCCTGCTGAGATCTGAAGTGATGGTGCAGTCAGAAGCTGTGGGGGGGAGGGAAAAACAACAAAAAGAACCGACTCTCCCATCACCTAAATATCTTTCCAGACGCACACTTGCACCATCACCACGACCCCCCCTCCCTCCATTCTGGCAGAGGAAAAACAGAACAAAGAAGCAATTTCAAATGTAATTGTGCAACAACACCAATAAACCCTGACTTTATTCCCCATAGGCACAACCGTGTGCATGGTTCAGACAGAATAGGTGTGTTACATAAAGTCCAAAATGGGGGTTGACTTTGCTTTACTCAATATGAACCCTAAGACATTGTAACCCTCTTTTTAAATAGGTTTGAGGTATGCTGCTGCTTTTGGTGGCTATTCTTATATTCTAGACCAGCCTTTTAGTTTTCAGACAAAGTAGTTCACTAAAAGTATGCACAGCTGTAACATTTACAGAAGCTGCTGAATAACGCCAATACATCGGCCCAAAAGAATCTAAAGAGTAAACATAGGTACTTCAGAAAATGCTTAAAACTAAGTATGTAATGACTAATGGTGATAAGAAATCCGCTCATCCATAACTGTAGCTGCACCAATGATGACACATACCATCCACTTTCATTGAACTGTAGGCCTTTACTTAGGAATCAATCATCAGACCAATGTGGTTCTAATCTACATGAACACAGCATGCTCTGCCAAAGTGAACAGTGTTGGTCATTTTGGTTTCCAGATTTCAGCCTGAACCACTCTATCTGTGCTTTTATTATTGGTTTTAAGTGGATGGGGTTTGGTTGGACAATGTAATGTCATCATAATTTGTCAATATTTGGATCTGTCAGTCAGGGCTCTTTGCTTATTTTGCAAGGGAGATGCCAATCAAACCACAACAACAATTTCGTGATCAGATAGATAAGAAAACCGTGTTTCATAGCGAGCAATTGTGTTGCCATGGCAACGTCATTTGAAGAAATCTCAAAACTGACACTTAGATGTCTTCAGGGCTGGACCGTTGGCACACATGTGAAGTGTGAGCACTTGTTGACCATTTTCATAGGAGTTATAACAATAACGTGTTATACAGTGAGGGTTGTGTTGCCATGGCAACGGCTTTGGAGCGAAACTCACAGTTGTCACATAGACATATTGAGGGACGGACCATTAACTATCATCTGAAGTATGGGACCATTTTGACAATTTTCCTTTGAGTTGAGACAACATCGTGTTTAATGGCGAGCATTGTGTTCCCATGGCAACGGCATATGATGACAGCCCATAATTGGCGTAGAGCTGTTGAGGCATGGACCGATGATATACATGTGAAGTTTGACGGCGATAGGATTGTGTCCATTGGAGTTACAGCGACATCGTGTTTTATGGCGAGGGAATGCGTTGCCAAGGAAACGCCATATTATGTAACATCAGATTTGACATAGAGCTGTTCAGGGCAGCAGTGTTGATGGATAGTCTGATGTTTGGCTGCGTTCTGAGCATGTCAGTTGGAGTTATGACATCATCGTTTTCCATGGCAAGGGATTGCCTAGCATCGAGCAAACGTGAAAATCGGCGCCATATCATGGCTACGCTGCACGATGAAAAGTTAAAAACTTTTCATCCCCCAGGTCTCGAGACACTACCCGCCGAATGTGGAGCTGATCGGATAAAATCCATAGGAGGAGTTCGAGTACAGAGGGCAAAAAATGCAGAAATTCTAAATGGCCGACCTCCTGTACATTTTTTATACACCTCCAAGAGACTTTTTGGTTTGTCTCCGCACCATATAGATATACGTAGCCATTTTCGTTCGTTTACGTGAAAGTGTTCAGGGGGTCAAATATCCGTTCAAAGTGGAAAAATGTCAATCATAATTGTGAAAAAAAAAATAATAGTGAAATAAAATCACGCTTTGTGAGCGATTACAATAGGGTCTTCGCCGACCTCTGTTCTCAGACCCTAATTAGAGCTGCGAGCAGCGATGAGCGGGTCTTCGACGCTCCGCACAGGTTCGCTGTTTTCCGCACCTCGACGTCGCGAAGATGTTTTCCGGACTCGGCCATTAGCAAATGTGGGAAGTTTCAGGCCGATCGGACAATGTACATGGGAGGTAAAGCAGTAACATAAACATAGTGTTTGATGGCGAGTGACCTGTCGCCATAGCAACGGCATTTGATGACAGTCCATAGTAGGCTTAGATGACTCGAGGGCTGCATATTTATCAAACATGTGAAGTTTTGGGCCGTTTGGAGCATATTCACTGGAGTCATGAGAAAACCGTGTTTCATGGCAAGCATTGAGTTGCCATGGCAACGGCATATGATGAGACCTCAAATTTGGTGTAGAGCTGTTGAGGCATGGACCGGTGATATACAACTGAAGTTTTGGGACGATCAGACCGTGTCCATTGGAGTTACAGCGTCATCGTGTTTAATGGCAAGGGATGCGTTTACATGGTAACGCCACATGATGAAACCTCAGATTTGACGTAGAGCAGTTCAGGGCCGCAGTGTTAACCATCATGAGACGTTTGGCGGCGTTCTGAGCATGTCAGTTGGAGTTATGACATAATTGTGTTCCATGGCGAGGGATCGCCTAGCATCGAGCAAACTTGAAAAATTACGATTTTGATAACTTTTCCTCACCCATGTCTTGAGACGCTACCCGCTGAATTTGGAGTCGATCGGATAAAATCCCAAGGAGAAGATCTCTGAAGTACGGAGGGCTACATTCAAAATGGCTGACTTCCTGTGCGGTTTTTGTATACACCTCCAAGAGGCTATTTAAAAAAACATGATACTAGATTTTTTTAAATAAATCTTTTTCTATTCATGTTTTGTCAATTTTTAAATATGTATAATTTCTAGGGCTGCCCCCGACCAAAGATTTTCCTGGTCGACCAGTGGCGCGAATGAAAGCGCACGCATGAAACAAACCGCCTTTTTGCGAAACCGGCAAGTAATTAAATTATGATTCTGAATGTGTTGGAAAAATCAACAAGAAGACTGTCTTAACATTTTGTTAATTTATTTCAACACAACACACCATCATATAACATCAACATCACACAACTTATGAACTTTTAAAACCAACACAATAACTTTATAAAACAAACAAAAACAGTCTTCTGTTAAAAAACTAAATTGAAACTATATTTTTCTTTTCTTTTAAAAATGTAAAATAAATATAAATTATATAAACAAACGAATAAATAAATATAGGCTTAAGCCAACTTAAATATTATATCAGTGCACAAGTAAACAGGCCTACGGAGAAGTATTCTCAACATGAAAATAAAACTTTCAGTTTTTTCCTGAGGTCAGAATGCAAACAAAAATTATAAATATACCGCAAAACTTAACTCAAACACTTCAACATCAGTTGAACGAACGAAGAACGAAAACTATATAAACTACACAACTGGTGTTATATTAGGCTAGGCCACTACCTTTTACCTGACTTTCAGGGTTTCCCTCCGATCTTAGTCTTCTCATATTATGAGACAAGAACACGAGTTTGTCTGTGTTGTTCGGGAGAAGTGAGCTCCGTGTCTTGCTCACAATGAAGCCGGCTTTTGAAAATATGCGCTCCGATGGCGTGGATGTGGAAGGGATGGAGTGGATGCGCTTAGCTGCTCTGGCAAGCTTGGGATAGCGTTCCTCATTTATTTTCCACCAAATCAGTGGTCCCTTGTCAACCTTGGTTCGGTCCTCCAAGTATGTCTTCATCTCATTTTTCTCATCTTCCGTCTGTTGATCTTCATCAAAGGCCATCAGCATTGATATGTCCTGCTGCTTTTCCCTTTGCCTCTTTGGTGCGGGCTCACTTTCCTCTGCGCCGCTGCTGTCCTCTCTCTGAGCAGTAGCTTCTTCTGCTGGAGATAAACTCTAAGCCAGATCCGACACCGTTGTGTATGCGTCATAAATGACGCATTTTTTTTTTCCGGCGACCAACGACCAATTAAAACTTGACTGACCAAAGACTCTTTGGCCGACTAACCGTTGGTCGACTAATCGGGGGGCAGCCCTAATAATTTCGCCTACTTTCAGTTACGGAAACCATATTTCTATAAATATAAGTTTATATATGTATTACTTCTCATTATGTTTATACATTAACTATATTCCTGTTCATATTTCTATATCTATATTTGTATTTCTGGTTATGTATACACTTTTTCTACATACATGTTGCACATTCTGCATACATATATATATATATATATATATATATAAATGTATCAATAACAATGGCAAACCTAAAGAACAATATGTATTATACTTAACATTTTAATAAAATAACACATGTGAATAGTAAAACCAGGTATCATACAGTGATGAAATGATTTTTCAGGTGTTGAAATGATGATGCCAGTCTTGTAAAGTAGGTGGCGGTATGCACGTTAAAGTTGTTTGCGACCTGCCAATAATCCATTAAAGAAGAAGAAGGGGGGCGTGGCTCCTCCCACTAGATCAGGGTTGCAGTCGAATTGTCCAAAAATCTGCTCCTATCATCTATTCCTATCGTCTATTCCTTGACCTCTGTGAAACGTCATGGGGTTAAGGAATAGTGGATAGGAGAATTCAAAAGGATTTTGGAGAAGAGACTGCGGTGATTTGAGAATCCGACTGCACTTACACTATCGACGAATTTATGATGCGCCAGCGGACGTCATGAATATGCGTCTGCTGTGGGGAAACTACAGTTTCCTATACAGCGGACTACATGGATGTATAATAAGAACGGCGGATTACTGCAAACTCATCTAGAGACTCTGCACCATGCTCTGATGGTGTTGTGTTATGCTTTATGAACGTGGACAACAGAGAAACATATTCTTCATGACCAAAGTTGGAATTGAAATAAAAAAGGAAAGTGAAATTTATGCTCGCCACCCTCACCCTCCGGTCCACATTAATACAAATGATCCCAATACGTATGATTGTATGTAGTTTAGGAACCTTCCTAACGGAGTGAAATGACCCGGAAGTACCTCAGTGGCCGCCATGATAAGAGCCGTTCAGTGCTTCTCAAAGTGTGGTCCGCGGACCACTGGTGGTCCGTGAGCACCCCCTAGTGGTCCGTGAGTATATTGGTAAAATTTCACATTTTAAATAAATAAATTAATTAAAGTTTTCCGCGCTCTCGCGGGAATATCTCCGCAATGGAGTGAGCTTAAGTTTCGATTGCATGATATAGCCCAGCGCAACACCTTCATCACACATGTTGCCACTTGTTTGTACCATTTTCAGGCAATTTGCAATCTGTTCTAGAAAAACGATGTGATTTTGGATATTTGTGGACTTAGGTGGTCTGCGAGTGTTTTTTTATTGGTTAAGTGGTCCTTGGTATGAAAAAGTTTGAGAAACACTGCTCTAGATGATAGGAAAGGAGATTTGAAACTTCCTTTATAACCTCCTTTAGCTTAGGAAACACTGGACCTTCCTTTACTAAAGGAAAGGACAAAATGCTGCCCCACAGTGCCTTGCGGCCGCAGCATTTGCCATCACACAACATTCGGACGTTCACGGAAACAACCGATTATGACCGAGAAATGCGTATCATGAAAGTTACGGTGCTTATTAAGCATTGTAAAACGTATGTGGTGACTTGCCAAAGTGCTTTGTTGTGAACGTTCATCAGTATTATAATCAAAAAGAGAAATATGAACGTTCGTTTTTACTGAAATGATCAAATAAAGTCAACATTTCACAGTGTTTACTGAGCTGTGTGGGGTTTCTTAAACTTTTAAAACATGTTATACAGTGATAGGTTAAGGACTAACAAGTTTATAATAAATACATTTGTATTTATTTTAAGATCCTTTCATACAATCATACCAGTGGCGAGCCGTCAGGGCCCCCTGAAGTGCAAGTCAAAACAACATTTCACAAAACACTACAGCATTTCACAAAACGCTTCAGATTTTCACAACACGCTACAACAGGGGTTTTCAAAGTGTGGGAAGGTGAGCCTCCCCTCAGAGAACATAAGAACAGCCGCAACCCCCCTCCCAATTATTATTGCTATTATTATTATTATTGTTGTTGTTGTTGCTATAATGCAGGGGTATTCAATTGCATTTCAAAGATGTCCAGTAAGAGAACATGTCATTAAATGCTCTGTTTTCGCTGTCTACCTTTCTCCTTTTTGAGCACGCCATTTGAAATTACTCCGACTGTTTCTCTCTTCTTGTCTCGTCTCTGTGTGTTTGAATCTATCGTGCTCACTGACTGCACCGATTTGATTGGCTGAGTAGCGTCACCTCCTTAAAACATAAACAAATTAACTTTTTTAAACCTTTTTATCTTTATGTTTTAAAAAAAAAATGTATACATTTTTTTAAATTGTCAACATCGTGGATAAATCCTTATGCTCCCGGCAACACACTGAACGTCAACTTTGCCTCCTTATTACACTCACCCCTACTTTAGTGGGAACAATGAGTCTGCGTCTTTGATGCGCACAGGCGGATGATGCGGGGATGCAATGTAGACAGGAATAAACGCAGATCATCCTCTGGCTGCAGCCTTGACCGGTACTTGCTTTTGATCAAAGTCAATGTGGAAAACCCGCACTCACACAGCTAGGTGGAGGAAGGGGCGGAATGGGACTAAAAATCAGCCCTGGAATCTCACCCATCCCAGCCCAATAAAGGGCGCTGCCGGCCGTCAGCGAACCGAGCATTTCACAAAACGCTACAGCATTTCATAGACATAATGGTACTCAGACTGGAAAGGCTTTGTGTATATCCTTGAACAAGCGTCCAAGCAGTCCATCAGGGTGAGCAGAGCCAAGTCAAGATGACCATTCAAGAACCTTGAGGTGTTCCTCCAACAAACTCTCTGTACGGTTTCCTCTCAGTCTATGGACATGTCCTTTGATGGTCGACCGAGCTCTTTCTATATGTTGGGTATGACTGCCAGTCTGGGGGTTCACAAACCACCTGCTGTGGTTTATGGTGCAGTGGTTGTACCCCATGTTACTCAGCACTCTCCTGTATGCCCTCCACTCATCACTAATAATGCTACTTCCTGACTTAACATGCCGTCTAATCAGAGGGACAAGGTGGCATCTTGATCGTTTCTCCACTAGTTTCAACACTAGTCTCCGCCTTTTGTCTTTAACTCCCATCATTCCGAAGACCCATTTCTTCCTTCTCTAGGTATGTCCAAAGCGTCCATGTGCATACTAACAAAAAGTAAATCATAACATCATCTTAGTTAACAACAAAATGCACACAAATTACAGTAAAGATTGTTGCACATCATGTTTCAAAATGCCATACTTGTTTATTAGGTGCATTGTACAGTATAACATCATTTAAGGATAAATACAGTAATGGTCCATATTGATTTTTTAATTGTTTTTGTATTCTCTTGTACAAGAAAGCCCAGTCTATAACTGCCGAACATAGGGACTGGCTCCCAGACACAAATACTCAAATAAAATAGTTTACTTTATCAGCATTGGTATTACCAATGCTTACTATTTATTTGATACTAATTTGGTAATACAATTAATAAAAAGAACAAGGTTTGGGTTCGTTCTTCAGATATGACTGTGACGTTAACGTGTAAACTCAATAATGAACTCCAGCTCAACCAACCATACTGTAATATCTAAGTAATCATCTTGAAATATGACATTAATATTTGTAATATACACACATCTTATTGTGAGGTTAATTTCACATACACTACGCTGCTCTTCAACACTACTTTGACGTTAGCTTGTCTACATGATCGAGCATAGTGAATTTAAATTAACTTTAGCAATTCATAAAGTTACCTACCTAATAAAATATCTCTCTATCTTACAAGGATGACCTAATTTTACCAACCTCAAACAGAAGCCGTTTATTCTACAGTATTATCACACTTAATGCTTAACACTTCTCTATTACGTTTTAACTTGGAGGCTACGATTAGCATCGTTAGCACAGATGTAGCTACCACTGGCTTACAAGCTAACCCAAGCCTTAACATTCATTAACGTTAGCTGACTAAAAACATAAGCAACACATAAATAAAGTACTCGAATTTCACTTACCGCAAAACCGCATTCATGCACCGTCTGTTTTAACCGCAGAGCGAGTCACAATAGTGCGATATAAGCATGAAGAATAGTCCACAAGGCACCAGCACAACAAACACGGCCGAGTTCAAGTTATGTTCCCCGGATGAGTTGAGCAGGTAGAGTCCCTGTAGCATCACGGAGCTGCTAGCAGAGAGACAGGAAGCTAACAACAGCAGTCACTGGAATTACCTGTCACTCAATGTGACCACGCCCTAATTTATGCATAACTTTAAGGCTTAATATAACTTAAACAAATTATAAATGTTAGTAACTCATTAATAAATGGTGATTTGTTTAACACTTTACAAGGCTCCCTTTTGGCAGTTATAAATGTTAGTAACTCATAAATAAATGGTCATAAAGAGATGCCAAGAAACATCAAGATGGATGGGGCGAGAATCAACTCGGTGAACAACAGATACCAAGGATGTTGGCTGATGAAGTGACAAAGTAAGCTAGGTAGCCAATATAAGGCTTAGTCATCTTGCCAAATAGTGAGCCTGTGTTGATGTATGAAAACTATGTTAGAACTGGTTTATAAATGGTTCTTAATGATTAATAAAGTGTTTACAACCTAATTAAGAACCTAATTATAAACCCTTTATAAAGGTAGTCTTGTTGTAAAGTGGTACCGTTTTGACTAACCGGTATCAGTGTGTTGTTACTTCGGCATCATTTTGAAACGTGTATTACAATTAAATCACGGTAAAATATGTTCATTTTGTTGTAGTTGGTATCTACCAAAGTATTTACATGGAGATAAGCCCCGAATATTCGCTTTGCTCTAATCGCTCGAGTTTCACCCCGGCTGTCAGCTGTGTTTACTCCTGTCATTCAAACAGGACGTGCTGGAGAGGGGACGGGGCTTATATTATTATATTATAGGGGACCTTTAATGGGCAGGCACAGCTTGTTATACCCTACTGTCCCACTAGGGCCATGTGTACCATGAATGCAGGGTTATTGGTTGTTGGAGTCTCTGAAAGTATAATGGGACAACCCAGTCTCACAGCATTTCGTGTTATAGTCACGACATTTAATATTGATTCGTGTTCACCAACACGATTTTTTTTACTAGATATTTTATTAGACTATACGTCTGTGTGTCCATCGAAAGTCCATTTTCTTTGCTGCTGAGAAACAGGAGCGCTCTCAGCTTTTCTCTCTTATGTTATTTTATCATTGGTGGACCATCACTAGCAGATCTGAAGCAGCCTGACAGCCTGCTGTGAGCCTCTGTTGCTCTCCGCCTGATGAATATGAACTTTTTGAACTCAGCTCGACATCGCAGCTCGACATCGCAGCTCGACATCGCAGCTCTCTCTGTGCGCTATGCTTTTCATAAAAATATAGACACATTTTAAAACCTTTGCAAACCTTGTTTTACAACTCTGCATTGCACTCCTATAAGATTGACTAGGTTTATATGCATACTAATACTGCATGTTCTCAATATGGCAATATTCTGAATTTGATACAGGTCATGTTGATGCAGATTCAGTTTTGATATTCTGAAAGGTAGGATAACGTTCTCTAAAAACATTCTTAAAATGTTTGGTGATAACTTTAAGATGTTTTTGATAACATTTTTCGAACATTATGCCCTACTGTTCTTAAAACGTTTTCAGCGGGATGTTTTATTTTGGTTCCCAGAATGTTCTTCTGAAAGGTAGGATAACTTTCTCTAAAAACATTCTTAAAATGCTTGGTAATAACCTTTTTTAATTGTTTTTGATAACATTGTTGGAACATTATGCCCTACTATTCTTAAAACGTTTTCAGCTGCAAGTTAGATTTGTTTATGTTGCCAGAATGTTATTATTTTAGAGTAGGATAACGTGCTTTATCGTTCCGAGTTATCAGAAGTCTTTTCTTTCTTTTTTTAAATGCGACCAGCAGCTAGTACAAGTCACTGTCGGTGTCACATGTACTGGAGGGGACCCAGCATCAGACTCGGAATCAGCTGGTGAAAGTAACATTTGTTTATTAGAAAAGGGGAGCTGGGAGTGGAGGTTGGTTATGGCGGCAGTGGGAAACAGTTGTTCCAGGGTGGGTAGAGAGGCCTGGCTGGTCTTGGGAGTGTGGAAGGCCTTGGATTCCTCCTGGGAGAGACATAAAAATGAGAGTGAGGCAAAAGCAGGCAAAGTTGTCAAAGAATATGCTGGCAAAAAGCTAGAGCGGCACGCAACAAACCGTTTACAGCATCAATCCAGCAGGGAATGAGTGCAGGCTGCAGGCTTTCATAGTGTGGCTGATGAGCAGGTTGCAGGTGTGGTTGATTGGAGATTGATCCCAGCCGTGTAGAGCAGACCAGCAGGCATGCAATATCTGCTTACAGCTTATCATGAATTTCGTGCTTGTTTGTTTTTTTCAAAAGGAAATTATGGTGACATAAGATTTTTTAAAACATCCTTTCAAACAAATGCAACAAGTTTGTTTTTTAAAGCGCTCTAGAAATAAATCTGACTTTGACCATGACCGTGTTAATATTTGCCATCACAGGAACGTTTTATAAAAAAAGAATAACATCCTGAAAACATTTTCAGAATGTTTCTTGGAGAATGTTCTTCATTTGTTATCATGTAACATTGAGGGAACGTTTTATAAAGAACATCTTTAATGTGTTACCCCAACAACGTCCAAAACACATCCTTAGAATGTTGCAGGCAAAACGTTCCACCTTTGTTAACATATGACGTTAAAGGAACGTTTTATAAAAAAACTTTCAGTCATCTCAGGCCTCAATAACCTCCTCAAAACATCCTCTGAATGTTGCAGTTAAAACGTTATGTCTTAGTTAACCTTAAACCTTATAGGAACATTATTTGAAATAATAAACATCCTAAAAAGGTTCTTTGAACATCAGATTAAAACGTTTCTTTAAAACATTATTAGAACCTGTAGGTAATGTTAGCCAAAGTTGTGAGAATGTTCCCCGCTAGCTGGGGTCCCACCCCTTAGCCTATCACATACAATATGTTGGAGCGGTATACAATAGTAGCGCAAGTGTAACATAGTGATGTCACTATGTTCCAGAAGTACACATAGGAGTCCAATGGAGGCATTTCAGGCAGGGGGGGGGGGAGTGTGTGGGAGAGAAACTCCCTCTGGAGGGAACACAGGGATTTTAGTCTTTGCAGACCATTAACATGCACAGAAACCTATAGAACACACTACAGGAGAGGGAAAACCCCAGAAAGCATAACAGGATCTCTTTAAATGTTTGGTTGGCATTGGCAGTAACTTAAAGGGGACCTATCATGCTATATTTAAATAATATATAAGGTATATATATATATATAAGGTATATTAATACGTTTTAATTTTCAAAATACTAAACAGATCATGCATTTTAGCCATGCCTCATTTTGCCTCACTCCAGCTCTGTCTTTGCAAGGTCTGATTCAGCTGACCACGCCCCCATGCGGAAGAGGGGGGCGTGACACGGCCCCGGCACGAGCGTCATGTTATCATGCTTGCTGTGATTACGAGTGGAGAGTCAACATGTTTTCTCAGAGCAATGCATGTGTTCCAGCATATTACCAATTTGATCCAGAATCTGACCCTGAAGAAGCGGAGGTTTTGGCTGAGGTGCAAACATCTCGGTTGCAGCAGGACGTTTCTGAATGGTTAGTTGACAAGCTGTTGTCCCTATTTATTTTACGCTAACTCTTTGTTACGATGCTTGCTACTTATTCCGTTATGGCTAATTAGCAAGAATGTTATGTGTACAGTTTGTAACAGAGTTTGTAACGCAAAAACAGCGGTACATATATATATATTTATATAGGGAGACACACGCAGAAATCTGCTGGAGTCTTCTGGCACATTTCCCTGGAAAATGAACTCTAGCCACAGATTCTTTGCTTTTTCCAGAGGCGGCAGTGCATGCAGTATTTTGTCCTTGTCACGATTATTGCAGCCAACAACAGCGCAATATCTATCTCTATTAGACATCCTGGCAAGAGCAGGCAAAACCACAGATGTGACTGGGGAAATGTAGCCTGCCGACAGCCTATATGCGAATTACAGGTTGGGCAATGGCCGTGGCCGTGGCCCAACCTCTCATTCCCCTGATTGGTGGAGAGTTGACCAATCAGGCGGAGTGCACCTACATTACGTCAAAAAGGTGCAAATAAAAAATCCACCCGTATCAAATCCGTTGCAGCCCCGTTTTTAGAGATTTAGGTATGGAGGAAAAGAGAGAGGGTTGTGTTTTCTGACACTTTGTGAGTTCCTGGAACACCGGGGACACATATGTATGTATAAAAGACATCACAAAGTGCATTTTGCATGATAGGTCCCCTTTAATACAGCATTTTGTCAGTTCAAAATACTGCAAATATATAAATATTGCAATACTTTCAACAATGCGCCATACGCTTGATCCCCTTTCAGTACCCCATTTCTAAGTTATCGTTAGTGACATAACAGAAATAATAAAAATGGTCTTTATTATTATTCTTATGAATAAACGGACACATCTATTTTCTTCCTCAATTGAAAAATCTTCTTTCAACGTCTTTTTTCATTTACACTCTCAACCTTCGAACCGCATGCCCTGAGGTGTAAATAAAATACCTTGCCCTCCCAACACCCGAACAAAAGTCTCCAACGTGATGGATTGGTGAGATTGTGGGGTCTTATGTGACATGATACACACTCACACACACTCACACACACACACACACAGTCTCATATGAGGCCTGAGAATGTGAGCTAGTGTTGCTCTCGGCTCCTCAAGGTCACGCTGTGTTGTATCGGTGACAGAATCAGGAATTCTGAGCCCTTCTGGTTCGGGGCCTTGGGGATATTTCCTCCACCAACAGAGTCAAGGGTTGTGTGCTCGTGTGTGTGGTAACATACTGGAGTTTGTGCTGACATGTGCAAGAACGCCTTGAAGCACATGCACTCGTTTACAAATCTATAGAGAGATTAGGCGACATTCATTTGGCCACAGGGGGATTCCGTTTGAACCTGATTCACATTTGCAGGCGAGGAACGCTCTCGCTCTGGAACAAACATGGAACTCTCAATCTGCAGAGCATAGAATATTCTCCTCACAACAGGACACCTCTGCAGCACACAGCCTCATGCTGAGGTGAGAATTTTATTTTTCACGTCTCAGTTCCTCTTCTCCTTGCGTGCCATTGTTCCTCTCTCTCTGCAGCTTGGTATTATTTTGACCAGCGTCATCGCTGACAAATACCCCTCGGCCCCACAGGGGCCCAAACTACCCATCCTTCTTCCACAGAGGTGCCCTTCATGTAAGCAGGAGAGTTTAGCATCTTTGGCTCACACACACACGCTGGCGTAAAATTCAACATTCAGACCGCAGTGACAGATACGCCGTAAGAGTTGAGTTATTACATGTTTCAGACCTTTGTCTCCTTGTCAGCTGAGATGATTCATTCCTCTGGGTGCTCCTGTTCGCTGCCTGGGCTCTTTCACTCCCCTCAGTTTGTCTCTTTCTCACTCTTAAATGCTTCGTCATGGATGCACACACAGATATACACTGCGGAGCGCTACATCGCCACCTCTGGAAACACGGAGGCGCCGTAACTCACTGCCTTGATAGTGAAATAAGAGAGTAGAGAATACAAAGGTCAGAGATTAGTCCACTCAGTAGTAATGCATTCAATGATGAGAGTTAAACACAAGACAACAATCTGGGTGATAAATTGTCATGTTGTCTCCAGTTAATACAGTTATTATGTATGACATGTCTCCATGCTTTAATGTTCAAAAAGGGTTAAGGTTACAAAAAGGTCTTTATTTGTCTCATACCGCCTGTGCAGCAGCACCTCTTTTTTGATTGGTCACCCACTTAGAGATGTCTCGCGCATTAGCCTATCACGTACTATGTGTTGAAGCGCTGGCAAATAGAAGCGGGAGTGTTACATAGTGATGTCATTATGTTACGGAAGTATATTCTCAGTATCTCTGTATAATGTGTGTATAACTCTGTGTGTATTAACAAATATATAAGTGGAAACTTAAACTGGGGGATAAATAAAGGTTCATCTTCTTCTTCAATGGAGGCGTTTATAAACATTTAGCAGAATGATGAAGATGATGATGATGATGATGATGATGATGATGATGATGATGATGATGATGATGGGTTAATAGTTAATGTGCTGATCTACCAATCAGAGTGTAAGTGATTGCCCTTGCTTCTGGGTATGTCTACCTTTTTGAAGTGTCTGTGATGACAGTAAAGAGGTAATGTAGGGCCATAAAAAAGTCATTTTTAGTCATTAAGAGGTTGCATACATTTAAATGTTACTTAACTGAGGTAAAGGTTAAACATTTTCTATCTACTTGGACAGCAGCAGTTTCTTGATTAAAATAAAAACAATAAATATGAATTGTTTGTTTTGTAAAAATACTATAAAGTCTTAGAAATGCTGTCACCTTCATAGTTTTTTAAGTCGAAACTTCAACATTAAATCACATCATTTAAGACTATTGTAATTATTGGCGAAAGTAGCAAATCCTTATATTTAAGCTACAACCATGAATGATTTCTTTTTCATAAAAAGTGACTAAAAATGATCCAAATAGTTGCCAATCAATTTTCTGTCAATCAATGACTCGGCTAATAATTTCAGATGTACTTTCATAAGTACGTGTGCAAAAATATAAATCTGCTAAGAAACTAAAGCTTTAACCCTGACCCCCTAACCCTAACCCTATATTTATAAAAACTAGAAAGATATGAAAATACTTAAGTCAAGGGTTTCTAATTTGAGAGCTGTTCAACAAACGCATGGGAAACTGTCGAATGTTTTTAGTTTTTTTCCGGGACTGTGTTCATTCTCACTACATTTAAAAAAAAAAATTCATAATAACATTTAAAACTTTTCCTCATCCTGCTTAAAACAATGTGTGTTATTAACTGAATGAATAATCCTCCCACTTCAATAGAGACTAGCTATTAAGCTGATACCAGGTGAAATGTCTCCTGTGTCTACACACACACAGTTCATCAGGCAGAACACATGACTATAAACCAGAAGCAGCTCCTTCCTCCTCCGTCTCCTTCCCTCCTCCACACTGAACGTCTTCCCTCCCTCCTGTCAATCAAGCCTCGCTTCTCTTCACTGCTTCAGCACATCGCCCACATTTCCATATCTGATGGGCTCACTATCCCCCCCCCTTATCTCTGTCCATTCTGCCGTGTACAGATGTGTAGAACCTGTTAAATAAGCCCCCGGGCTCAGCGGGATGCTTCCCTGGCGCTGGAAGAATAGATGTAATCCCTCTTTGTTTGAATATGGCTTACAAAGTCAAAGCTTGCCTGCACACCTGCCTCACAGATAGCCACGTGCAAACAGCTCGAGCTGTGTGTGAGAAGAGAGCGCTTATCTCCTCACACACAAAGTGGACATGGGGCGCAGGAACACTGCAGCCCACAGGCAAGGCATCAAGGTGGATAGAGAATCAAAGCCTACACAAAGGTACAGGCGTTTGGATCTAATGACCATATTTACACTTTTAGGCTTCCAAGACGTGTTTATTTACTACGTACTGAATATACGAGCACCAGTAGTGTAAAGTCACTAATACCTTTACTAAAGTACCATTTTGAGGCACTTGTACATCAGTATTTAAATGTTTTGCTACTTTGTACTTGTACTCCACTACAATTCAGAGGTAAATCGTGTTACTCCACTACATTCATTTAATATTTGTAGTTACTTTACAGATGTGGATTAATGATGTGAAATATAATCAAGTCTTAAATCAGACTTTAGTTCCACCTGGAGTAAATTCACAAGCTACCCTGCAGTATAGAATAGAATAGAATAGAATCGGGAGGGATGAAACCCTCTTTAATGGTCACACATGCAGAGCACACAGCACACACAGTGACATTTGTTCTCTGCATTTAACCCATCCTAGTACCAGGAGTCTAGTACTAGGAGCAGTGGGTAAAGATGAGTATACAAAGTCATTCAAACTAGCTGCACCTTTACCAGCTTTGAGAACACTTTAATGATCAATCATTATAAAACATATATATTATTCTGAAATGGACCAATCTGCATACTCTTGGTACTTGAAATATATGTTGATGCCAACACTTTTTCTACTTTTACTTGAGTAAGATTCTGATTGCAGGACTTTTATGTAGCAGATATTTCCTACACGCTGGTACTTCTACTTTAATATAAATGATAAATGTACGTAGGTTGTCATCCATCACTCTGGATGTTTTCGCTGCCTAGAGTTTTCCTCTCTCCCTCATTTCCCCAACTTTAGGGCTGAGTTGTTTGTGACAGATAGAACTACATTTGCTCGTTTTTTGTTCCATTGCAAACTCCAAATGGCACACTTAAAGTTTTATGAGTGTGACTTTGAGCTTTCCATCCAAATGTTTACTTGTTGGCTGCGTTCACTGACCACTTGCAACCTTGTACTTCCCATTAAAGAAGATGAAATAGTCATGACAACAAGAAAAGCAATAAAGACAAGAAGAAAAAAAGTTCAGCCTAAGTGCTAATCTTTGACTCTCAACGGTTGTCCGTACACTTTATTTCCTACTCCACATTTCCCATGATGCTTGAATCTTTTTTTACAATTTGGACAAGTAGGGCTTCATAAAAACGGCCCAATGAAATTCTCATTTTCTCCCAGATATTTGTGCTGACCTGAAGGTCTCTTGGTTAGTGTGCAGAGTGTGTTCTTCTCAGGCACATCCAATAAGTCCCGCTGCCCTTTCTTTTTATAATCCACATTTCCTCATGCACTCACAGAAATATTAATATTTGATAGGGAGCAGTCGGAGAAATGCAAGAATGGACTCAACACGTGTAATAGTAGGAATGCTCTCCTCCTGATCTCACTCAGGAATATATTGGACACTGGGATGTTAATGGAATCTGCTTTGAGTGCCACACACTCAGGAAGTGCAATATGATGGCTGTATGCCTGAAAATAGACCCACACAGAGAGGACAGGTACTTTTCTTCTAACACTGCTGATCCAGTCAGTATTTCACTACAATTACTAGTGTCTTGTGAAAAGGTTTTAATCAGTAACCTAATCTAGTATCAAAATAACAAAGTAATGTAACCAGATTACTTTCTATGGTGGCCGAAACATACAAACGCACTAAATGGCCAAAAACAACTACATCAGCAGCAAACACGCTGTAAATACAGAAATGATGCAAAGTCAAAAACACACACACCCCGAAAATAAATATAAGAATAAGAATATGTTTATTTGGATAACCACAATATCAAATGCAATGCAAATTAATAAAAGAGGAAATAAATATCAATAAGATGTTTATTACTTGAGTGTATTATGTAAGATAACAGAACAATGTGACCTTAAAAAATTAGAAACCAAGATGTTTATGATCAAAAACACGAAGCATATTCAGGCAGCAGCCTATACACCAACACTGAAACACAAGAGCACATACTACAGTTTAAAAAGCAGAAATAAAATCTGAGCTGACGGAAAATGCTCAGTTTTAGTTTAATACACACAGTTAAGCTCACACACACTATTCTATGAACATACAGGTTCACCTGCTGAATTAAAAACAGAACAAATGAAGCAAAGAAAGTGAAAACCATAAAGCAGATTCAGGCAGTAGGCGTATAGATTCACACTTAAAGTATTAGCCTACAGAACAGTACAGCTCTAAGAGAAGAGATAACATCTGATCCTTTACAACAAACACTATATGCTCTTTTTAGATTTGTTGTATCAGTGTAATCCCCAAATGTAGAAATGTAACAGTAATCTGATTACACCTTTGTATGTAACTGTAAGGGATGACAGTTACCTTTTTTTGTATCCTGATTACCTAATCCTGTTACAGGTAATCCATTACTTCTCAAGTCTGCATAGTTTGTTTCACTGAACAACAATATATACACAAAACTCTCATATTTTATCACAAGCTTATATGAAAGATCATATTTCTTTTCAATTTTAGTCTCAAATGTGTTAAAATCTGTGTAGGTAAGCACTTCTTGTTGCTAAATGAATCCCTCCACCTGGCAGGTGTGGGAAAACTAGACACTGATTACACAGCAGGATTATTACAGGTGTGCCTTCTCAATAAGAGTCCGCTCTATCAGAAACACAAAGCCACATGCAGCATGTTGGTGTCGTTGGCACCCTAACTGCAGGAATCTCTACCTGAGCTGAATCTTTCTTCAGCTGTCTCCATGTTGTTTCTCAGAGTTTGGCAGTCCATCCAGCTGAACCCTTCAGCTGCTACACCTGCGAGAGGTTCTGAGAGCAGCCAGCAGGACAGATTGCACTGGATGTTCACCTGGTTGAAGTTTGTCGCTGTAACCGTAGTAGCAACTGACTACCTCCAATGGCGCCTGGCACTTTGGAGAAGTGTTCTCTTCAATGTGGAATCTCCTGTGAATGAAACAAAGCATATTATCTTGGTCATGCTAAATCTATATTTCTGTGTTTAACAAATAAATAAAACTGCACATTTAAGAGTGGCCTTTTATTGTGATGGCACAACTGTGAAGTATCCATGCTGTCTAATCAGCATCAGCCCACAGATTCTTAACACATTTTTGCATCAGCCCCCAGATTTTAATCAAAATTAGCCTTTTGTGTTCATAGAAAAAGTTGTTGGATCTTGCAGCTTGTAAAAAAAGTTTGCGAAAACGTAAGTGTTCATAGTTTGTTTTTGCAGTTTATTTAGATATATTAATGAATGATTTTGGGGATTTCCTTAAGAATCACAATCTTTTGTTGCTTCAAACCCCCTCTGTCACTTTAAATGTCAGTATAATCCACAGAGAAAGTTTACCAGGTGGTCGAAGGCATGGCAAAATATAGAGAAAAGCGATTTTTAATCACAAATTCAGAGCACATACATACACATACACACCTACTTTATATTTATTTAATTGTCATCGTTGATCATAACACAGCACACTGGACCTGATTTGAGCCATTAACAATATGGGAAAATAGAAATGCAAGCTGGAGGACGCAGAGGAGAACAGAGAGAAACAGGCTGTTCCTCCGTGCCGTGCTGAGGTGGTGCTGAACGGACAGCTCCCGTAGAGTCAGCTGATCTTCAGTATTCTTTACTGTCATCACAGTAACACTGAAGAGTGAAGACAGACCAAAGTTCCCTCATCTCTCCTTCTTTTACCTTACATGTCAAAGCATTACTTCCTGTTGTTATGTTTGCTGTTACACTTTTTTAAACATTATGTGTATGATTGTTTGAAGGCAAGTTATTTCAGTCTTGAAGGAGCCTATAAAATCAGCACTCTCTTTCATAAAGCTTAAATAATTGTAAAAATTGACAAATAATTGTTAAAATGGACAGGGAATTTGTGTAGAGTTCGTTGAAGGATATTAGGAGATGATTGTGTGGTGTTAAGTGGTAGAAGTATTTGATACGTTTCTAAACCCTTTTCTGAGCATACATTTAACATATTCAAATGTAAATAACACACTCAGAGCTTTGTTTTGTAGATGGGATCAATGTGATGTTTGAGTGTAAGTTTTGTAGTCAAGGCAATTATTTCATTTCACCAACAGATGCAGGAGATTACCATCATTACACGATTTGATTAAATCATTATATTTAGTTTAAAGTCATGTACTGCAGACAATAATATTATATTTAATTTAACGAGCAGTAGTTTATTGGATAAAACATTATCTGCCAACATGTAGAGTTTGTTCTCCTCACAAAATGTATTGCTGTGAATTGAACCACGGTCAAGGTGTTTGTGATAATGTTGAGGCAACTCAAAGCACGTTGTTGAAGTTGAGGAAATATGGTGGTCTTACTTTAATATTGACTTCATACAAACATCCAACACTCATTCCATAAGACTATGATTTTTGACTTTGTGAAATCTTTCTAGTAAAGTATGATCATGGTGTGAAGGAGGCTGTGGCTCAGTGGGTAGTGTGCTGGACTTTGAATCAGGGGGTAGCAAGTTCGAGTCCCACTGTAGTCAGCATGTCGTTGTGTCCCTGGGCAAGACACTTCACCCCAAATTGCTCCTGTGGGGATTGTCCACAGAACTGAATGTATGTAAGTCGCTTTGGATAAAAGCGTCTAACAATGTAATGTGATGTAATGGTGTAAAATGTGTATGAAATCACAAACTCATATGATTGAAAGGTTGGGGGAGGTGTGTTCGGCACAGGGCTTTGGTGCTTTGGCTGTCGACGTATTTGTTTTTGGAACCGGAAGTCACATGATAGGGAGTCGAACAAGATATTTTTAAGAAACCAAAAAAATATTAAATATTTGCTAATTACATTTCATGAAGTAAAAACACCAATGAGAAGGGTTAAAGATTAAAGGCAAAACAGACTTCGCTGATAAGAGACACAGTTTCCTGTGAGTTTGTAACACAGTATGAATAAGATCTCTCACACGGATGGAGAGAGATTACACCACAGGTAAAGTCCGGATCACATGTTTACACAATGCTTAAGAACTGAAGTACCATATTATATTTACTAAATCGGTGTTTGTTGTCTATTCAGTATCTGTTTCCAGGATAATCTCTGGAATATTCCTGTAAGAATTGATATTTATCACAATCTGATTCTGCATTAAAACAGATAATCCTCAGTAAGACTTTACTCATGTGTGCAAACATATTAATGTGTTATCAGCGTAGGTCTGCTGGGTTATTCTGCTTGTCGTGCACACATTGTCACAATAGATGGAGTGAATGCTGAAATCCAGCAGTTTCCCTTTAAGTGACAATGGTGATGTCATGTTAAATTGGGCTTTACTGTAAAATGGAAATCCTGCCAAGTCATTTTAGAAAGCCAGTGTTTTGAACAGATTAAGAGGATTAAAGAACAGAACAGAGTTTTGTCCAAACAGCAAAGCTTCAAATGGACGCGCTGTTCTGACAGGGTTTGGACAATGTCCCCTGGGCCACATTCAAACAGCCAACAAAGCTTTCAGATTTCCTCAGACTCATCTCCAAGCCATGCTGCTTTGTTGTTGATCTGACTCAGAACGCAGCACCTTGCAGATGTGTCTGTCATCCTCTGCTTAAAACACATTCAGACTTACCGACGCTGCTCTGGGCCGATCTTAAAAGGCCTTCGATGTCCGAGCCAGGCATCAAGGTAAAGATTCAGTCAGAGCATTTAGGGCCGATGCTGCATTCAAGTTCATGAACTGGAAGTCACAACATGGAGGCTACTAAAAAGATGTGTTGTCTTTCATTGCTCAGAGCTTTCAAAAAGAACATATAATACTCATTTTCAGGTTCATATTAGCATGTAGTGTCTCCACTCTCACATACAATGTGTTGAAGCACTAGCCAATAGAGGCGTGAATAACCCCTGTGGGAAAAGCTTTTGCAGACCATTTACATGCACAACCCCCCCAAACAAAAAAAAGCAGAATAGAGCCTCTTTAAATAAAACTTTGTAAAGTATTTCAATGTTGTTTTCAGGAAATTGTTTGTTTGCTCTGACACAACATAAATGCACACCAAAGCAATATCCAGGACTCCAAACAGAAGGTAAATATATTTTATTTTTCATCCCCAGAAATTCAGACGCGCTCAAAAACATTCTAAGTTTCTTCCTTGGCCCGTGCTTCGCCCTTTCACCAAGTTTCATGAAAATGCTCTGAGTAGTTTTTCTTGGAGGAAAATACACGTGTGCATGAGCTTCATGCAGTATTCATTCTGCACAGATGTGCCTGCACTTAACAGAAGCTTCATGGAATCTGTCACCATAGTGACATGGCAGACGTGTCCTCATGCTGTTGCCATGACAACCTCTCAGACACAGAACATTTATCAATGCAAAAAGAGAGAAATGGCCTCCCCAGGACTGCTCACTCTACGAGGGAGCTGCACTGTACATGGCACACAGACATGTACACACACTGATGGCTGAACAGAAGGACTGTGCAGTGTCCAGCATCATACAAAGGGTTTTTAAACACACACTTTTCATAGCACTCCAGCTTCATTAGGATCACCTCCTCCCCTCTTTCCTTCGTCTCTTTCTGCACATAATAACTCATATCTGCTGCCTGCCGTTTGGGCTAATTGAAGCGTTTGCGTTGAAAGACCTGGGGAAGGGTGTGAGGGCCCTCTTTAATGAAGTCTGATCTCATTAAAAGATACAGCTGCCAATGTGAGCGCCGAGTAAAAACACGGCGGGACAAAGAAGGAGAGGCCAGCGAGAGCATCGGCAGCTTGTTCTCCACATAATAAAACATCGCCATTAACAATGCGCCAATCACCAGATTAATATGCATGCCCATTCAAATCTGCATTCTTGAGGGGTCTGCTTTGCTCAACATGGCCGCTGAAGTTTGGATGATGTTTTGATGTGAGACAGACGAAACTCAGACTCTACAGAACCCACTGCCTCAATCATTTCCTCTGATGAGAGAACATTCCTCCCTCACCTTATGAAATGCTGATAAAAATGTATATATAGTATGTGCATGTACGTTATTATAATTGCCTTCATTGAAGTAAGAAGAATTAAAAGCCCTGGACAAGTAAATTAATTATGCTCTTGATTTAGGAGGAGGTGGTCGTCCTCCAATCAGATGGTCAGTGGTTCCACGCCATATGCAGTCAACATGTCGCTGTCACCTTGGGAAAGATATGTTACAGGGAGTTGCTTCAGATGGTGATTAGTGTGTGTGTGTGTGTGTGTGTGTTCCCTGAGCAGGTGCACCTTGTGAATGCTGACTTGTATATGCACTGTAAAAGCACTATGAGACGCAAGACTGTAAAAGTATGTATATAAATGCAGTTCATTTACCATTAAAGTGAAAACTTCCCCAACAACCAGACAAAAAAGGAGGCAGAGTGAATCATGCCTGTGTTTGACGCAGTAACAACTATATGTGAAAGCTTTACAGAACGCTAGACAGCCTTACTGCAATATGTTTTATTATAACTTCTTCTTATGATTCTACTGAGACCTACATTTACACCATAAATTGTTACACTACAACTCGTCAGAACTCAGTAAATAAAGTGTTTGATGCTCATGTTGTCCCCCAGACCAACTCTATGATGTGTCACTGTGACGTTCAAATAAAAATAGGTTTTCTTTAAATACATAAAGTTAGATTTTTCCTTTAACAGTGTTGCAAAGTGGTTTATTTATTTTCCATTTGAAAATAATGTATCCCCTGTCCCTCATCATCCCTACATGCCCCTGCAGTGTTTTAAAGTTTCTACAGTCCAGGTTAAAACATGTTTTTATTTATTTAAACAGTCCTGCTCGTGCTGTGGATTTGTAGGTAAGGTGCCAGTGTTCTAAATAGGAGTTTGGTTGAAATCCAAATAGTGTCTTGTTTTTTAAACATTATTTAATAGATGGTATGTCACCTTTCAATTTAATCTCACATTCTGGATAATGCCTTGCTCATGGAACCTTTATCTGCAGAGGGAAGAAAAGGTTCTGCGGCCTATTTGGTTAAAGATGTCTAGTTAACAGGAGACCCTGGGTTTGATTCCCATTTGTGCCTCTAATAGGATGAAAACTGAAGATTCTGCTTTAGACCTCATCCTTTAGAATATAAACCATATATATATTTTCTGGATGACCCAAAATAACTATTTAATCTAGAGTTTATATTACTGTATTCAATATTTATAAATATACTAGAAATATCTGTACAAACTCTGAAAAAAAATGTCACTGCTGTGGCTCAGTGTGTGTCAGTAAATAGAGGTCTGCCTCGGAAGCACTTATTTAGATATGAGCCAAATAATCAAAAGATATTGCTAAAGAAACCCAAAAAGATAGATTTAGAGGTCGGAAGCATTTTGGTTTTCATTTGTAGCCCAATCACGTTTGAGGGCAGGTTTTGGTTAGATATACAGTAGTTGGAACGCATTGGATTGTAATAACTTAGTTCTCATTCATAACACTCCGTTCGATGTCTCACTATGGGATGCGCCTCAACGCGTATGCATCAGAAGCATCAATCTCATTACGCCAATCCTGATTGGCTGGTGATCTTGACGACTACGTCAGGGAATCCACCCACCCTTTTAGTAGCTTGCGCTACGTCGCAGCGTCATTCAAACACCTCTTCTCGCTTCGGAGCACATCTCTAATAAACACAATATCAGTAGCCAGGCTAGCTTAACGGTCCACAGACTGAACCACGAAAGCTGACCTTCGGTCGCCGGACGCTTGCCGGCTACTTTTGCTTCGCACGGGAGTTTCTCATATTAACACACCAGTTAATATCGAAATCTGCCCTGTCGTTTTTTTCCACAAATAACGGTAAGGTTTTTTGATTTTTCCCGCAAACAGTAACATACCTGTTGCTAGTTTGTCCCTCCACGCCGGCACCCCGGCTAACGAGGATGGATCCTTCTCTCCCTCACACCAGAGGAGACGGAGTTTCGGAGGCTCGGCTCTGCGGCTGCGGGCTCAAAATTTCGGGCACGGACTCACACCAGGTCTGCTCGTCCTGCCTCGGGCTGCAACATGCCCAGGAGGCTATCGACGCCCCCGGTGCGTGCGGGCACTGTGCCCGTTTCACCACCAAGAGCCTCCGCCGACGGCTAGCGCGCCAAGCTAGCCTGTCGGGACAAGACCCCTTCATGCCTGTCGATCTGCCGACCGGCGATCGAGGCATGGTGGCGACCGCCACGGGTGTTGAGCCCCGCGCTGTGTCAAGCTGGGGCTCAACGGCGGCGGCAGCCGCGGGAAGGGAGCCCCGCGCTGTGACAAGCTGGGGCTCCCAACTGGACCTCACCGTGGTCCCGCCCGCGGAGGATGTCCTGGAGCTGGACTATGTGGAGGAGGATGAAGAGGATACCTCTGAGTTCCTTTTATCCGACTCGGACGAGGACGAAGATGACATCTTCGTCTCGTCTGCTCAGGCTGCCAAGCCGGAGGCCATGTCCAGTCCCCCAGGCGAAAGCGCGCCATCTCTGCCCCGCCTCAGCATGGACTTGCAGGCCGTGTGTCAACGCGCTGCGTCCAGACTGGACATCCCTTGGCCTGAAGTAGCCAAGGAGACCTCCAGGTCTCGCTATGAGGGAAAGAACTTGCCCCAAGCCGCGAGGCTGACGAGGCAACTTCTCCCGGTGTTTCCAGAGCTGCTGGACGAGGTGTCTGTCTCGTGGAGAGACCGCCCTTTCAGCAGCAAGGCCCCAATCCAGGGAGCCTCCTCTCTGGACTTTGAGGGCATGGAGAAACTCGGCTTGCTCCGCATGCCTCCTATGGAGCCGCTTGTGGCAGCCCACCTCCAACCCACCTCCAACCCACCTCCAACCGCGTCCGCTGTCTGCGGCTCCTAGCAGGAACCCCACACTGCCGACGAAAGCGGACCGGTTCCAGTCAGCGATGACCGAACGGGCTTACAAAGCGGCAGCTTTGTCCGTCAGGGCGCTCAATGTCTCCTCGATGCTAACCGCTTACCAGGCGGAGCTCTGTGTGGACATGAAAGATAAACCTGAACCGGCCGTGTGGGATGAGATCACAGCGATCACGGACATTTGCCTCCGCGTGCAGCGCTGTGCAGTCCAGGCCACGGGCAAGTCGCTGGGGATGATGGTGGTACAGGAGAGAGCCAGGTGGCTTAACCTGACGAACCTCCCGGACCGGGAAAAGGAGGACGTATTGGACATGCCAATTGTCCCCGAGGGCATATTCGGCACCGCTCTTGCCTCCATGCAGCAGTGGTGTGAGGCCAAAAAGAAGGAGGATGAGGCTCTCCAGCTTTGCCTTCCCCGAAAGGCCCAGCCGCCACCTCCAACGGCCCCGCGACAGACCTTCACCCAGGCTGCCTCGCACCCTTCCCAATTCAAGGTCCCGAGACGGCAAAAGCCACAGCCCGCCCCGGGTCTCCCGCCCAGGCACGAGGTGCGGACGAGCTGGCCAAGAAAGTCCCCGGTCCCGGCAGCAGCCGCACAGGCGCAGCCGGCCCAGACCTTCAGCCATCAGGCGAGAAAGAAGAAGAGGGCAGCCTGACAGCCTTCCCTCCTCTCCTCGGGGAAAGGGCTGGAGGTTCCCTGTTTTTCAGCCCTGGACCGTGTTCCGCACATGTTCAAAGCCCATGTGTTTCCGGGGTGCAACCACGCCCCCGTCTTCCCGCCGCCTCGAGTGATGACGGAACGTCATCCTCCAGTTCGCGCCATGAGGGAGACAGACTTCACAACAAAGGCAGTAGTTCCTGCCGCTTGTTCAAGTCGCACAAACACACACTTTGGGTTTCAAATAAAATATTTTCCACTGTCGCTTCCAGGCTTAAAGCCAAGGGCGCAGTCAAAAATAATAAAAAGAAAAACAATGATAACAATAAACAGTCAGGTGACTGCTCCGCTTCTGAGAGTGGCTGTCGCCTCTCTCGGAAAGCGGACGGTGACCGGGTCTGTGAACGCACCATCGCCGCGCGCATGCGCAGTGTCGACCGAGGTTGTCAGCCTGGGATGCCACCGTGTTCAGACACTAGAGGGCCCCATAACACAACCAATAAAGACACAGAGTGCAAACGACAGAGAAATGATTACGTCTCCTCGGGCATTGTGCAATCACAAGCCCGGGGAGCGTCGGCTCACATTCTAGAGCAGGAGATTCTCTCGCTACCAGAAAAGAAAGCCATATCCATTGTACCCTCCGGACAGAGTAAAAGCGGCTTCTATTCCAAATACTTCCTCGTTCCCAAACGGGGAGGGAATGGAATTCGCCCTATCCTGGATTTAAGGGCTCTGAACAAGTATCTCAGAAAATACAAATTCCGGATGCTCACTCACACATCCCTGCTGCGTCTCGTGCGTCAGGACGATTGGTTCACATCAATCGACCTGAAAGACGCGTATTTTCACATCCCAGTATATTATCCACACAGGAAATATCTGAGGTTCGCTTTTCAGGGTGTCTGTTACGAGTACAGAGTGCTTCCCTTCGGTCTGTCTCTCAGCCCACGGGTGTTTGTACGATGTACGGAGGCAGCCATAGCCCCGTTAAGACAACAGGGCATTCGCGTGGCAACCTATTTAGACGACTGGCTCCTTCTTGCACAGTCGGAGCAGGAGGCTATTACGCAGACGAATACCCTCGTGAAACACCTGCTCGACCTGGGTTTTGTAATAAACACAGAAAAGAGCATGTTGTCCCCAGCCCAGACTGTGCTCTTCCTGGGCTTACGTCTGAATTCGGTGCCCTTTACAGCCCGCCTGTCAGCAGAGAGAGTGAAAGCCTTCAGGGCTTGCCGTCTTCTCTCTCTGAGAGCGACGCACGTACCGGGAGTGATGAACCTCGGGGCAGATCTGCTGTCCAGGGGTGCACCACTATATGCAGACTGGACTCTACATCCAACGATTGTGAGTCAGCTGTGGGTGCGTTACGGCCGGGCCGCGGTAGATCTGTTCGCATCAAAAGAAAATGCTCAATGTCAGCTGTTCTTTTCAATGCGCGATCTAAACGCACCGTTAGGCGTGGACGCGCTCGCACACGTTTGGCCCCCGGTCCTTCTGTACGCGTTCCCACCCCTGGCTCTAATACCTCCAACTCTGGCCAGAGTGAGAGAACATCGCCACACACTGATCCTGATAGCTCCACACTGGCCTGCAATGTACTGGCTGGCGGAGATATATCAGCTGCTGTGCGGGCAGCCGTGGCAGCTCCCGTTACGCAGGGATATACTATCTCAGGCGGGGGGGATGATTTTTCACCCACACCCAGAGCGCCTGGCACTATGGGCCTGGCCCGTGAGTGGTATAATTTGAGTACAGTGGGGCTCCCTCAGAAGGTGAAAAACACTATTCAGAGTGCAAGGGCTTCCTCCACCAGGTCTCTCTATGACTGTAAGTGGAGGGTGTTTGAGGAGTGGTGCCTTCAAAAGGGACACATCTCTTTTCAATGCCCTGTCGGTGTGATTCTATCATTTCTACAGGACCTGATTGATAAACACAGAGCTTTCTCCACGATTAAAGTGTACCTGGCTGCTATTGCCGCATGCCATGTGGGCTTTGAGGGAAAGACGACTTTGAACTGCCTATTACAGGTTCATTGCAACTTAAGAATCTGTGTTTCTTTTACACTTCTGCTTTTTTTTTATGTTAAAATTATTATTGTGTAACCTAAGTGTGAAATGAGGACAATACAGATATAATTTGTCCTTTTCTGAGCTGAATATTGCTCCTGGTTAAGTGTGCTTTCAAATCTGGACATGTCTCTCAGAAGCCTGGCCTTGGCAGATTTCTCCCTCAGCTGTACAGATATACATCAATCAGAACTGTGCATTCACACTGTGTGCAGTCTGGGGAGAATACAGGGATGGCTGGTGGCGATGTGTGCAGATATATTTGTTCAGGGTCAATGTGAAATTAATTACTTGTGTCAAAGATAATCTGAGACATTATTCCAAATACCGTCCCAACAGTACAATAAACAAAAGTCTCTCAAATAACTATTTTTCTTGTATTACTATGAGTAAGGGGTTTGAATACACCATAGACATACCATTTCAACATCACACAAAATCAAACTTCCTCCAAAAAAAAAAATGATTACAAAAATTATAAAAAAAATGATACAAAAAAATGAACATACAAAAAAATAATTGAAGAAAAACGGTTGTCGTCAAATAATATTGCATGCCTACTCATGTCCATTAACATGTTTCCATTTGTATAGGGTAGCTGCTTCCTTGTTTTTTGCAATATTAATTTGTTACAAATGATGAAAAGCGAGTTGGCCATCTTATTGTCTGGAAGGATGGAAGAAAATGTCAGAAAAGAGAGAGAAAGCCTGACGTCTCTGCATTATCCAATCAGCAGGCCCGAAGTGAAGGCTTCCTTCTGGTAGCAGAGAGCCATATGTTTTAAATCCTCCCCCCATGTCGGGACAAAGCCTGTCACCACCATCACTGCCTCCCTATCCCTGTTTGACCAAACTCTCCCACATTCCATCCTTCACATGTCAACGGGCTGACACTTGATCCTAATTGGCCAGAACTCCAGCAGGGTGTCTCGTCTCCCAGGCAGGAGTGTTTAATTCTGCCTGTGAAACCTGAGCCTGCCCACAGGGTCATTTCTCCTTGGGTGGGGAATCAAAACCTGACAAACAAAAACACCAGTTCCAGTTCTGGCCCAGGCCGTCAGGCGTCATGCCCCCCCGGCGGACACATCAAACGGGATCCCTGCTCCAGTTGGAACGGACCCCCATTCCTGACAGGTCAAGGGAGAAGCTCAAACACACCCCCCATTTCAGCCTGTCAACAGATGGAGTTAACAGGGATAGGTTTGTGTTCCCACATTTACTCACACTAACATTCGACAAAGCTGTGCGATTACTAACAGGCTTACCTAATACCTGATAATCTGTTATAGTGATGATGACCGGCCTGGGACGCCTGGGCTTTGGCTGCTGGGTGTGGAAAGGCTCCAGCACCAAATACTTATTAAAACCACGTCCTGTATTTCAATCAATACATTTACAAAAAAAAAGTTGAAGCTATAATAAAGAATTGTGAGCAGTGTCAGAGCTTTTTATTGATCTGTATTATTTAATAGGCAAAAGTTTATTTTACTGCTGTTCTGTATATGGAGTTCATTCAGAATTACATTATGGTATTTTTTTGGTCAATTTTAGTAGTTGTATATGCTTTAATATTGAAGGCAGCCTCAGACACCAGTGATTTGGATATTTATTGGAGACAGGTGAAGGATTGATTTGGCAACGGAACGTTTTTTTTTTACCAGATTTTTTTGTAGCAACATGTGACCCAGCTACTGTATGAAAGGTGTTTTTACAGTCACAAATCCCAATATAGTACTGAAAGTGCGAAAGGCTGTATGTAAGTTAGCTAATGTGAGGAAAATGGTGTTGAGAAGTGAAGCAGATCATGTCTTTCACATCAACACCTTCAATCTACATCTGCATTGGTATTGAAATGTCATCATTAGTCACGTTGAACACTGTACAACTAATTCAGGTTACTAATACTCCTTTTCCACCAAAGCGGTTCCAGGGCCAGTTCGGATCCAGTGCTCGCTTGCGAAACCAGTGTTTCCTTTTCCCACTGCAGCCGGCCTGAAAACTGGTTTGGATTTGACACGAAAAAACTGCTGTGCAAGAACCAAGAACCAGATATGTCAGAAGGTTACAGTACGTCAGAGATTAACCTGAGCAATAACAGTTCATGCAGTAGCGCTCAGATTGCAAAGTGACTAGAACGTGACCACACACTTATAAATACACAAAGTCAGGCAACACTAACCAGACATAGTGTGATGCGGAAGTCCTTCTTTCATTTAATCTGGCATTGTTTGTTTAAAAGAAACATAAGCATTGACCAGACGCAGTCGGCCATTGCTGTTGTTGTGAGCAGCGTTGCTGAAAAAAATCAGCAGCAAACTGGGATGTCATGACATGGCACCACTGGGCTCTGGGGGGTGGAAACAGAAAAGAGTTCTAACTTGGAACTTTCAGGGACCAAACAAGCACCAACACGGAGCTAGAACCAACATGATTTTCAGTAGAAAAGAGTTATAACAGTGCATGTTTCAGTTCAATTGGCCTATTCAGTTGCATTGTGTCTTAGAAGCAGTATAACAGCAGTGGGCATAATAATGTGCAGAACATAACTCAGTGTGATTGGAGCTCTTTGTTTAAGACCAGAGATGAATAGAAAGTGGTACCACCGCAGTGCCACTGACCTTGTGGTGGCCCACAATAATGTGGGAGCAAATTGCCATATATTACAGGTGGCAGCCTGTAATTTACAACTCACAGAAAAACAGGTTGGATCTGGACATAAACAGAGGTTGTGTGATTTGCCATTAAGAACAATGTGCCCAAACAGCATCTGTGGAGCAGCTCGGCCTGTACCCCGGAGCAAACACATTGTTATCATCAGCCAAATTGTTCAAATAATTATATTTCTCATCTGTCAGGCGGGAGAAAGTGTATCCAAAGCACTGTAGATTGTGGATAAAATACAGCCTTTCACTGTTTTTATGTATTTTCTTGTTTATCTAAAATTCTGCTGAGAACATGTTGCCTTTCAGCTCCAGGCTTTGCAACCAAACAGTGATTATACATAACACATACTGTGTGAGTTAAGGTAAGGTTAGCTCTGTTGATGGACTTCAGTTCAGGGTTAGGGCCTTTAAAGAGGCTCTATTCTGCTTTTTGGGTATCCCTTCCCTGTAGAGTGTTCTATAGGTTTTTGTGCATGTAAATGGTCTGCAAAGGCTAAAATCCCTGTATTCCTTCCGGAGGGAGTTTCTCTCCCACACAATTCAGGCTCAGTTGCGTCAATAAGAAACATCAGAAAACAGTGATCAGCAGGGTGGAGACGGGGCCCCGCCAGATGTAGATTCTGACTGTAACTCAAGCCTCTCTCAGAAGGGCATGAAGCAGTCCTTGCTGTAAAATGAACAGGCAGCTGATTCCCAGAGTGCTTCAGTGTCCCCTCATGTTGGGATTATGTTCTGTTTCCACCCCTCTCACACATCCAGTACTGGTGTTAGCCTGCCATTAGATTCCATTTCCTGAAAATGGTCATTGTGTGCACATGCTTTTCATTTAACAAGTACTAAGTCATACATAGTACAAAATAGCCTCCCAGTTGTTCCTATTAATAATGTTTTTTTCTCTTGACATCTCGTAAGAACAGAATCCGCCAGCTTCCTCTTGACACTGTGTGGCCACATGTGACTGGATATAGTTCTAGTATTATTATTATTCATCAACTTTATGAACTTCATCTGAAGTTGAAAGAGTGATATTAAGGCAACTGTGCAAAGGAGGCGTTAGACGATTAAATATGTGTACATTTGCAATGTAGCCATTGTATAAAGCCTGGTTCAATATTCATTTTGTTTACATGAGCGTCAAAGGTTTTTATAGAAGTACTTGTAATACTCCAAACATTCTTCCTTTAAAAATAAAGACACTTCAGGTGAATACAGTACAAACATTTAACTCATATGACCACCATGAAACTTTTCCAGTTGATTCCTTAAATAATAATAATAATAATAATGCATTTTATTTATGGGCGCCTTTCAAAGCTCTCAAGGACGCCTTACAGAGCATAATAATAAGCTCTCCATAAATCAAATGTATTACTACATATACTATTTGGAAATCTATTATGTAGACGCAAAACAGCCCAGGCTCTCAGAACGTACCTGTAATAGTTTGTCTAATAGTTTAAATTGGTGCTACTCTAGTCAGACAATAGGAAGTCTGCAAGCGTGGTACCAAACAGTTTTGGACAGCACGTGTCCGCACGCCTGATAGAGTTATAGTACCTGGGTTGAATTCAGTATAGTGTCTCTATACATGTGTATAAGTGTCTTTAAGTCGGTAGTGGACCGCTAACCCAGCTAGCGGGGAACGTTCTCACAACTTTGGCTAACATTACCTACAGGTTCTAATAATTTTTAAAGAAACGTTTTAATCTGATGTTCAAAGAACCTTTTTAGGATGTTTATTATTTCAAATAATGTTCCTATAAAGTTTAAGGTTAAATAAGACATAACGTTTTAACTGCAACATTCAGAGGATGTTTTGAGGATGTTTTTGAGGCCTGAGATGACAGAAAGTTGTTTTATAAAACGTTCCTTTAACCCTCCTGTTGTCTTCGGGTCAAATCTGACCGATTTACTTCTTTCATCAATCATAACTTTTTTGTTTTACATTCCATTGCATTAAGGCTTTATGATATCCTTCACAGTAGACATTTGAACATATAACATTGCTGATCACCACTTTCATTGAATTTTGGATGATTTAGTCAACTTTGTAACACCCATGGTGTTCCCGGTCAAAAGTGACCGCCATAAAGAAAAGGAATTAGTAACCATCCGGATCAGATAACACACACACACACACACACACACACAAACATTCAAACAAACAATCAAACAAACAAACACACACACATACACACACACACACACCACACACACACACACAAACAATCAAACAAACAATCAAACACACACACACACACACACACACACAAACAATCAAACAAACAAACAAACACACACACATACACACACACACACACACATACACACACACACACACACACAAACACACACACACACACACACATACACACACACACACACACACACACAAACACACACACACACACACACACACCTACTCTAGATGTGTTCCACCCCCCTTATGTGCCCATCCCCCCATGTGAATCACACCTGGCACACACAAACACACACAGAAAAATGTGATACATTTCCCGCTCTTCTGTGCCCATCCCCCCACATGGATCACACCTGGCACACACAAACACACACACAAACACACACACACACACACACATAGACACACACACAGAACAATTTGATACATTTCCCGCTCTTATGTGCCCATCCCCCCACATGGATCACACCTGGCACACCAACACATGTTCAGTGTCTATTCTTTGTATATTTACTGCAGTTTTTCATGTATACCAGTAGTCTGATACAATATGTACAGTTTGAAAGGGTGTTCAATGACATTTGGTGATGATGAATGGTTTTTGTGTTAATGTAATAGCAGTTAAAACAGGACCGGTCAAATTTGACCGCGAACACCAAAGTAAGGGGGGGAAAACGAAGACCATAGGAGGGTTAATGTGATATGTTAACAAAGGTGGAACGTTTTGCCTGCAACATTCTAAGGATGTGTTTTGGACGTTGTTGGGGTAACACATTACAGATGTTCTTTTATAAAACATTCCCTCAATGTTACATGATAACAAAAGAAGAACATTTTCAAAGCAACATTCGGATAATGTTTTCAGGAGGTTATTCTTTTATTATAAAACGTTCCTGTGATGGCAAATATTATCACGGTCATGGTCAACATCAGAATGTTCTTCTGAAAGGTAGGATAACGTTCTTTAAAAACCTTCTTAAGATGTTTTTGATATCCTTCTTAAGATGTTTTTGATAACATTGTTAGAACATTATGCCCTACTATTCTTAAAACGTTTTCAGCGGGACGTTTTATTTTGGTTCCCAGAATGTTCTTCTGAAAGGTAGGATAACGTTCTCTACAAACATTCTTAATATTTTTGGTGATAACTTTCTTAAGATGTATGAGCGCATTGAGACAATGAATAGGACGTATAAAAACAAATTTGCATGCCAATATTCACTCACATGCACTTATAATCACACTAAGGTATGTAGGCCCACAGTATTCATAATATCATGTGTGTAAAATATCAGATAAATAATCACACTTTTTTCTGACTATAAAGGTTGTGTCTCGTATGTAGGTTCTAACTGTTAGATAAGCTATCTGGCCGTGTGTGGTTTGTGAGGGCTGCGTATAAACAGTGTCCGCTGTTTATGCATATTGGATAAAAATCGTTATTGCTCCCTTTAGATTTGAGACCGACAGACATATAGAAGAACGGACCGACTGTCACTGCCCGTCCCTGAAACCCCTGTTAGTGTTTGTATGTGTTTGTTTCTAAAACACATGTGTGAGAGACACAACACGTGTGTCTCTCTCTCTCCCCCCCCTCCCTGCCTGCTGGTCTGCTCTACACGGCTGGGAGCAATCTCCAATCAACCACACCTGCAACCTGCTCATCAGTCACACTATGAAAGCCTGCAGCCTGCACTCATTCCCTGCCGGATTGTTGCCGTGAACGGTGTGTTATGTGCCGCTCTAGCTTTTTGCCAGCATATTCTTTGACAACTTTGCCTGCTTTTGCCTCACACTCATTTTGATGTCTCTCCCAGGAGGAATCCAAGGCCTTCCACACTCCCAAGACCAGCCAGGCCTCTCTACCCACCCTGGAACAACTGTTTCCCACTGCCGCCATAACCAACCTCCACTCCCAGCTCCCCTTTTCTAATAAACAAATGTTACTTTCACCAGCTGATTCCGAGTCTGATTCTGGGTCCCCTCCAGTACATGTGACACCGACAGTGACTTGTACTAGCTGCTGGTCGCATTTAAAAAAAAAAAAAAAAAAGACTTCTGACAAATAGAAACGATAAAGCAGGTTATCCTACTCTAAAATAATAACATTCTGGCAACATACATTTTTTTAACTTGCAGCTGAAAACGTTTTAAGAATAGTAGGGCAAAATGTTCTAACAATGTTATCAAAAACATTTAAAAAAGGGTCTTACCAAGCATTTTAAGAATGTTTTTAGAGAACGTTATCCTACCTTTCAGAAGAACATTCTGGGAACCAAAATAAAATGTCCCGCTGAAAACGTTTTAATAACAGTAGGGCATAATGATCGAACAATGTTATCAAAAACATCTTAAAGTGCCAGTGAAGTGCATTTTTTTGCGCCAAAGTGAAATGGCAGTTTCAATTCTTACATATAATTGTACCTGTTCATGGCTAAAATAATTTTTTAGGAAGTGCGAGGGACGAGATAAACATCGCAAATTTTTCAGAGTCTGAGCCTACCGCTGCTGCAGACGATAGCGGCTGTGACGTCACAAGATGGGCCCAGTTGTGATTGTAAACATGGCGGAGCCTTCGGAAAGTGATACTGGTGCGAGAGAAATGAGTGATTTTGACAGCTTTTCGGACAGGATAGATGAGGAAAGTGGCCATGGAAGTCAATTTAGTTGAGGACAATATTTTGTCATAGATCTAGAGTAGATCTACACACAGGATTGGCCATCACCTGATCATACATTCATCTGTTCATAGCATGATGCAACATTCATGTTCACATGCAGTGTTGTGCTAGTTACTGAAAACCAGTAAGTAGTTACAATTACTAGTTACTTCACTACTTACACCAAAAAGTAATGCGTTACTGTGAAAAGTAACTTCTTAGTTACTTAGAAAAGGGCACCCATTAATGCCCTTATACTGTAGCCTTCATTTCAGTGCTGTTATTGCATCGGAGAATAATACAACCTGTTGATCAACTTGACATGCATTTGCATCACTGAACTCTGCTAAGCAATGTGGTCTATACAAACACAAATACAAAGATATGTTTCAAAGTGCCAATCCAGCCGCTGTTGCTTAGGTGGAGGTGGAATGGCGTCGGATGAGTCTGGGTCTGTGGTCTTAGCTACTAGCTTCGCTACTAGCTTCGTCCCAGCATGTTTTTTCTGCAGATGTTTCAACAGATTTTAATTGCTGTTTTGGGCAGTCGATAGGATCTTTGACCCGCCAAGACACAACTTACATTTAACTAAAACGTTCTTTTCTTTGTGCTCGACAAAAGTGAAATAGTGAGAATATCTCCAGGCGGAGAAACTCGACTTGAGCTCTGCCGCCGCCATGACAGTCTTGTTAGTTAACACAAACACAGTGGCGTTTATTTTTCATAAACAATCTACGAATCTACGAAACAATGACACCAGCCACTCACCTTCATCTTTTGGGAACAGAAACATCGCCACTTCGGCAGACTTCACATTACCACAGCCAGCGGCAATGCATCGCTTCCCTTGTGTTTTTCCTCCCTTTTTCGTCACTGTCGCCTCCATTGTCAGCTTTTCTCGATTGGCAATCACTTCCAGTCGACTGCGAAACACTTTCCAATCAAATACTCGCTCAAAAACGTTGGTAAATTCCACTTTGAAACAGAGACAAAATGAATGGTGGTGAATGTAAACACTTCGGCTTGGCCCATCTTCTGACGTCACGCAGTAGATCGCAAGCCACGCCCACGAAGGCGGAGGTCGACTGCGAATTTCCCAGCGGAAAATTCAAACTCGTCAAATTCGTTGCTATTCCAACATCTTTGATATGGGTTCCAATGGACAATTTTGGTCATTACTATACGTATTAGCATAAAAGATCATGCACCGTCGCACACTTCAGTGGGTCTTTAAGAAGGTTATCAAAAACACCTTAACCCCTCGATTCCACCGGGTCCGTCTGCGTCGCGTCACAGCTGCGCCGCGGTTTTGGTCCGGCCTCCTCCGGCGTCATACCCTACCGGGCGCGTTTCAGATGCATTTCAAAAGCATTTCAGAAGCGGAGTGTCTTGCCTGCCGGCTCGCAGTTTTTGTTGATTTGGGCATATTTCCTGGACAGGCTACTTTGTACAGACACATTTAATAATAATTGTAATATTCCAGTTATAAACGACATGAATCAAAGATGTGTTGCTGTATATTAGTGGTAAAAAAATGCATTCATCATCATAATTATTCTATATATATAATTTACACAGTGCCTGTAAACCGGAGGAGAACGCTGGCATTTCTCCTCCTACTTGAAAGACTACGGAGGGATAGGGTCTGCAAAATTAGTTTATTTTGGGGATTGACTGGATGCTCTGACCGTTCCACTTCCTGCCCGGCGCCTCTGCAACGCCTTGCGTTGCGTCGAAAATAGACTTGCACCCTATTTTGAGCGGAGCCCAGCGCCGAGACGCTTCTGGGACGCTTCTGAGCCGTAACGCGGCGCGTCTGGTGGAATAGCACCCATTGACTAGAGTGGCCGCGATCTTTGCGAACGCCGCGGCGCAGCCGTAACGCGACGCAGGGGTTAGAAGGTTATTACCAAACATTTTAAGAATGTTTTTAGAGAACGTTATCCTACCTTATAGAAGAACATTATGGGAACCAAAATAAAACATCCAGCTGAAAATGTTTTAAGAATAGTAGGGCATAATGTTCGAACAATGTTATCAAAAACATTTGAAGAAGGTCATCACAAAATATTTTAAGAATGTTTTTAGAGAACGTTATCCTACCTTTCAGAAGAACATTCTGGGGAACCAAAATAAAACGTCCCGCTGAAAACGTTTTAAGAATAGTAGGGCATAATGTTCGAAAAATGTTATCAAAAACATCTAACATCCCCTCGCCTGCGGGGTGAATCTGAATAACCTGCTGTCTCTTTGTCGGGCTCCCTGGACCTCAAACGCCGCGGACCCACTGGCCCCTGCCAGGTTTGGCCTCATAAACGCCAGATCTCTGACAAACAAGACTTTTGTCATTAAGGAGTTCTTCACTTCAAAAGGACTGGATTTCCTCTTTGTGACTGAGACATGGCTCGGTACTGGTGAGTCCAGCGCCTTTACCGAACTTTTACCTCCAGATTGCTGCTATTTTAACTCTCCACGGACTTCTGGCCGAGGCGGAGGAGTAGCTACAGTTTTCAGGAGTGATTTTAAATGTCAGCAACTATCGCTGTCATTCTCTCCTTGCTGCTTTGAACTGAGCGTGTTCGAGCTTGGCCGCTCTCACACAGTGCTGTGTACAATAAGGACTTCCTAAATGATTTCTCTGACTTTCTGGCTGAAATTATGCCGAAATATGACCGTGTCCTTATTGTTGGGGATTTTAATATTCATGTGTGTTGTCCTGAGAAACCTATGGCAAAGGAATTTTTAAACCTCGTTGACTCTTTTAGTCTTGTTCAGTATGTGTCTGGCCCCACGCAAGAACGCGGACACACACTTGATATTGTTTCATCATATGGTTTGCCTGTTCTTAACTTGGAGATATGTGACGCTGTTTTCTCAGATCATATGCCTGTTTTATTTGATGTTACACTTGCCTGTACTACTGTCAAACCGCGCGCTGCTGCCCGGCTATCTCGTATTATTAACACTTCCACTGCTGGTCAGTTTTCGGCCGTGTTTAATCATGAAAACAGTGTTATCCATGAGCCTATGTCTAACACTACTGAGGAGCTTAGCTTATGGTTTCACTCCACATGTAAAGCTGCTATGGACACTGTGGCTCCATTAAAAACAAGGCAACCCAAAACTAAATCCGAGCCTTGGCTAAATGCCAAGACTCGGGCTGCCCGACGTGAATGCCGTAGAGCTGAAAGAAGATGGAATAAGGACAAACTACAAGTCTCTTTTCAAATGCTGAGGCGGTGTTGGCGCCTCTATCAGACAACTGAAAGAGGCAAAAAAAAAACATTTCTCTGACATCATTCTTTTAAACTGTCACAAACCTCGTGTATTGTTTCAGACAATAGATTCAGTTCTTAATGCCCCTCAGACTACCTTTGTGGAGACCTCCCCTGCAGTCTGTGAACATTTTCTTCAATTTTTTATTAATAAAGTCACTTCAACTAGGACTCAAATCACTGCTTCATCAAACGACACCTCTGTCTCTGCCCCCTGCTTTGCTGTTTTTGACCGCCTTGAGCCTATGACTCTGCCCTCTGTGCAGGAGATTGTCTCCAAAATAAAGCCCTCTGGTTCTCCAATCGACCCTGTCCCTCCTCGATTTTTTAAAGAGGTATTCCCCACTATAGGACCTTTTGTTCTTGACGTTTTTAACAGCAGTCTGCTCACAGGGGTTGTTCCGGAAAATTGGAAACATGCAGTTGTACAACCACTTATTAAGAAACCTAGTCTGGATCCCACAGTTCTTGCCAACTTTAGGCCCATTTCCAAATTGCCTTTTATGTTCAAAATCCTAGAGAAAATTATATACAGTCAACTTCTCGCTTTTCTGGAAGAGCACAAGGTACTTGAGGTCTTCCAATCTGGTTTTAAAACCTTGCACAGCACGGAATCAGCTCTTTTAAGACTTTTTAATGATATCCTTTTAGCAACAGACTCAGGTGAATGCATTATCCTTGATCTAACAGCCGCTTTTGATACAGTGGACCATGAGATCCTGATAGCTCGTTTGGAGCAGTGGTGGGCATTATGGGCAAAGCCCTCGAATGGTTTAGGTCGTATCTGACTGGTAGGACTTTCTGCGTCAGCCTTGGGGACTCTGAGTCCTCGTCTGCTCTTCTCCTTTGTGGGGTCCCACAGGGCTCAGTGTTAGGCCCACTGTTATTCTCCCTGTATTTGCTCCCTCTTGGGTCCATTCTTAGGAAGCACAGTATCGCTTTCCATTGTTATGCAGACGATTGCCGAATATATGTGCCACTTAAAAAGAACGACTCATATTCAGTTAAACCACTGTTAAACTGCCTTGAAGACATTAAATCCTGGATGTTATGCAACTTTTTAAAATTAAATGATGACAAAACCGAAGGGATGGTTTTTGGTGCCCCTCGGACCACTCCTATAGACCTAGGATCCTTGAGCCACTCCACCAGGCCTACCATCACAAATCTTGGTATGAAGATGGACCCTGAACTCAAGCTGGACAGCCAGATCAAGGCAGTTGTTAAAAACAGCTTCTTCCACCTCAGGCAGCTAGCCAAAATAAAGCCTTTTTTAAATAGTGACCTCTTTGAAACGGTAATCCATGCCTTCGTCACCTCCCGCTTGGATTATTGTAATGCACTATATATGGGGATAAGTGCGTCCTCCCTTGCTCGCCTGCAGATGGTGCAAAATGCAGCAGCACGACTACTAACTATTTCCCCCATTTTATCTTCACTCCACTGGCTGCCCGTTCATTCGAGGATTCATTTTAAAACTCTTTTATTTACTTTTAAAGCCCTCAATGGCTTGGCCCCGCCCTACCACTCTGAGCTGTTACACAGCTACACGCCCACTCGCACTCTCAGGTCAGCTGATCAGTTGCTCCTGAGGGTGCCAAAAACAAAGTCTAAGCGCAGAGGGGACCGTGCTTTCTCTGCTGCCGCCCCTAAACTGTGGAACGACCTGCCCTTGTTAATCAGACAGGCTCCCACACTGTCTGTTTTTAAATCCCGTCTTAAAACCCACCTCTTCTCCTTAGCATTCGTAAACAAGTAGATTGTTGCTTTTATTTGCTTTCAGTGGTCTATTGTTTTTATTATATGGCTGTTTTTTTAATTTTTTAATTGTTACGTTTATTCTGGTTTGTTTTGTGTTTGTATCTTTTATTTTAAATTATGTTTTGTGAGCTGAGCTGTGTGATTTTATATTTTATATATCTCTCTGTACAGCACTTTGGTCTGGAGGTTTTAAAGTGCTATATAAATAGAGTTGGATTGGAAGAAGGTTATCAAAAACATCTTAAGAAAGTTATCACCAAACATTTTAAGAATGTTTTTAGAGAACGTTATCCTACCTTTCAGAAGAACATTCTGGGAACCAAAAGAAAACTTCCCGCTGAAAACATTCCTAGAACAGTGAATGGTAACATTCTCAGAATGTTTTTAGAACCAAACATTTCTAGCTGGGGGGACGTATGGAATTGGAAGCTGTGATTTCTATGAATATATCCCTCAAGAGTAAAGTAACCTGTATATCCTATATAACCTGTTTTAATAATTATAACTTTGTCTGTGTAAAATGTATACTTATGAAACTAGACCAAGTGTTCTTATTTTCCTTTGTTTGCTGTGGTCAATTGTGTGTGCGTTGACTTAGGAATGTAGAGGATCCAGTCGGCCCCCCCGGGGTTTTTAATGGGCCGGATAGGAGCATGGGGGGGTTGTAGGAGAAAGGTAATAAAACTGACACCATTGAGTCTATGCAGAGATTGTTCTGAGAGAAAGATTGGGATGCGGAGTGGTACGGCCAGGTGCTGAGGATAAACGAAGATAAGGATTGGTACCTCACCCCCGTGCGACCCAGAATTGTTTATTTTATGGCTGCCATAAAAGATGACCTGGGACCCCGTGCGACCCAGAATTGTTTATTTTATGGCTGCCATAAAAGATGACCTGGGAAAGATGACGCAGGAGATCCAAAGTTCCCACACTTATGGCTGACTCACTCTGATTCGCTGTTTAGACCTCGTCAATGGCTAACTCACTCTGATTCACTGCCTAGGGCTCGCCCAGGAGTGAGTCCACCAATGGATGAACACCTAGGAAGGAGCAACCGACACAACTCCTCCCACACAACTCCTCTCTGTTTGTGGGCATAAATATTATGAATTCTGTACGCTCGGGGCCTCTGTTCGGTCTGACTGTCTGATACGTACATCGCACGGTGGAAGAGCTGAGGCCCGAAGTACTTCGTTATATAAGTACTTCGTTATATTGTACTGTTGTTTTTGCCATTAAATCAGCTTATTGTTAAACCTCATATCTCTGCGTCTGAGCCGTTCCTTTTTACAGCAGACCACTCATCAAACGAACGGAGCGGAGGGGGCTCGAACCTTCAACCACTGAAGGCTGCTTCACCCCAACAATTTGGTGACCGACCGACGTGATGAGTAGGGTCTCATAGAAGGAACACCGGCAGCCAGCGGACGAACTGCCCAGGGAAGACACCTCGAATACCTCTGACAACTAAACAAGGGCCCTACGACTGAAAGGTGAGCAGATACCTGTTATTATCAAAATCTGTGATTGGCTATACTACAAAATTTAGAGTTGTCAGCGGCATTTTCAGTGTTTTAGTCTTACGGTAGAAAGAACAGTACTACAGAATAACACTTTCCAGTCTCAAAGAGGAGCTGTAGTTGTGTTATATGTGGGGTATTTCAAGAGGAGAAACGCAACTTTCAAAATCAATTTGAAATGACCGGATCTCGCAAACTCTTGCTGTGGGGTTAATCTAGAAGACTAAACGTGACGATAAAGAGATTCTGTAGACTGGGTTTCGACTCCTTGCCAAAAGCCACATCGCCGAAAGGGGTGTAGAAGCGCTTCTGGAAGTCTCTCCATCTGTTGAAATATACATCGCACTATAAAAGTCAACTAGACTGTACGGGGAATATATTAACTGTGTAACGAGATTGCAGTGGTTATAAAATTTAAAGGAAGTCCAGCTGCAATGGTCGTCTGAGATTTCAGTGGTTTTAAAATTTAAAGGAAGTCCAGCTGAAATACTCTGAGAAATAAGGTGACACACACAGTAATTCTTAGACGAATTCTGGGGTTGGGGCTCATCGACTAATGTACACAGGCAATCCTTAGACGGATCTGGGGTTACATTAGGTTTATTTATTTTGAGTGTGATTAACTGTGTAACGAGATTGCAGTGGTTATAAAATTTAAAGGAAGTCCAGCTGCAATGGTCGTCTGAGATTTCAGTGGTTTTAAAATTTAAAGGAAGTCCAGCTGAAATACTCTGAGAAATAAGGTGACACACACAGTAATTCTTAGACGAATTCTGGGGTTGGGGCTCATCGACTAATGTACACAGGCAATCCTTAGACGGATCGGGGTTACATTAGGTTTATTTATTTTGAGTGTGATTAACTGTGTAACGAGATTGCAGTGGTTATAAAATTTAAAGGAAGTCCAGCTGCAATGGTCGTCTGAGATTTCAGTGGTTTTAAAATTTAAAGGAAGTCCAGCTGAAATACTCTGAGAAATAAGGTGACACACACAGTAATTCTTAGACGAATTCTGGGGTTGGGCTCATCGACTAATGTACACAGGCAATCCTTAGACGGATCTGGGGTTACATTAGGTTTATTTATTTTGAGTGTGATTAACTGTGTAACGAGATTGCAGTGGTTATAAAATTTAAAGGAAGTCCAGCTGCAATGGTCGTCTGAGATTTCAGTGGTTTTAAAATTTAAAGGAAGTCCAGCTGAAATACTCTGAGAAATAAGGTGACACACACAGTAATTCTAGACGAATTCTGGGGTGGGGCTCATAGACTAATGTACACAGGCAATCCTTAGACGGATCTGGGGTTACATTAGGTTTATTTATTTTGAGTGTGATTAACTGTGTAACGAGATTGCAGTGGTTATAAAATTTAAAGGAAGTCCAGCTGCAATGGTCGTCTGAGATTTCAGTGGTTTTAAAATGTAAAGGAAGTCCAGCTGAAATACTCTGAGAAATAAGGTGACACACACAGTAATTCTTAGACGAATTCTGGGGTTGGGGCTCATCGACTAAGTACACAGGCAATCCTTAGACGGATCTGGGGTTACATTAGGTTTATTTATTTTGAGTGTGATTAACTGTGGTTGTATATTATAATATTTCAACATCAATTTGAAAGGACCGTCCCTGAAAGTATTGTAGAATCTTATTTGTATCTGATAGCATATACGTGACGATCAAAGGTTATTGTAGACTGGGTTTCGACTCCATGCCTTGGGCCGCATCCTCCGTTAGGAGAGGCGTTTTTTTGCAGTCTCCGTAACTGGTTGAAATACACCTCGCAACAAAAACTATCAGACTGTATACCTGTGGGAATAAAAACTACAATAATTAGTAAATTATAGTACGCAGAGATATCTGGTGTTTTTTATAAGAAACTAAAAACCGTTAGGAGAGGCGCTCTTTTGCAGTCTCCGTAACTGGTTGAAATACACCTCGCAACGAAAACTATCAGACTGTATACCTGTGGGAATAAAACTACAATAATTAGTAAATTATAGTACGCAGGGATATCTGGTGTTTTTTATAAGAAACTAAAACCGTTAGGAGAGGCGCTCTTTTGCAGTCTCCGTAACTGGTTGAAATACACCTCGCAACGAAAACTATCAGACTGTATACGTGGGAATAAAACTACAATAATTAGTAAATTATAGTACGCAGGGATATCTGGTGTTTTTTATAAGAAACTAAAACCGTTAGGAGAGGCGCTCTTTTGCAGTCTCCGTAACTGGTTGAAATACACCTCGCAACGAAAACTATCAGACTGTATACCTGTGGGAAAAAACTACAATAATTAGTAAATTATAGTACGCAGGGATATCTGGTGTTTTTATAAGAAACTAAAACCGTTAGGAGAGGCGCTCTTTTGCAGTCTCCGTAACTGGTTGAAATACACCTCGCAACGAAAACTATCAGACTGTATACCTGTGGGAATAAAACTACAATAATTAGTAAATTATAGTACGCAGGGATATCTGGTGTTTTTTATAAGAAACTAAAACCGTTAGGAGAGGCGCTTTTGCAGTCTCCGTAACTGGTTGAAATACACCTCGCAACGAAAACTATCAGACTGTATACCTGTGGGAATAAAACTACAATAATTAGTAAATTATAGTACGCAGAATATCTGGTTTTTATAAAAAACTAAAACCTTTAGGAGAAGCAGATACGAACGAAGTCAAAATGGAAGGAGAATTTGAACGTGAAGAGAGAGAATTAGGAGTCCCTGTTCCGGGGAGTTTAAGGGAACAGTGGGGACAAGCAGAGAGATTGATACTTAGCGGACTTAAGCCCGGAGATCATAAAAAGGCGAGCAGATCTCCGTTTCTTACACGATCAGATGATCGCAGAGAATAGAGTAGAGGGTGACGAGGCAATAAGTCTCCTAGCCACAGCACTCAATACATACGAGCGACAGTTGGTTCAGAAATTAGAAACTCTCAACAAGCAGAAGGCAGGTTTTATCAGGGCTTCTAAACTTAACAAAGAAAGGGAGCTAGTTGACAAGCTAAGGAGAATAGGCCATAACGCAGCCTTAGTTATGAATGGAGTGGCAGTAACCTGCTCTCTGAGCAAAACTCCCGCCAAAAATCTGCCCGCCATAGCAGCCCCACCCAGTCCTGCACCAGCCCCTCCCACAGAAGTGATAGAGCCAGTCAGGAAGGAGAAGCCATATGGTGGGCCCCTCCCAGACATCCCAGAGGGCGGTCCCCTCCTCTATCCAGATTTATACAACCCCTTTAAGACCCGACCCCCTCACCCAGTTCCCCTCATGACATTAAAGGAACACCTGTATCAACACATACACCTACAGATGAAGAAATACTTGACTTTGTTGCAAAACGCGTCAAATTTTTTAGGACTAAAAAAAAAAAAAGGATGAAACCTCTGCCTCTGACAGAGAAGACACGGCAAGTCAAGACGGCACAGGGGACTCCACCTTCCTCTGAAACAGGTTGATATAGCCGGTGTCGGACTTTGTTTATGAACACATTAACTGAGGGACAGGTTTCTCCCCATTTGAGCTGACCCACGGCCATCAGTTTCCGGGTCCTGGAGCATTAGCAGTAGGGAAAGAAGTAGAAGAGATGGATAGCAAACCATACTACCAGCAACTTAAGGGCTTGGTATGAGATTTCTCCACCCAGGTGGCTGACGCCAAAGGGGGACCGGAGAAGCACGAGGCTAACACCGCAGAATTCATCTGGCTGAAGGTCATCCGTCCGAAGTGGCTCAACCCAAGGTTCACCCCCGCACAGAGTGACTCAGAGGACATCACATGCAGTTCGCCTCGAAGGAAAGGGGGAAACGTGGTATCATTGGAGCCAGTGCGCCGTTGGAAAACCTCCAGCAAGGACGTTAGACGACATCAGAACTGACATCGCTGCAGCAGGACGAGAGAACGACACATCTGACGACGACAGCCCAGCAGAAGCAACGACCCATACAACAGATGACAAGGACAAAGACACAGAGGTAACAACAGGCGATCTTGGAAAGGAGATTACGGCCGGCGAGGAGGCGGACACGAGTCTACTCTGAAACACACGACTCCATATAGGACCCGACTTTTTTACTCCCACCTTTAGGGGCACTTTCCAATAAGTAGCAGCATTTTTATGCCCACCTATAGGGCCTCTTTCTAATAAGAGTAGTAGGTTATATATAACGAGAGGTTCCCTATAGTTAAAGGGCAGTGAAGTCTCCCCACTCACCAGACCTTCTATTTAACAGGTTTTACTGAACCTTTATTTAACAGGTTCTGGGAGCACAGTATTTACCATTAAAGGGTACTATTTTACACCCTAGTTTTAAAGAATCTCCTTAGGAGATTTTAGCATTGTGTTCAGAGGAACCTAATTACAATAACACGGACCACTGATTAAAGGTACTCAAATGACAGACTGTGGATTACACTTCCTTATTGTTTGTTGGTGTACTCTGCTAGTGGGAATCGTGGTTTTACTTGGGACACTGTTTGTATCTTGAACACCATTCTTAGTTATATGGCCCATTAGCGAATTGCCTTATTATTTGATTGGGTGTTAATTCCTTGTGTCCTAGTAAATCTCCTATTATTAATAACAGAAATAATGTGTGTTCACCCTTGCCTTTATTTTTGTTTTAATGATTCCATTGACCACCCAGACTCCATTCCCCCGCCAGAGGAGTCCGTAACTAGGGTCAAACGGGCCAAACATGAGGTAGTTGTTACCAAAATGTCTCCTAAACAAACCTTCACTTTCCAAGCAGGTAGTGATGGAATAATGTAGACAGGATCAACTATGTACATTACAATGTGCTCCGTTTAGCTAATCTCACTAGGGACGCGGTAGAAGGACTCGCTGAACAGCTGGGGCCGACTTCCCTTATGGAAACAGAATAGAATGGCCCTTGACATGCTGTTAGCTGAGAAAGGAGGTGTGTGTTCAATGTTTGGTGATATGTGTTGTACTTTCATTCCAAACAATACGGCTCCGGACGGTTCCGTCACAAAGGCTTTAGAAGGTCTTCGCACACTATCCATAACTATGCATGAACAATCAGGGATACACAACCCCTTGGAGGAATGGTTTACAAACATGTTTGGTCAATGGAAAGGTTTAATAATGTCTCTTTTGATTTCAATAGCTACTTGTATTGCCATTTTAGTAACATGTGGTTGTTGTTGTGTGCCTTGTATCCGCTCATTGTGGGACAGACGCAGTAGAAAAGAATGACAGTGGTTATGTTTTGAATGCTATGTGTGAATTGATCTCTGGAGGTGAGATCAAAAGGGGGATTAAAGTAACCTGTATATCCTATATAACCTGTTTTAATAATTATAACTTTGTCTGTGTAAAATGTATACTTATGAAACTAGACCAAGTGTTCTTATTTTCCTTTGTTTGCTGTGGTCAATTGTGTGTGCGTTGACTTAGGAATGTAGAGGATCCAGTCGGCCCCCCCGGGGTTTTTAATGGGCCGGATAGGAGCATGGGGGGGTTGTAGGAGAAAGGTAATAAAACTGACACCATTGAGTCTATGCAGAGATTGTTCTGAGAGAAAGATTGGGATGCGGAGTGGTACGGCCAGGTGCTGAGGATAAACGAAGATAAGGATTGGTACCTCACCCCCGTGCGACCCAGAATTGTTTATTTTATGGCTGCCATAAAAGATGACCTGGGACCCCGTGCGACCCAGAATTGTTTATTTTATGGCTGCCATAAAAGATGACCTGGGAAAGATGACGCAGGAGATCCAAAGTTCCCACACTTATGGCTGACTCACTCTGATTCGCTGTTTAGACCTCGTCAATGGCTAACTCACTCTGATTCACTGCCTAGGGCTCGCCCAGGAGTGAGTCCACCAATGGATGAACACCTAGGAAGGAGCAACCGACACAACTCCTCCCACACAACTCCTCTCTGTTTGTGGGCATAAATATTATGAATTCTGTACGCTCGGGGCCTCTGTTCGGTCTGACTGTCTGATACGTACATCGCACGGTGGAAGAGCTGAGGCCCGAAGTACTTCGTTATATAAGTACTTCGTTATATTGTACTGTTGTTTTTGCCATTAAATCAGCTTATTGTTAAACCTCATATCTCTGCGTCTGAGCCGTTCCTTTTTACAGCAGACCACTCATCAAACGAACGGAGCGGAGGGGGCTCGAACCTTCAACCACTGAAGGCTGCTTCACCCCAACAAGAGTTACCTGTGACTACAGGTCTTCATTCAAGGTATTTGGATCCTTTAAAAGGCAAGTTTGCCTTGTAGACCAAGTGGCCATTTGATAAACGGCCAGTACATTTCCTTTGCAAGAAAAAACAAGATTCTTATTTCCTGTAGTACCACCACGCAAGTATCATAGAATTAAGTCCACCTTTATGGCAGAACTAACCTAAAACGTGAGTCTTCAAAAGACAGTGACCTCTTGAACAGCAATGATGTTGCTGCCAATCCTCCTCCAGATGATGAATAAGATGAAAGTGATCCTCTGCACTTTACCCAGCCCTGTGATGACTGATGGTGACAGGGCAGTGACTCTCTGTGAGTTCAGAGTGCCCACAGTGACACTGCCTTATATGTAGTTGCAGTGACAAGGACGAATTAAACATTTACCCTAATGGAGCAGGAATAAGAGCTGGATGATGGCGGATCATAATGTGAGACGCATCCGAGTAGATCTTAGACAGTCTTAAAAGAAAGCAACCATAAAAAGATGATTATGAGATGATGAGGGGGAACCAGCTGGGATGCATGAAGAGCTCCAAAAAGAAGTTCCATTCACCCCCCTAGGTCATTAGCTCTCCTTTAAAAAGCTCTGCGTGCAGTATGAAATCACCTGAGAACAGCAGGACTGTACAAACAGTATCCATTCAAGAAAATCTACTGCTGATGAATAATGTAATGGGATGAATTATTAAATAATGTGTCCTGGTTTTAGGCTTTTTGAAAGTGTTTTCCTCACGTGGGGAAATTGCCTGAAGTCAAAACGACTCTCAAGCACAGCTGGAAGATACTGTTGAGCACATACATGTGTATATTATTGGCTGCTCATCTTTATTTTACACTTGTGACATTCGAGTGTATTAGCGTGTCACAATTCTGCTTGCCTGTGCAAACTGCTGTAAAGGAGACAACTCAACTATGCAGACTGATGCTGACTGTCAACCAGTGGAAAGCCGTCAGGGCCCTCTAGGCACAGAGGTGTTAAAAAAATGTTGTTTTTTTTAAATATATATTTTTTAAATATTATTTTTGTTATATTTTTCATACATTTTACCATAAAAAACTTGATTTAATTGTATTTAAAATAACATTTCCAAAGAAATAAATCCTTCGAATCTGCCTATTCAGTTTCTGTTGGAATGTGAAGGGTTACATGCGAGTTAGTGAAGATAGAGCTGTCCTGCGATTCACAGAGGGCCCGCTATAGTAACAACAGAGAGTAATGTCAAGTGACAGTACAATTGACCATCATATCTTCCCTCTAAATGGGTGGGCTTTATTATCGCAGACTTTATGACAAGTTCCGCCCGCTGCCAAGTTTATGAATGTGTTATAACAACGGGTCAAGCTAGGCGGAAGTAGCTAATTAGCATACGTTCATTCACGATGGCTCACGTCAGTGATAGTGATGACATCGTTGCGAAACTACTAACCGAGTCATTTTCAAGAATGAGTTACACTGATAAATTGGAGTTAATTACCAAAGGGCGACCAACACCACAGCTTAATTTAGTTCAAAAAACCAAACGGTTCGAGAGGCATTTTAATATCGGCAATTACGCCAGATACAACTGGATGACCGGATCAACCAGGGAACAAAAGCTGCTGGGATTGCTTGCTTTTTGGCGCGGACAGTGGGTCATGGGCCAGAGATGGATATTCTGATTTAGGAAGTTTATCCAAATCAGCACATCGCCATCAGAATGCTTCAAGTCACCTCAGAGCTACTATTCGTCTTAAAACATTTGGGGACACCAGGATAGAGCTCCAGCTGGATGAGCAACAACGCCGGGATGTCATCGCTCATAATGAAAAGATGAAGAGGAGCCGAGGAATTTTGAAACGCCTCATAAATTGTGTGGTGTACTTGGGCAAGCAGGAGTTGCCGTTCCGAGGTCACGATGAGAGTGTAACTTCATCAAACAAGGGGAATTACATAGAGTTGCTGGATTTAGTGGCAGAATATGACAGCGACCTGCACACACACCTCGCCACATCAACAGTCTTTACCGGCACGTCTTCGAGGATTCAGAATGACCTGATCAGCGCTGTTGCTAGTGTAATAACGGATAGCATGAAAGAGCTGAGGGAAGGCACATTTTGTGGCGGTCATGTTGGATGAAACAACAGACATTAGCAACGTGGCGCAGATGTCATATGTGCTTCGATATGTCACTGAAGATGGGATAAAAGAGCGTGTTTTCAAGTATGAAGATGTGACAGAGGACAAACGAGCAGAGACCATAGCTACACGGCTGCTGGAGTTCCTGAGGGAGAGTGGCTGTATTGACAAAGTGGTCGCGCAGTGCTACAATGGAGCAGCTGTTATGGCCTCTAGATTGAATTGGGTGCAAGCGAAAGTTAAGGAAACCATTCCACAGGCCCTTTTTATTCACTGCTATGCTCACATCTTAAATCTCGTTTTGGCAAAGGGAGCTTCCAAGATAAGAGTGTAAGGTCTTCTTCTCCCACCTCTCTGGCTTGGCCACCTTTTTCAGCCGCTCAGCAAAGCCCACCAAGCTACTGGATGATATTTGCCAGCGGGCAGCTCCTACTCGCTGGTGCTTTCATTCTCACTTGGTGTGCACAGTGGCAGAGAAGACCAGGGAATTGAGAGAGGTAAGATAATAATAATGATGACCGTAATGAAAATATTAACAATAATAAAGAAGTGTTGGAAACGACCCACTCATAAAAACATGAAGGTAAAGAACTATGCTAGTATTACATTAAATGAAAAGCTAATATTAGTGTTTACTGGAGGTCTGTAAGTTGTTTTTTCTAAACTAAGCATTACTCTCGTAGGTGTTCGAGCACATCGTAGACCATCACACAGAGTTTGATGATGAAACTGTTCATTGCGCTGATGGATACATCACCCTCCTTACCAGCTTCGATTTCAGCTTTTGGTTGAAAACCTTCCACGCCATCTTCTCCTACTCGGATGTTGTTTTTCTAATACTTAAAAAAAAAAGGTTTTAATATGCAGTTCTGCCTGGCCAGAGTGGATCAGCTAAAGCGACAAATTGAACAGGAGAAGGAGAACTTTGACAGGGTCTACGATGAAACCCAGGCTTTGGTTGGCCCTCTGCGCGGCCGTGGAGCTCAAGGAGAAGTTCGCGCACGGTACAGGGAGCTCCACTGCAGCGTAATTGACAGCCTGCTAACCCAGATTGCCAACCGCTTCAGTGACCACAAAAAGCTGGAATTCCTGGCCCTTCTGGACCCGCAACAGTTTGGGCATTACTGTAACTATTTCCCAACTGCTGCCTTGAACAGTTTGATGGAGAGCTATGGTGGATATTTCGACCAGCCTCGACTGCACACGGAACTCGCCGTGATGTACGGCATGTCTGACATTTTGGGGAAAAGCCCAGCCGACATTCATCAGTTTCTCCTCAAAAAAGGACTGAGTGAAAGCTAGAAACAAGTGTACACCCTCTCATGCATCATCCTGACAATACCTGTGTCCACTGCCTCTGTGGAGAGGTCATTTTCTGCGCTGAAGCGCATAAAAAGCTACTCGAGGACCACGACTGGGCAAGTCGGACTGTCAGACTTGGCCTTAATTTCGATCGAGAAGGAATTGCTGATTGGTTCAAAAGCCATCAAGTTCTTCATCCAAAAGGACAGGAGGATTGACTTTGTGTTTAGGTGATTTGATCATCAAAGGTAGGCCTAAGTGATTTTCAATGTGGGCCGCCGTGCCGACTTAATTCATTTTTAATTGTTACTTGGCTGTGGGTGCCTTGTCATGATAGGTGTTTATATAAATGGTGTTGTTTTGTGTGGTAGAGGGTCGCTGTCATTGATGCGTTTTGCACCCCGGACCGCTGTTTTGATATTCCGCTGAAGTATACGCTGTGACCATAGACTGTATATAAATGGACGTAGGGTCCGTGACGTCACCCATAGGATTCTGCAGTGTTGCTGAGAAGCCTAATGTAGGCGTTGTCGGCCACGTCCGAGTCTAACTCCCGCCTGCTCCAGCCTGATCCAAATAAGGACAAAGAGGCGGAGCCGAGGTGGGACCTGCTGCCACGGAATTGGAAGCTCCAGAGCTAGCTGAGGCTACCAAGCTAAGCTAACATGCTCCCCGTTTGCACACTGCTGTCAAATTGTAAGTTTCTAAGCTAAGCGGACATGAAACTATTCAGCAAAACTATAAATAGTAATCTACGTTATTGAGTTTTTAGCATAACACTTCAGAATCTTAAAAATCCCTTGACGTTTGTATGCAATTGTGCTAAATTCAAAAGTGGAATCAAGCAAATATGAATATTTTTGCATGACATTAGTTATTTATATTTTGCTATCACTTAATTATACGTTTAATACATTTAAGTCAAGCTAAGGTACATGCGATGGTAGCTAGTTAGTGCTCTTACCTGTGATGCCTCCTCCAAACAGCATTATAACCAGACTGTATCATTAAAACTACAAGTACCAGTTCTAGATCCTTGACTTTAGACAAACAATTCAAAAGACAAAATCAACTAAATGTATTTAAAGACCAATCTTTAATTTAAGGTGCCTCTTAACCTGCGATATTAGTTATACAGTAATAGTATTGACAATCTAAAAAAACTGAGCAACTCAACAGTTAAAGGTCCCATATCATGGCAATTTCTACTGATAATAATTCCATTGTTGAGGTATACTAAAATAGATTTATATTGTGCAATTTTCCAAACTCACATTGGTTTCTCATACAGCATCTCTGTAAAGTATGTGTATTCACCGGTATTCACTCTGTCGGGCTGAGCTCCAGGGTAGAGACCTTCTCCTCCGAGTAAGACTTGGATACCCACTCCCAAAAGAACATGCACTCAGACACCGCTACCTTCCAAAGCACCATTATTTAGTTGCCTTCACCCGTGGATGACAGATTAGTATTCAGGCTGGGCTACATTTGGACTACATTTGTTGTTCGGGTGAAGCATGACGCCCATGCTAATTCAGCTGGAGAATCTTCAAGTTTCCTAAGTGGGCCTCGGAAAAATGTTACAAAATAAATGTGGTGAATTAGCCTCCAATTTCTCCCCGGCACCGCTGTCGTCATGCATATTATGGGGTGTCTGAGAAAACATTGTTTTGACACAGTCGCCGAACATGTTGTAAAGCGCAAATCAAAGTCTTCTCCATGGCAACATAGTGAACTGTCACCAGCCTAATTAAAATGCCATGTTTGCCTTGGAGAGAGGGATGCATATATCAACAAGCAGCGAAAACACCGAGGTGCCAGGCAGCTCTGTAATGGGCTCATATTTGTTCATGTGAATGAGTTCAGCCAAGACAAACTCTCCAAGGCCAACTCTTTCTCCGTCCCTCGTCTTGGTTTTTACTCCGCAGCTGCATAATGACATCAGATTACTCAGAGAGACGTCTCCGACATACTGCTGCAGGTGTTTTGTTCATGAGAAAAAAACAAAGGAAACATTGGAAAACGCTTAAAGAGCAACTTGCAGGTTAGAGACACCAGTGAATAAATGTGTAGGAAAATGATGTATACACTAGATTTTCCAAAAAATATACATAAATATACACTACAGTGACATCTGGCGTCGTTTTTTTAAGACATTTTTACTTCTGCATAAAAAAAGCCTCCCCATGTGACCTCCCGCGTGTGACGTCACATGGGGGAGAGCGGCCGGTCTAACGTAGTAATAAACATGGATCACAATCTAGTTTGACACAGAAGAGGTTGAAAATAAATATTCCAATGCATATGACGGACCACAACCATATAATTATGAGCCTGCTAGGCTTACAAGAGACCAGGAGCAGCCAAGGATTAGAAGAAATAACGGCCATCGGCGAGAAATGGAGCTGTGGTGTGAGGAGAACTAGTGCGGCTGTCTTGGTGAGTGACCGGCGTTAGCTACAGTTAATGTTAGCTAACGTCGGTCACATCACAACATTGTAAAGTTAGCTATCATATATCAGGCTATAACTAAAGTAGTATTGATAATATAGTAACGTTACTGGCAGGACGATCTGGCGGAGAAAGGTTGTGGAGCCTCCGTTGATATGCCGTTGTAAATGGCTTGATGGAAAGCAGGTGTGTAGTCGGGGAGGGTGCACAGCTGATTGCAGCAGGTGAGTGGAGGTTGAGCCGGGAGCCAGGAGTGACAGCCACCACGCCCACACAAACAAACACAGACAGGTGGAGACGGCTGGAGGAGTACAGCCACCACAGCGTTACCTAATGCAACTCCACACTACGTCTTACGGTGCTGTGTACCGGAGGGGAGAGAGAGAGGAACGAATGGGGGAGAGAGAGAGGAACGAATGGGGGAGAGAGGAAACGAAGGGGGGGAGAGAGATGTAATACGGTTTCCTGATAAACCTATTGTTTGATAGGCCTCAGCTGTGGAGAGTATGTGCTGCAGGGAGGTGGATGCACCTCGCACAACGCACCCAGGAACGAAAGCTAGCTCCGGTCCTTTTCCTGTTAGGGAAACTGTGGACTCGATGTCCTGACAGGCTGGAGTTTGTGCAACCTGCACAAACTCAAGATCACCATGATTACAAATGGTGAAATGCAATGTAAAATTACCGAAAAAATACCAGCTCACTAAATCACAACTGCTCAAACCAACTACAAACTACTACCGCGGATTGGGCAGAGAAGGAGTCCGAGGAAGTTGCTCCCCCATGTGACGTAATATGACGCGTTTGACGTATGACGTTAAAAAAAAGCAGTTTTTAGTAGCAGAGCTCAAAACGGCTCCTTTCCCCTCTGAATTATTGCCCTTATGTCTTGTAAAACATATCAAATCCTGCATTAACTTTTTTAATTGTAATTTTCAGGCAAGGTTAAGCATAAATCTAGTAAAAAAAAAAACCTGCAAGTTGCTCTTTAACCGTGACAAATTATATTCTGTCGTGATGACTTCAATATCCATCAGTGTCAGCTGTCTGAAACGATCTATTAGGAGGCAATAATACAATTATTTTCTAGGGGATGAAAGTCGTCCACTTCATGTAAGTAATAAGTGTGAGTGTTCATTTGATAGTCGTTAAATCTCAATGATATTAGATCAAAAGTCACACTCCGGACCTCCAGCTAGAACCAAACCCTCACTTTCCTGTGGATGTCATTAGTCAGCCCTTCCATCCTTCCTTGATGTTCCCATTTTATCTTAATGGTGCTTGGCACGCTGATACCGAGAGTGTGATTGGATTATTAGCCACAATTAAGGACAGGGTAGCAAATGGCTTTCAAGGAGGCATTAACCATCAGAGGAGAGTCTGTGTGTCGTCTCTCCCAGGGTGACGACACGTGCCGTCTGGAAAATGTCGACTTGGAGAACTCAGATGTGCTGCACATGGCTGCACCTTGGTGAACACACACATGCACATTATACATACACACTTGCAGTACATGCATATGCTGACACAAGCTGTCATAGATCCAAGCGAGCGCTGCAAGATGGATGTATGTGGTGTGTGATTAATGCATACCGCAGAGACTCTGTTTTTACTCCTCTCTTGCATCATGACCTTTAATTCATCTCCTTTTTTCTTGCAGAATAACATAACCATTGTACACCATTCATGATGTAGCTATTCGCACAGCTTACATTTGATATACAGCGCACGTCCGAGTGACTTACATGAAGAAATTAAATGTTCCAGACCGTTACCGAGCCAGCAGCAGGAGTGACTCCATCATTAGGTTCTACTCTATAGGCCTGCTGCAGACTCTTTATAGCATCAGGGAGGAAACATCCATGGCCTTAAAGTACAGGAAGACCGGTTGAGGATCTCACTTAAAATAAGAATTATATTTCAAGTGCAGAATAGACTGAATAAATCCTGGGCACTACTGGTAGAATAATATGAAATGCGGACATTCAATAATCATTGACTTTATATCACAGACATGGAGCAGGTGTCCTTTTGACTGTCAGCCTATAATTGCATTACTGTGTGTCTTATTATCTATATGTTGTGGTGACACGTTATTCGACATAATTCACCATTGAGATTGTTGTTGCAACCCGGACCCGTTAGTGAGGGTACCGGGGTTTGATGTCATTCCTGCTAGCTTGTCAGACAAGGCAGCACATGTACTTACCTCTGATTGATTAATGGATAATAAAGTGTGGAAGTCCATTCTGAATACACCGCCTCCGACTCCCTTTCATCGGCGCTACAATGTATAAGGTGAATACATGTGTCTATTAAACTGAAGTTCAATGCATTGGATATTTGCACCATTCAATTATATTTATTGCCATATGGGTCTTATTTTAATATGGTACCACTTTACAATAAGACTACCCTTATAAACAGGGGTGCACATAACTTTTTTGCCCTGGTTCTCAAAGGAGCACCTGGAGATGTTGCTTGGTGCGCATCCTTAAAATGAAATAAACCGGACCTTTTGAGGGGTACTTGACTTTATGAACGGGGGGGGGGGCGAGGTGCGCTATTGAGCACGCAGCAGGGTTATTGTGCGGAGCGCATAAAGCAGACCCTTCACGCGATAGCGAGGGGTAGAGCGAGGGATCGCAGATGCCGTGGTGCTAGCGGACGGATTAAAACAATTAAACCTAAATTGCTCGCGAATTATACTTTGGCGACCGTTAATATACCTGGGCGGCCCGCCCAAGTAAAGTCTATGTGTGGGAAACCCTGCTATCTTACCAGTTCTTATGCAACTCGCAAATATCTCTCTCTCTCTCTCTCTCTCTCTCTCTCTCTCTCTCTCTCTCTCTCTCTCTCTCTCTCTCTCTCTCTCTCTCTCTCTCTCTCTCTCTCTCTCTCTCTCTCTCTCTCTCTCTCTCTCTCTCTCTCTCTCTCTCTCTCTCTCTCTCTCAATGTTGGTGTGCAAATGCGCCTTTTTTCAAATGATCCGGTGCTCTTTTTTGGCGGGGGTGCGCTTGCGCACCTGCGCACCAGTTATTTGCAGCCCTGCTTATAAAGGATTCATAAAGGGTTTATAATTAGGTTATTAATTAGGTTGTAAACACTTTATTAATCATTAAGAACCATTTATAAACCAGTTCTAACATAGTTTTCATACATCAACACAGGCTCACTATTTGGCAAGATGACTAAGCCTTATATTGGCTACCTAGCTTACTTTGTCTTCTTCATCAGCCAGCATCCTTGGTATCTGTTGTTCACCGAGTTGATTCCCCCCCTTCCATCTTGATGTTTCTTGGCATCTCTTTATGACCATGTATTTATGAGTTACTAAGATATTTTACTGCCAAAAGGGAGCCTTGTAAAGTGTAAAACACATTCCCATTTATTAATGAGTTACAACCATTTTTAATTTATAATTTCTATTGTAAAGTGTTAAAGGTCCCATGTCATGCTTTTCCGGTTATTACCCGTCCCCTTGTGTGTTATGAACAGGGCTGCACATAACTGGTGCAGCATAGAAGCAGCGAAATATGTGAGCGCATGTCACAGCCTAAGAGACAGCTGTTCATCTCCTCACAGCTCACTCTGATTACTCCTCTACTTCATGTGTCTTTTCTACATTTGATACTTGCGGTTTTGTAATAATACATTGTTGTAAATTGTTTAATGAATGAATTGTATTTGTATTTTATCATATCACTATTGAATTGTATTATCCTTGACGCTTTGGCAATATTGTTCACCTGACATTCATGCCAATAAAGCATATTGAATTGAATTGAATTGAGAGAGAGAAAAAAGAGAGATGAGAGAAGAGAGAGAGAGAGAAAAGAGAGATGAGATGAGAGAAGAGAGAGCGAGAGCGAGAGCGAGAGCGAGAGAGAGAGAGAGAGAGGAGAGAAGAGAGAGAGAGAGAGAGAGAGAGAGAGATACATAAGAACTGGTAAGATAGCAGGGTTTCCCACACATAGACTTTACTTGGGCGGGCCGCCCAGGTATATTAACGGTCGCCAAAGTATAATTTGCGAGCAATTTAGATTTAATTGTTTTAATCCGTCAGCGAGCACCACGGCATCTGCGATCCCTCGCTCTACCCCTCACTATCGCGTGAAGGGTCTGCTTTATGCGCTCCGCACAGTAACCCTGCTGCGTGCTCAATAGCGCACCTCCCCCCCCGTTCATGAAGTCAAGTACCCCTCAAAAGGTCCGGTTTATTTCATTTTAAGGATGCGCACCAAGCAACATCTCCAGGTGCTCCTTTGAGAACCAGGGCAAAAAAGTTATGTGCACCCCTGGTGAAGGTTTTTATGCTTGTAAACGGTCTGCAAAGTCACAAACCCTCAAAGTACACCCTGTAGCGAGTAAAACTCTGTAAGAGAAAAGACCTGTCTATGCTGCCCCAAAACGCCTCGTTGGAGATTTCTCTTTTTCCATTGTTTTCTTCCTGGGTACAGTGACGTGCCCATACCCAAATGGACCCATTGGTCCAAATGGACCAATCCGTGGAGCTCCTCACACACACACTCTCTCAGCGGCGAAACTGTGACTTTACTTACTGGTGTCATTTTCTGGTTGCCAACAAACGCCATTGTAACACATAATCACTGATGTTCCGCTGTAACGGTGGTAGACTCATCAGAACAGAGTGGGCGAGCTGACCAATCAGAGCACAGTGGGCTCACAGGGAAGGGGGGGAGGGGCAGGAGCTTCAACAAGCCGTTTAGGACAGAGAGTGAATACACATACTATACAGAGATGCTGTATGAGAAACCAATGTGAGTTTGGAAAATTGCACAATATAAATCTTTTCTAGTAGACCTCAACAATGGAATTATTATCAGTAGAAATGGCCATGACATGGGACCTTTAAAAAATCACCATATATTAATGAGTTACTACCATTTATAATTAGTTTAAGTTATATTAAGCCTTAAAGTTATGCATAAATTAGGGCGTGGTCACATTGAGTGACAAGTCTGTCCAGTGACTGCTGCTGTTAGCTTTCTGCTCTGATAGCATCTCCGTGATGCTACAGGGGCTCTGCCTGCTCAACTCATCCGGGGAACATAACTTGAACTCGGCCGTGTTTGTTGTGCTGGTGCCTTGTGGACTATTCTTCATGCTTAGATCGGACTATTGTGATTCGCTCCGCGTTTAAAACAGACGGTGCATGAATGCAGTTTTGCGGTGAGTAAAATTCGAGTACTTTATTTATGTGTTTCTTGTGTTTTTTGTCAGCTAACGTTAATGAATGTTAAGGCTTGGGTTAGCATGTAGTAAGCAAGTGGTTGCTACATCTGTGCTAACGATGCTAATTGTAGCCTCCAAGTTAAAACGTAATGGAGAAGTGTTAAGCATTAAGTAGGATAATACTGTAGAATAAACAGCTTCTGTTTGAAGTCGGTAAAATAAGGTCATCCTTGTAAGATAGAGAGATATTTTATTAGGTAGGTAACTTTATGCATTGATAAGGTTCATTTAAATTTGCTATGATCGATTATGTAGACAAGCTAACGTCAAAGTAGTTGAAGAGCGGCGTAGTGTATGTGAAATTAACCTCACAATAAGATGTGTGTATATTACAAATATTAATGTCATATTTCAAGATGATTACTTAGATATTACAATATGGTTGGTTGAGCTGGAGTTCATTATTGAGCTTACACGTTAATGTCACAGTCATATCTGAAGAACGAACCCAAACCTTGTTCTTTTTATTAATTGTATTACCAAATTAGTATCAAATAAATAGTAAGCATTGGTAACACCAATGCTGATAAAGTAAACTATTTTATTTGAGTATTCCTATGTTCGGCAGTTAGAGATGGGCAGAGAATACTAAAAAAAAAAAAAATCAATATGGACCATTACTGTATAATTATCCTTAAAGAGCAACTTGCAGGTTAGAGACACCAGTGAATAAATGTGTAGGAAAATGATGTATACACTAGATTTTCCCAAAAATATACATAAATATACACAGTGACATCTGGCGTCGTTTTTGTACGACATTTTTACTTCCGCATAAAAAAAGCCTCCCCATGTGACCTCCCGCGTGTGACGTCACATGGGGGAGAGCGGCCGGTCTAACGTAGTAATAAACATGGATCACAATGCTAGTTTTGACACAGAAGAGGTTGAAAATAAATATTCGAATGCATATGACGGACTACAACCTTATAATTATGAGCCTGCTAGGCTTACAAGAGACCAGGAGCAGCCAAGGATTAGAAGAAATAACGGCCATGGAGCTGTGGTGTGAGGAGAACCAGTGGAGAACAGGGCAGCTGTCTTGGTGAGTGACCGGCGTTAGCTACAGTTAATGTTAGCTAAGGTCGGTCACATCACAACATTGTAAAGTTAGCTATCATATATCAGGCTATAACTAAAGTATTATTGATAATATAGTAACGTTACTGGCAGGACTGTTGATACTGATCCATAACAGAAACTAATGCGCAAGTATCAGCCGTATCTCGCGTTTGTTACGGTATCTGAGAGGACCCAAACGCAGGACACGGCAGAGTGTTGAAAAAGGGTTTATTAGTGGACGAGGTGCGGGGAGTAGAATCCGGCTTGAATGGCGAGTACGTGGCGGCTGGTGACGGCAACACGGCGGTCGGAGAATGATCCTGGAGCACAAGAAGAAAACACGTTAGACGCTAAAACATCCAGGTATGAGAAAATAGCTATAATGCTAAGTAGCCTTGAAGTTATACCACTGTGGTTTTACAACGATCTGGCGGAGAAAGGTTGTGGAGCCTCCGTTGATATGCCGTTGTAAATGGCTTGATGGAAAGCAGGTGTGTAGTCGGGGAGGGTGCACAGCTGATTGCAGCAGGTGAGTGGAGGTTGAGCCGGGAGCCAGGAGTGACAGCCACCACGCCCACACAAACAACACAGACAGGGGAAAACAAACAAACAAACACAAAGGAGACGGCTGGAGGAGTACAGCCACCACAGCGTTACCTAATGCAACTCCACACTACGTCTTACGGTGCTGTGTACCGGAGGGGAGAGAGAGAGGAGCGAAGGGGGGGAGAGAGAGAGGAACGAATGGGGGAGAGAGGAGCGAAGGGGAGGAGAGAGATGTAATACGGTTTCCTGATAAACGTTTTGTTTGATAGGCCTCAGCTGTGGAGAGTATGTGCTGCAGGGAGGTGGATGCACCTCGCACAACGCACCCAGGAACGAAAGCTAGCTCCGGTCCTTTTCCTGTTAGGGAAACTGTGGACTCGATGTCCTGACACGCTGGAGTTTGTGCAACCTGCACAAACTTAAGATCAACATGATTACAAATGGTGAAATGCAATGTAAAATTACCGAAAAAATACCAGCTCACTAAATCACAACCGCTCAAACCAACTACAAACTACTACCGCGGATTGGGCAGAGAAGGAGTCCGAGAAAGTTGCTCCCCCATGTGACGTAATATGACGCGTTTGCAGTTTTTAGTAGCAGAGCTCAAAACGGCTCCTTTCCCCTCTGAATTCTTGCCCTTATGTCTTGTAAAAAATATCAAATCCTGCATTAACTTTTTTAATTGTAATTTTCAGGCAAGGTTAAGCATAAATCTAGTAAAAAAAAAAAAATGCAAGTTGCTCTTTAACTTATGTTATACAATGCACCTAATAAACCAGTATGGCATTTTGAAACATGATGTGCAACCATTTTTACTGTAATTTGTGTGCATTTTGTTGTTAACTAAGATGATCTTATGATTTACTTTTTGTTAGTATGCACATGGACGCTTTGGACATACCTAGAGAAGGAAGAAATGGGTCTTCGGAATGATGGGAGTTAAAGACAAAAGGCGGAGACTAGTGTTGAAACTAGTGGAGAAACGATCAAGATGCCACCTTGTCCCTCTGATTAGACGGCATGTTAAGTCAAGAAGTAGCATTATTAGTGATGAGTGGAGGGCATACAGGAGAGTGCTGAGTAACATGGGGTGCAACCACTACACCATAAACCACAGCAGGTGGTTTGTGAACCCCCAGACGGCAGTCATACACAACATATAGAAAGAGCTCGGTCGACCGTCAAAGGACATGTCCGTAGACTGAGAGGAAACCTTACAGAGAGTCTGTTGGAGGAACACCTCAAGGTTCTTGAATGGTCATCTTGGCTTGGCTCTGCTCACCCTGATGGACTGCTTGGACGCTTGTTCAAGGATATACACAAAGCCTTTTCAGTCTGAGTACCATTATGTCTTACCAAGTCTTTAATTTATGTCAGAGAAAAGCTTTTATGTTTAAATATGTGTATCAGTCATACTAAACAGTCATTACTTTGAGTCCTAATTTTCTTCATGTGTGAATAAAATGTTTTGCTTGGTTCTGTTGCATCTTACTTTGCATTTCATGTGAAAAATGTGTCTTAGATAAGCGTGAATGTTATAACTCATTCATAAATGGACATGTGTATTAAACTTAAAAACAACGCACCCTTTCAGTAGTTATAAATATTAGTGACTCATCAATAGATGGTGTGTTTCACACTTTACAATAAGGCTCCCCTTGACCAATTATAAATGTTAGTAACTCATTCATACATGGTCATAAGAGATGCCAAGAAACATCAAGATGGAAGGGGGGGGGAATCAACTCAGTGAACAACAGATACCAAGGATGCTGGCTGATGAAGAAGATGAAGTCAGCTAAGTAGCCAATATAAGGCTTAGCAGTACAGATAAATGTGGGCTCACTATTTGGCAAGCAACCGGTCACAGTGCCCTGTTTATCTCATGTCTTATAAAAGCTTATCAATGATTTATAAAGTGTTCACAACCTAATTAATAAATGAATTACAGACTATTCGTAAACCCTTTATAAGGATAGTCTTATTGTAAAGTGTTACCTTTAATACTTTTGCCTAACTTTTCTATTATTATGATAACATGGCAGTTGCCAAAGTAATTGGGGAACACGGTGTGATGGAACAAGACAGCCACATTATGATAGGTGCAACTCTAAGATTATTTTTCAATATCAACCATCGATCTCTCTCTTCAACAGCCTCGTCTTGGAAAGAGAAACGGGCGAAGTGAAACTGAACTGCAACTGAACTGTAACTGAACTTTGTTGGCTCTGTGCTGTTTCGTGCTTTCTAAGTGTTGAGGAAATTCCACACAAAATCAACCTCTTTGGTAAGAAAATTAAAAATATAGAAGGTTTAAAGCAAAGTTTTGTTATTTAATAAAGTCAAAGCATTTAACAGAGTTAATCTATTTCAGCTGAAAGAACAGAGCCTTGCACCAGAAAGGTAGTACAATATCTGACAACATACAACAGAAAATACAAGCACTTTATACACTCAAAAAGGAAAGGGTCTCAGCAAGGGAATTGACATTACAGGAAGTGTTGGCCAGACGGGCGAAAATTGCATACATGGTAATTACAAAACTAAGATCAATCCTAACAATGGTCGAAGAGATATCCTTCTGTCTGTTCTAAGGAAGTGAATATTTATTAGCTTGATGTGAATTCAAACATATAGGTTCAACTGCTGAATTAAAAACAGAACAAATTAACCAAAGAAAGCGAAAAACCATAAAGCAGATTCAGGCAGTAGGCGTATAGATTCACACTTAAAGTATTAGCCTACAGTACAGCTCACAGAGAAGAGATCTGATCCTTTAACAACAAACACTGAATTTACTCCCCAGTCTGGTAAGAGCCCAAATACCTAAGCTACTGAATCTGCAATTTACATTTAAAGACCCAGTGAAGTGTGCGCCGGTGCATGATCTGTTATGCTAATACGTATAGTAATGACCAAAATTGTCCATTGGAACCCATATCAAAGATGTTGGAATAGCAACGAATTTGACGAGTTGGAATTTTCCGCTGGGAAATCCGCAGTCGACCTCCGCCTTCGTGGGCGTGGCTTGCGATCTACTGCGTGACGTCAGAAGATGGGCTCAGCCGAAGTGTTTACATTCACCACCGTTCATTTTGTCTCTGTTTCAAAGTCGAATTTACCAACGTTTTTGAGCGAGTATTTTATTGGAAAGTGTTTCGCAGTCGACTGGAAGTGATTGCCAATCGAGGAAACCTGACAATGGAGGCGACAGTGAAGAAAAAGGGAGGAAAAACACACGGGAAGCGATGCATTGCCGCTGGCTGTGGTAATGTCAATTCTGCCGAAGTGGCGATGTTTCTGTTCCAAAAGATGAAGGTGAGTGGCTGGTGTCATTGTTTCGTAGATTCGTAGATTGTTTATGAAAAATAAAGGCCACTGTGTTTGTGTTTACTAACAAGACTATCATGGCGGCGGCAGAGCTCAAGTCGAGTTTCTCCGCCTGGAGATATTCTCACTATTTCACTTTTGTCGAGCACAAAGAAAAGAACGTTTTAGTTAAATGTAAGTTGTGTCTTGGCGGGTCAAAGATCCTATCGACTGCCCAAAACAGCAATTAAAATCTGTTGAAACATCTGCAGAAACAACATGCTGGGACGAAGCTAGTAGCTAAGACCACAGACCCAGACTCATCCGACGCCACTCCACCTCCACCTAAGCAACAGCGGCTGGATTGGCACTTTGAAACATATCTTTGTGTTTGTGTTTGTATAGACCACATTGCTTAGCAGAGTTCAGTGATGCAAATGCATGTCAAGTTGATCAACAGGTTGTATTATTCTCCGATGCAATAACAGTACTGAAATGAAGGCTACAGTATAAGGGCATTAATGGGTGCCCTTTTTTAAGTAACTAAAAAGTTACTTTTCACAGTAACGCATTACTTTTTGGTGTAAGTAGTGAAGTAACTAGTAATTGTAACTAGTTACTGGTTTTCAGTAACTAGCACAACACTGCATGTGAACATGAATGTTGCATCATGCAATGAACAGATGAATGTATGATCAGGTGATGGCCAATCCTGTGTGTAGATCTACTCTAGATCTATGACAAAATATTGTCCTCAACTAAATTGACTTCCATGGCCACTTTCCTCATCTATCCTGTCCGAAAAGCTGTCAAAATCACAAATTTCTCTCGCACCAGTATCACTTTCCGAAGTCTCCGTCATGTTTACAATCACAACTGGGCCCATCTTGTGACGTCACAGCCGCTATCGTCTGCAGCAGCGGTAGGCTCAGACGGCCGTTCACGGGATGAAAAATTTGCGATGTTTATCTCGTCCCTCGCACTTCCTAAAAAATTATTTTAGCCATGAACAGGTACAATGATATGTAAGAAATTAAACTGCCATTTCATTTTGGCGCAAAAAAATGCACTTCACTGGCACTTTAGGCAGTGGCGAGCCCTCTGACCGCCCCTTCCCTCGTAAAGTTATTACGTCACAGTGTATACTTCAGCGGAATATCAAAACAACGGCCCGGGGTGCAAAACGCATCTATGACGGTGACCCTCTACCACACAAAACAACACCATTTATATAAACACCTATCATGACAGGGCACCCACAGCCAAGTAACAATTCAAAATGAATGAAGTCGGCACGGCGGCCCACATTGAAAATGACTTAGGCCTACCTTTGATGATCAAATCACTTAAACACAAAGTCCATCCTCCTGTCCTTTTGGATGAAGCACTTGATGGCGGGTCATGCAGCTGATCCTTTGCCACTCCAGTTTATCATTGTAACTCAATCTTGAAAATGACTCGGTTAATAATTTCGCAACGATGTCATCACTATCACTGACATGAGCCATCATGAACGAACTTATGCTAATTAGCTACTTCCGCCTAGCTTGACCCGTTCTTATAACACATGCATAAACTTCACAGTGGGCGGAACTTGTTATAAAGTCCGCGATAATAAAGCCCACCCATTTAGAGGGACGATATGATTGGTCAATTGTACTGTCATTTAACATTACTCTCTCATTGAGTTGCTATAGCGGGCCCTCTGTGAATTTATAGCTGGACCACCAATCACCTCCTGTCTTCACAGTAACTCGCAGAGACGGCCAAAGGAGCTTCTTTCATTTAACCCTTCACATTCCAACAGAAACTGAATAGGCGGATTCGAAGGATTTATTTCTTCGGAAATGTTATTTTAAATACAATTAAATCAAGTTATTTTGGTAAAACTAATGAAAAATATAACTAAAAACATTTTTTACATTTTTTTTAAATATATATTTTTTAATGTTTTTTAATATTATTTTTTAGAATATCGTAGGCCCTCAGAGAGGGCCTAGAGGGCACTGACGGCTCGCCACTGCATTTAAGGCCTTCAGCTGGCACAGTGAGAAGCTAGAGAAAATCTAAGTTGCACATAGCAAGATTTATGTATGTAGATAGTCCAATATTAACAGCCTAAACCACAAATGAATTGTTTCTGCTGCTGGAAAACCGTGTCCCATAACTCCTGAGTGAGATGTCTCAGATTCATCATCTCTGCCAAAACTCATTGCAGAAGTCAGGGATCATCGTTGAAGAGAAATTTCTCGTTGTGCAGAAAGTGACGCATGAAAGCATAAGAGCGAAATACAGAACGGTCTCCCCAACCACAGCAAATTAACGCTCCATCCATCCAGAGATCGATGGATGCAACAACAATGACACTACCCGCTGAGGAAGCTGTTTCTACCATGCCCTAACTCTGCAGCCACTAACAAGAAAAGATTGGAGTCCAAGAAGTGTGCAGTTTATGTCACACTACACGGGTGCAGCTAATTAAATCCTTTAAACTTTCAGAAATGAAGTTATCTCTTGCTGACAGTCGGTGCCACCAGAATTGCAGAGTGCAGCCCTGAATTCCTAACAGGCACAATACGAGTGAGTGAGGAGGATGTTGCAGATGCACTGCAGTAATTTCATCTGCTCAGAGTTCAGGAAGTAAGGCTGGGAACATGCAGTGATAATTGGGAGAGTTGCATCAGGTTCAGCATTCTGGCTTGATTCCTGCGTTATCAGAATCATTGATTTTATGAAGAAAACCTCGGGCTCTAAAATATTTTATAATATATCAAAGCCAATTTTTGACTGTGTGGATTTACAGCAAAGCCATGCACTTCTTATAACCTAATACTTATACACAGTAATACAAGAGTTACTGGTGGAAACTAAACATGATGCAATGTAATTCTGAAGATTCTACCGTGAGTAAAATGTTAATGTTTCGGATAACTGAATTATTTCGGTGAAGTTGGAGGGATGCACTCTGTAAACAGATAGACCTGTCTTTTTCTGTTGCATAGATATGTGTTGTTTTAAACCGGACATAAGTAGTGATGGCAGTTTGACACTGAAGCTTCGATACGTGCTTCAAACTCTGGACTTCCTATTCCATAGAAGCAGTGCTTCGAAGCTTGCTTCAAATCACGTGACATATGACGTCCGAAGCAGCAACTGCTTCATTTCCTGAATGAATCACTTGACTGGTTCGCGGTCCACTCACGCGATTCAATGCACTGCCTCGTCTCGATTCTGACAGGTGACAGGTTGAAACAGTTTCGAATTTGAGCGCCTCAACACTTTATAACCGCTCTAAACAATGCGCAATGTGTGGGTTGTTGTCATAGTTTGCGTTGTTGCTGTTGAGTTTTTGTTGGTATTGCATTTGTATTGGATCATTATAGAGCAAGCCAGGAAGAAAGATAGGTCGTTCTGGCTCGGGAAACACTTCGAAATGTGGAGAGTTGTGAACAAAAAGACAATTATGAGTATTAAAAAAAAAGTTCTACAGTTTAAAGAATAGATAGCCCAGTGGATAGAGCCAGTGGCCCGCATGTGGCGACGTCCACTGCGCAACTGGTTCAAATCCTGGAATGGATGAAGTTTTAATCATTGCCCCTTTTCAACTTTAATACTATAACTGATAAAAGGCCCTCTCCGGCCCAAAAAATGCCTTTAAAAAAAAAAACAAAATAAAAAGAATAATGTAGGCTACCTAAAGATCTTTGAGTGTTCCCCATCCCACATAATCACCGCCTGCCATAATTACACAAGCACACCCAACCAATGCCACATTTTCCAGCACTCTCTTCTCAATAACCCAATACACACAATTATCAATCTTTAATTGCAAATAGAACATGATATTCAGTCTTAGTGTGTGTGTGCATCGAATATTTTTCAAGGCAAAGATACGTTAAACCCACTGCAGCCTTGCACTTCGCCAGGAGAGGTCGCTGTAACTGAAGCTTCGAGAAATAAACCTATTTCCGACACAATTGTCCAAGTGGTTCGATACTTCATTCAAAGCTTCATTTGCCCATCACTAGACATAAGGATCTGCATTATTTCACCACACTGACTTTTATAACTAATTAACTTCGGTGTTTTCAAATTAACCAGGGTTTACTTCTCAGATTTGTTTTTGGCTACATTCAGCAGCAGAACATGCTTTAAACACACATGCGGGATACTACAGCCTTATGGAGTGAGTATGGCTCACTGTGAAGAAGACGTTGTCACTGTTTGTGGATAACTCATGTTCCTGGGTCTGAAACCTAACCACTGAGTAGAGCTAGATTAAAAAGAGGCTCAATCAGTCAGTGCAGGTGTGCTCAATTGGGAGATACCATGTGTATTTTTAAATGAAAGTCTCATTGTGTTGAGGTTTATGGTTAGTAACTGAGTAAGATATGGTGACTCGTGTGATATGTTGTGTTTATTAGAAAAACTGGCGGTTTAATTGTAGTTCATATAAGCATTTGGTTTGGTCTAGGGGAGGGGCTTAACGTATATAAGCATCTGGCCACCAATGATTGGGTTAGTCTGAAAATAGTGATGGGAATTATGGCTCTTAGAAGGGAGCCGATCTATGGCTCCGTTCCTTTGCGAGAGCCGTTCAAAAGAGCCGTTTTTTCTTTAAAGGGGGCAGGGTTACTAGGTTTATCTGCAAAATATACCTTTTATAATTCAATGAAATGTAGCCCTGTTTTGACTAATGATTTATATGTGTACACATACTGTATATCACTTAAATTATTCAATACATCCTTTGTACTGAAGTATTCAAAAGTAAAAATTAAATGTTTAATATAAATGATTTGCTGTGGCTAAATGTTTTCATTGCATTTACAGACACTTGTAAGTTACAAGGGTCTGTAAATGCAGAACGATTTTAAAAGCAATGTATTTCTATTGGTAGTGTGTTTCGTGCCTGCACCACATCTTTTTGTCCGGTCGGGTCTTGGTAGACCGGAAGCTGTGTGGTTCATAAAAACATGTTCTTACTCAATATCAAGCCAATTATTGTTTTTATTTTAAATCGTATAATATCTGACCTTTTTTGCCGTCCGCGAGGAAAAGAAATGGGGCTCAGAATACTGACATCTGTATTTTTTAAATGTTTTCCGTTTAATTTGTTATTCTTTTCTAAATAACACACTGTTATTTACTCAACAGTCACACACAATTATCCTTGTTTTTATTTGTTTAATTCTATAATCTCTGGCTTTTTTGGCGTCCGTCAGGAACTGAATTTCAAAATAAAATAACCGGAAACAGACGTAGGCCTATAAGGGAATTTCGAGCATCATTGCGATACACACCCACTGAACTGATTACCCAAGATCCTCAGCTATGGTTTAAGCTCGGTGATTGGATGTTTTAGCCGCAATGCAAGTTGGGAAATGAAATCCGAAAAACATTTCGGAGTTTAGGATGGCCGAAGACACTACACTACCCATAATCCTCAGCTATCGTTTGGGACTACAGTCCCTTTGCTTGAAAAACCCCGTGATTAATCTTCAAGCTCTGGGATTGGATGTTGGAGTGGCAGTGCGCCAAGGTTACGCCGAGCGTCAAACAGCTCTTTGAAATGGAACGAAACCACGGCAGACTATCCAAAACTGGACTCGAACAGGACCAGCCACCCCCCCCCCCCCCCCAGAACTACACATGCTGGCTATTGTGTTTCGCAAAATGTTCTATGGGACATCTCTACTGGGAACGTTTTCGTTTTTACCCACAATTAGAAGTTGCCAGTATTAAACACATTGGTGTGTACAAATTTAAAACATGTAATTAATAAATGGGTGAAAATTGCTTGTGTCCATAATGGGCAGCATTAATATATACCCACATGGCAGCTCATTGTTACTTTGTAATTCTACTCCACTACAATTCAGAGGTTAACCTGGTATTTTTACTCCACTACATTTATTTTAGTTACTTTGCAGATTCTGATTAATGATGTGAAATATAAACAACCCTTAAATCAGACTTTAGTTACACCTGAGTAAAATTCAGGGAAGGTGATTGTCAAGTGCCAACATCAGGAGAGATATTTGATAGTTGGTGCTTGAGAAGACTAAACATTTATCTGCAGATCCCTATAAAGTATATTCATTACTCGTTATTCTCTACTAATAGTTAATTAAAGTCTGTATATAATGGCTATTTTGCACATCCCTTTCAAGATTTCAAGATTTTCAAGGTTTATTGACATATCATATACACAACTACGGTGTAGTTATGCAATGAATGAAAAACTTGGGTCGCAGGTTCCTCAACAGTGCATTACAAGACATCTATCAATATGTGTGTACCTCCACCATTAAACTGTCATATTCTGCACATTTCTTATTCTATCTACATACATCTTATAAGAGTATAATTCATATGTATAATATCAGTTAAAATAAGTGCTTCAACATAGTTAACATTGCAGGAAAGCAATATATTAGACGTTAAGTACTTTGTCAGGCTTAATATTTATCTGTAGATACCCCCAAAGCTTTTTTCTTATTTAAAAGAAGACCTTAACCTAAAGTATTCTTTAACGTTTAAATAAAGGTTCATTCATTTTTCTGTTTTGCACATCCTCCTATTTTTGTCTCTGCATTGTCTTCAATTGTCTTCGCTGCACCCAATGTCATTGATAGTAATCTGTGATAATGTGCCTTATATTGCAGATGTGGCTTTTTAAGCCTTTTGATTTACCACCTTACATCTGAGAAAGAGCAGACATTTTATTGTTTCCTTATACTCTTAATGGTAGTGTGACTTTTGTTCTGAGAGAGAGAGACGGATTGAATGTGTGTTGAGTTTCCTTTTCTCCTCCTGGCTCTTGGTTGTTCTCCAGCCGTGTGTTGGCAGGAGGATGTGGCAGGAACCATTAGGATGAAAAATGACAGTAAAGTCTGGGCCAAAACCTTCAGGGCTTGCACAGAGGAGAGTCTTAACAACCGCATGCACTCAAACGCCACACACACGTACAGTGCAGAGTAGGGGTGTAACGGTATCAGTATTCGTCCCGTACCGTCACGGTTCGGACGTCACGGTTCGGTGCATGCAGTCACACGACGAATACGCCTTTTTTTTTACGAGTGGGAAAAAAGTCTGTCATTCAGGGCAGTATCCACTACACTATATATAATCCAGGGGGCGGTATTGCGCCTAAAAGCTGTTTGCCAGCCGCGCTTAAACAACAAATGAAGAAGAAGAAGAAAACACAACAAAACAAACAAAATACAAGAAGAAGAAAAATTAGTATTGCGAGTTCAGATAACACACAGGAGCTAGAAGACCCACCTGCTTCTTTTAAATCAGCTGTGTGGGAACATTTCGGATTCCCTGTGGACAGGACAGGGTGCCGGTGTCAGTACCATATCGGCTCGGGTACCATATCGGCTCGGGGTCATATCCGTCGGGTCATATCCGTCGCTTACCAATGACGTCACGCGATCACGCGTTCACGCGTTCGCACGCTGATTGGTGTAACTAGGGGCGCTGACTAGGGTTTACCGCGGGTCTGATCAAAGACGAATGACAGTAGGTAGAGAGAGAGAAGGAGACGGTAAGAAGAAGATAAGATATTTTCCCGCCACATGTAAAGTAAAATATGTTCTTTTGTTCTGTTTAATTAATTAAAGTTATTGCTTACAAGTGCCAGTATACAGTAGCCCTAATACTTACTTATTTCGTTTTGATTTTTATATTTGATTATGTTATACATTATCAAAAAGTTATATATTATATATCAATACGATATACTTTTATATATTATATATTATCAAAAAGATAATTTTTCCATCTTGAAATAACACAATATAATAGATTATTAAAAATAAGTATGTATTAAATGTGTATATATACGACATTTTTGCGCCATAGGTAAAGTACAATAATTTCTTTTGTTCTTAACTTTGACAGAAATGGATAGTTATTATACAGAGATAAAGCACTATGTGCTCAGTGGTGGTTACCATGATCTCACCATCGCCGCTAAACATCCTGATGCAAGGAAGGCGGCAATTAGGAAGGCTTCAAAGAAATACCTGATCAAATGTAAGTAACAGTTAGAATAAGACCATGGTTAAGTCACGAACATACGTTTTTATTATGAGGTATAAACCCCCTGTACATGTGACATCATCATGATTTTGCTCCTGTAGTGTAAGCACATATTCCTGCTACTTACTAGGCCTAACTGAAGTATTTTGTAGTTTTTTAGAACATTTAAATTATCCTTAATCTTTTATATTGTTTATATCTCATATAATATGTTTCCCTTTACTTTTAGGGATCAATAAAGTATATATCTATCTATTTATCTAATGGTGTTTTTTGGTGCAAAAGTGATCATACCTCTAATGGTTTATCATATTGCAATTCCAACATTTTCAGTAAATTGCAAGGACTCCACAGCTTGTTTCTCCTTTTTCTTTTCATTAGTATACACACTATTACTGTAGTTGTTACGTCTAAACCCTATTTGCAACTTGTCAAGGCCACTGGATTTCTTGAACAGCTTTTAGTCATAATTTCATCTCTACACACTTCTAAATTATTGTTTTTTTGTTCCTGATGTGCCAGCTGGAGAATTGTACTACATGTGCAAGGACAATGAGAGGTTGGTTGTGTGCACCAAGGACCAGGTTATCGATGTCCTGAAGGAGTGCCACGATAACCTGGGTTCCGGAGGTCATGCAGGGATAAGGCGCACCACCGAGAAGGTTTTGGCAACTTACCACTGGTCCACTATTCGGGAAGACGTGAAGAAATGGGTGGGAGTTTTGACTGACTGATTATTGATCTACAGAAATGTGTTGTATGTGTACATTGAAACAGAGTGAGACAGTTTGAGCTTGTTCTTCCTTCTGTCTGTCTGTGTCTGTGTATTCTCATGTTCCGATTAACCCAGCCAAATTTTTCTTCTTTTATGTCTATATCGACGCCGGGATCCGGAGTCGAGGCTGATCCTCTTGCTGTGGTACCACATCCTGGATCCTCTATCCTGAGTTCTGGATTAAGTCGTGGACCTCGGTTTTGTGGCTGAACCTGTCTCTGCGGTCCTGCCTGGGTCTCGTCATGCTGCTTCCCTGAAGGCTCCCACAGGATTGTTGACATCTTCGTTGATTCGTCTTCTTATTATAGACACATGCATTTCCTAACATTCGGTCTACCTATGTTGTAAATGTATTATCTCTTCGATTTACACACGGCATCTATTGCACGTCTGTCCGTCCTGGGAGAGGGATCCCTCCTCTGTTGCTCTCCCGAGGTTTCTCCCATTTTTCCCTTTAAACTGTGGGTTTTCTCTGGAAGTTTTTCCTTGTACGATGTGAGGGTCTAAGGACAGTGGGTGTCGTTTTCTTCTCATACTGATATTCTGAACAAACTGTGCTGTTGTATTAGCTGTAAAATGTCTTTACTGTAGGGTATTTTTATTATTTGTACAGCACTTTGGCTCGACCAAAAATCGTTTATAAATGTGCTATATAAATAAAACTTGATTTGATTGATTTGATTTGAAAGGGTGTGCGCCAAGGTTCCATATTAGGACTAATCATTTATCAAATGCTGCTTTCCATTTTTATGCAGATGATACTGTTATTTATTGTTCATCCTCTTCTATAGAGCAAAGTCTTGATTTCCTCCAGTCTGCCTTTGATGTTATTCCATCCCATTTATCTCAACTCAAGTTAGTATTAAATGCAGACAACTCCAAACTCATGATATTCTCAAATGGCAAAAACTTAACTTCTTTTCTCCCCAACATTTGTACTGTTCAAGGGACTGACATTGACATTGAAAGGGTCACTACATACACATATCTAGGTTTTATATTGATCAGAACTTATCTTTCAAGTCACACACTGAAAATGTTGTTTTAAAATTAGGTTTCTCCTTTCAGACAAGGAAACATTTGATCTCTGCAACGTTTTTACCAGTATTGGATTCTGGTGATCTGCTTTACATGAATGCCTCTGACCAGTGCCTAAAGAGTTTGGATACTGTGTACCATTGTGCATTACGTTTTATTACATATATATATATATTATATATATATATTGTGAGTTTGGAATAAATATGCACTTTATGAAAATTATTAGTTGGTTACTGTTAGTAAAAAACAGTAAGGTTAATACTGGATGTTTGTTACACTTGGATATGTTTTCTGTAATACTTGTAACATAATTATTCTCCAGTTTATGCATTTCAGTGACTTGCAGTTAATGCTCGACATGACAGTTTAAAGGGCTACTATGCTACTTTCAAGTTTTTAGAAGAGTAGTATTTAATACTGTGGAAAAATGTTTTTAAGGTACAATAAATGTCTACTGAATGTGAAATTCAAGTGAAATATGTGTTTATCACAGAAAAGGGTAACTGACAGTGAATGTATGTTAGTGGAACTGTGTCAGGAAAGAAGTGTTAATTAAAGAATGTTAATGAAGAACTGAAATGCATAGAAGAGAAAGTTAATATACATGATTTTATTGTGCAATAAAACAATCAGAGAAGCGATCTGCAAGGTGCTTAATACAGGTATCATCACTGGTCATATCGGGGACCTGTTACTATAGTTGAGATGTGAAGGGGGTTATGTTTTTTGTCTGTTCTGGGTTCCTGCAGTTTTTTGAACAGACAGTACACACGTTCAGAGGATGAAGCTGTTAACGTGCTGCTAACATAAACTGGCTGTAGCCCACAAACTGAAGCAGAATGATCAAGTTAAATAATAACAAGCTCCAGTGTTAGAATTCCATAATTCCATACTCGTAAATAAAATGACATGCAAATAACATTTTCTTGGCTGTGGACTTAGAAAAATTGCCAATTTAGAAATACAAAACGATGTAGGTTAGAGTTATCCTAAAAATAAGCTCATATTTGAATTCCCCATAAAAAACACATCATTTAGACACCCCCATGTTAGGATTTCCTTCAGATTCATGTTAGCACCTGAGTATGACCCGCCCTGGTGTATGATCAAATTTGATTTCTAATTTTAAATAAAAGGAAAGAAATTCACAGTTATTGTCAAACAGGAGTTAAATCAATTTCTCGCTTATTCTAAGAATGTATTTCACCATATTCATATTTAAATGTTCGGGATTTAATTACGTTGTAATGTTTGAATGTTAAAAAATAACAATCGACAGTGTAAACATAATTATGTAAATAACCCAATTTGTGTTCTGTGAAAACGGAAAAGGATTTTACATTGTTTTTGTTACTTTCGTTGCAGTGTCTTAAATGTCTTAAACCCTCCTGTTTGAAGTTGTTCCTATGGAAACAACATGACGGAGAAAAAAGTAATATCTTCTACATATAATAACGGACAAAGTAAAGAATGAAGTGTAGGCTATGTTTAAATGTTCGGAATTTGACCGTGTATGGTGGCCCTCTTGAGTTGCCGTACTACAGTCAATGTGTGACGTCATTGGTAAGCGACGGATATGACCCCGAGCCGATATGGTACCCGAGCCGATATGGTACTGACACCGGCGTTGTTCGACAGCGGTGCGGTATGCTAATGGTAACACACACCAAACATGCTAGATCATATCAGAAGGTATCACCCAGATTTTGTAATCGCCGGAGCCCGGCAAAAGACAACAGCAGTTCAACAGCTTTTCCCCGCTGCTTTTAAGAAGCCAATAGACATGAAAGCTGAGAGACCAAAATAAATAACGGAAGCTTTTGGCATATGTTTTTCAACGGCTATGCTGCGCCCTTATGCAATAGTAGAGGACCCCGGCTTTTATTGATTGTGATTGAAAGTGATTGAAACACTATCTTATTATTTATTTTGTAATATTTTCAAGACATTCTTTTTATTTTTACAGCTTATTGAACCTTTTTGTTTGAGATCAGCCATTATAGATAATATGGCCATCTGAGTGTGTGTGGTACTGTTTGTGGTTTGTTTTTCACTGTGTAATAAAGTTAATTATTCAAAATGTTAGAGTTCCTTATTTTTAAACTAAAACTTGCACTACTGTTCAAAATAAATAAAAAACAAACCTGGAATTATGCATTTGGGACTTTTTTTTGCTTTTTCTTGTTGTACCGAACCCGCACCGAACCGTGACCCCCAAACAGAGGTACATACCGAACCGTGAATTATGTGAACCGTTACACCCCTAGTACAGAGTAAATGCATATGCAAACTTCGCATACTACACCAAACGCCATATCCCTCCTCACTTCACCGACACCCTCACCGCGCCCGTGCTCTTTTGAAGAAACCTTCAGCGTACCTGTGACTGTGAATTCAGCCTTTAACAGTTAAGAGAAAAGGTTGACCTTTATGTGTCTGGACTCCTCTCTACAGTGCCCATGTGATCCCAAGAGGGCCAAGTCGTGCAGAAAAAAGGAGAGATGCACTTATGGATAACAACCCCAGCACACTCCTCACTTCAGAGCTGTTTCACTGCCACCAGCCGCACTGATTCACCATAAAGCAGACAATGAATCCATTCTGACAGCCCTCTTCAAGTCTGTGAACTGTAAGTCTTTACGCTGGCGACTGGAGCTGCTGCACTTATTATTGTAATTGAAAGCATCATTGCAAATCAGTGCAAATGGGTTCTCTGAAAAGAATCATTTGGAATCTGGGTACAAGTCAACTCAACATCTTGTATGTCAGAGTCATTTTATAATGTACAGAAAATATGTGTGCACCCAGATATACCACCCCACTGTTCTTTATTGACTGGAATATTCATGAGTCACAGAAGAGCAGAGTTCATGTTATATTCTATCTTAGAGCGCCAATTTGAACGCCATTTGGCATGTCACGGTAAGGCCTTTTAAGATTTTCCCAAGTCATTCACGCCTGTTTGCATTCCTTATAACACACATACGGACAGTCACACTTTAAGAGGACATATTTTTCTCATTTTCAGGTTCATTAGTGAGTGTGTGTGGGATTGAAACTCCCTCTGGATGGAATACAGGGATGTTAGCCTTTGCAGAACATTTACAGGAAAGGGGAAACCCAAAAAAGCCGATTAGGGTCTCTTTAAAATTAATTCAAATAATACTACTAAATTATGTTTAGTATGAAAAGGATTAATTATTTGGTCTGCTGTAAAGCTCACTTTAGTAGATCTCACGACTCACATACTAAGGCTCCTCCCCCACGTGAAGGACCCTGGTTTGAATCTGGCTCAGGATCATTTGCTGTGTGTCATCCCCTCTGTCTCCACCTTTCAACTCTGTCTCTTCAATTAAGGCACTGGTGGCCCCATAAAACATAATGTAATATAACTTATTAAAAAAAAAATCTCGACAGAAATCCAAATAAATTCAGAGAAATTGGCATGTTATTAATACACCAATAATTATACCAGGCTGAATTCTCTTCAACTTTTGAAATGCAGCAACATCCGTCAAATATTACAATATGTTAAAATGTTGTCGAAGTGTAAGTGTCTCTGCAGAAACCACGATGATGGGATCAGGCTGCAGACCCCATCACGTTGATGTGGTTCTGCTGCGGACAGCATGGCTGCAGGACTCCTGGCTCTCACACCAGACTCTGAAGCTCACTCATCCTCACTTCCTGAGTCTCAGCCCAGAGGCAGAGCTGGGTTCTGCTCTGTCAGCCGTGATCACGTAACGGCCTCTCCCAGGAACCTCTGAAGGCCACAGGTGCAGGTGGAGGCGAGGGTCTCCGGTAGTTCAGCCCCCCACATGGTGCTGTGGTCTCTGGGACTCTGGGATCCAGGATCAAAAGTTCTTGGCAGCTGTGGTTGAGGGACGGTACGAGAGCGTGATGGAGCTAGTTAGCTTCCAGTGGCTCTGCGCCCACAGTGTCCAGCTGGGGTCACACCAGTTCACCAGCAGACACACACATCACCTCCTGCATGCTGTGGCTCCATCTTCTCAGTTTCTCTACTGGAGACAGGCGGAAAGGGGTAAATGTTGAGCAAACATGCATAAAATATACAAACAATTATGACTTAAGCAGAATACTCAAGTTTTACTGAACTATCTACATGGATATGGTTAAGAAACAAGGGTGAATTTGCTCTCCACTTTGAATATAGTATATAGTATTTGTCATATTTTATTATATTTTACTGTACTCAGTTTCTCACAATTGTATTTTTTGTAAATATCGTCTTTATTTTGTATTTGTTACAATAGTCTTCAAATATTTTTTTACATAGCTGTAATAACAGTACTATTTTTATTTCATTTCATTTTGCTATGTATTCCTCTTTCTGTGTCTTTGAATGCACCACATACACCAAAGCAAATTCCTTTGTAAACCTACTTAAAGTTAAAACCAATTCTGATTGTGATATAAATGTCCCCTTAATATTAATTAAAAGGCTTTAACGTAAATGTGTTTAGTTGGTCATTTTGTTAAAAGTGACCGATCATCTTATTTGATGAAAATGTGACTGAATCTTGCATGGGATCAACTGCATGAACTCTGTCAAAATATGTAGCGATGATCAAACATGAATCGGAATATTTATACTTTATTATCGTAACTTTATTTTTGTATCGCTTGCTTCACATTTTTCAGTAACATTTTTAGTGTACTCAATGAGAGTTAGGGTTGGAGATGGCAGTAAAGTGAGAAAGTTAGTTAACTCCATCCCTCTCAGTCTGAGTACACTAACAAAAACAAACAGATTTGAACTGGTTGTATAGGCACAGTTGAATGCTGCCAAACACACATACATGCTGTGGACAGATGAACAGACAGACCCTCCCCCTCCCATCCATCTCTCCCTCTTCTCCCTCTCTCTCGCCATGGCTCATCTGTGTCCTGTTGTCGAGCTCTCCTCCCCTTGACCCTGCCTTGAGACCCTGTCCAAATGTCTTTTCACAGTTCATACACAGGAAGCCACAATGATCTATGTTTCAGTATTTGTGTGTGTGTGTGCGTGCGTGCGTGCGTGCGTGCGTGCGTGCGTGCGTGCGTGTGCGTGCGTGCGTGCGTGCGTGCGTGCGTGCGTGCGTGCGTGCGTGCGTGCGTGCGTGCGTGTTCACCATGAGGAATAACTGGTTGTATTGCAGTCTCTTTTAAAAAGCCAGCATGATGCTAACTGGAGCATAGAAAGCTAACATGAAGTTTTCACTGGGGCTGTGCTCGGCTGCTCTCACTGTGGAACACTCCTGGAGAAAGTGACGGATCCAATCATTACAACAGACACTGTTTCTATGCTTGTGGATCGTCTGTTGTAAAAATAATTTAAGGAACGAAAAATCGATGTTTCATCCATCTAATAAGTGCCGCTGTTGGATCCTACTTGATAACACATTAATGTCACTTTTTCAAAACATATATAATTAGAATCAATAAAAACAAACATGTAATTGTTGGAATAAATTTAAACCCAACCATTTTAGCCTAATCTTAGCTATACTGTCTTTTAACAGGCTCAGATTCAGCGGTGGAAGAAGTATTCAGATGCTTTATTTGAGTAAAAGTACCAATACATTATTGTCAAAATACGTAATTACAAGTAAAAGTCCTGCATTCAGAATCTTACTTAAGTAAAGTATAAAAGTATTATCAGCAAAATGTACTTCAAGTATAACAATTAAAAGTACTAATTGTGCCTTTATGTGTTAATATAACGTTTGACCTGCACTAGAGTAATCCACTTCTCATATTTTAACAAAGACTGATGTTTACAGCGAAAAGGGGAGATAAAAGCCTATTCTGTCTGTGATTGGTTGATTTTCTTCATTGGACAAGAGGTTCAGCTTCATTTCAAAAGTTAAACTGGGTGACTTTCGTCTAAAGACGCAGCTGTAATTAGTGCTACATTGAAAACAGTGGATTTGAGCACGCAAAACGTTGCATGTGTACGATGCCTTATTTGTAATAATGTGTAATTATTTTTGCAGCATTACACCCCTGGTCGCATCCACATTGTCCAACGAGCTACATGTTCTTTTTTTTTTTTTTAGATAAGTTTAGTTTTCCGAACTCCACCAAACCAAATCTGACAACACCAGCTCTCTCAAACTGTCACTCACGTCTCTGAGTGTCTTTGGGCAACAAGTCACCTCTCCTAAGATTTCCGAAGGCAAGCCTTCTCTTTGAGCGAGACTAGGTTAGACACCAGCTAGGAGCAGGACGCCTGTTTAGCTCCTAGCTGTACTCTTACATTTACATGTTTCCATTTGGCAGTCAAGGAGTTACACACAAAACCACTGTGGATCCAGCGGAAACCCTTTGAGACAAAGTGCCTCAACACCCAGATTTGAATTGCCTTACACAAATGCCACTGTTGCAGGTGAATACATTAAAATGTAAATGGAGGAAAGTCCCCTTTATATTACTCTGACTTAAATTCCCCTTCTTTTTCAAGACAACTACATCACTGCTTTCCTTCCTTAGAAAAATACATTAGTTAAGGTGTGGGTCATTCTGCTTACATCAACTTAGTTCATATTTAGAACACAAATACTGTGAACGGAAACATCTGTCTCAAAGTCTTCGAGCCTCTGGAGCCCGCACTAGTCTCCACTTACTTCATCTGTGGCAGAGAAATGTCATGATTGTCAAAGCCTGTTAGACTTGATTTCTACTGATGCTTTGCATCCATTTGTACTTCAGAATAATGTCAGGTTTTTTTATTATCCTTGCCGGGAAGCATAAGAAGAAAAAGAGAAACGGTAAGTTAATTAAATATGGGACATTCCAGATTTTAATCATTGACTTGAGAGGTAACATAATGGAGAGAGAAAGCTAAACAGTGATTTTCTGCCTGTGCCCACCTTAATAGAATGAGAGAAACGCATGTGTTTCATTTATTATAAAGATCCTTCTTCCAGAGGTTCAAAGGAAAAGCTGAGGCATTTTAAATTAGACATGGGGCCTTGTACTTCTTGACTAGTTTTATCAGTAATTACATTACTCATCTCTAAATCACACTCACATCATGCTTAATCGAGAAAAAATTGGACACATAAGGAAATAATGAAGGTGCCCTTTTCCTTCAAAGACATCCATTTATAAATACAGGAGAAATGTTCTGAGATTTTCTTCCCTTCACACTGAGAACACCGAGCACCGCTCATCTCAAGCAGTTTTGGAAATGTTTCTTTCAAGGGCACACACTCATTAAGACTTTACTTTGTTACGATGTGAGATGCTTTTTAGTGAACAATCACATGTACTTCTTAAGCAATTAAATATTAAATGCAAAAGTGATTAGGCGCTGAAGTCTCTAGTTCTTTCATGGACACACTATGACCATTTGCACACTTCAGTTATTGACGTCATTTTGTAAAACTTCCTGAACAGATAATCATCACAAACCAGCCTGAACCAGTCAGACCTGAGCCCATTTCATTTTGTATCCTGACCCTGACTTGTTTCAATGTGTCAATACGCTCAGTCTCTGCTTGGCTGGACACAGTCAGAGACCTCACCATGCATTAACACAAGAGCCCCTAATCTTCTTTTTGGTGGTTTTCCCTTTCATGTAGTGTGTTATATAGGTTTGCATGTAAATGGTCTTCTCACTATGTAACACTGGCAATTCTATTAGCTAGCGATCAAACACATTGTACGTCATATACTAATGGGTGGGACATCTCCAACACATCTCTAAGTGGTTGACCAAAAACAAGAGGCTGGCCACTAGGTGGTTTATCGGATATAAAACGAGGCTGCTGTTCAACAACTGTGAAAAAAGCTGACACATTGTATGTGATAGGCTAAGGAGCGGGACATCTCTAAGCGGTTGACCAATCAAAACAGGGCCAGCCAGCTAACCAATCAGAGAGACTGGGCTCTGGTTTCAGACAGAGGGTGAAAAGAGGTGCTGCAGCACAGGCAGTATGAGAACAATAAAGAGCTTTTTGAACATCAAAGCATGGAAACATGTCACAGAAGAGGAACAAATTACTAATATCAACCTGAAAACGAGTATTATATGTCCTTTTTACCTTTTTGTGAGCAGGATGTCAATGGGAGGTGTTATTCCATGTTTGTAGCGTCGTGGCATGGCCTCACATGCACGATCGCAGGTAAGGGACCATCGCCTGCCTAGCTGATATTGCTCCATCCAATAGCTTGTTTTCGACCTGACTATTAGCAAAACGATCTCCTTTTACAGCTTAACAGTATTCTAACATAATGTTATGTTTCTCAAAAAGGCTGATGCTAGAAATAGGCGAAACAGTGACAGTAACATAATCTTGATTCATATTTGATCACTGATGCTTTGCCTGCCGAGGGATATTCATGTGAGCTGTGGGTCAACGTCACACATCTTTTCTATTGGTTGAAGCTGTCTTTGGAGCTCACAGAAGTCCAACTCCACACAATGCAAGTCTGCTTTGCTACCAGAAGCCTTTTATTTGCCCCTTCCTCCCAAAGCATGGAAGTGAGAGAAATGTTGTGAAACTGGTAAATGTGAACTGAAGTAGTCAAAGTAAAAATATATATGTCAAGATTTGCTTTGAACAAAAAGTAGTTTTTCTAAGAAAACAAACTATTTTATTTAACGGTTTATTTAGCAGGGACAATGCACAGTAATTAACACTTAAAAGATTCAAATGTGTCAAGCGTAACAGTGCCAGATTTAGCTTTGAGCTAATTTCCATCCGCAGTCCCTCACAAAAAACATTTAAGAAGATTACATTTTACATATGCAAATATAGCAAAACAAAATACATGATATGCAAAAAGTGCAAAAGAGCAAGAGCAGCATACACGAGTATTTATGACATGGTAATACAATATAGCAGCTACGACATATAAAGCGCAAGAGAAGATACAAGAGCTACATAAGGTGCAATAGGAGATACCCCTGTATTAAAGTGCATTTAGCGGTGATTGCACGTCTGTTTGTTTCTCAACCATTCTTTGAGTTGGTGCAGTCCATGTAAACATTTATAAAAAAAGCACATACTTTTAAAAGACTTAAAATTGTCAAAACTCAAGAAATTGTGTTTTTCAAGGATGGTATGAATATGGCTTTCTGTCAAAAACCTTGATAGCTCTCTTGTACAGCTGTTCTATCGGTTTAAGGTTTGTGGCACAAGCAAACGACCAGTTTGTAAAACAGTATTCAATGTGGGATAGAATCACACAGTGGAGGTATGACTTTGCAGCATTGACAGTTAAGAAGGGTCTAATTTGTTTAACATTTTGCAAGTTGAATTTAATGGTATTGGAGACTTTCTTAATATGTTTCTTAAAAGTCAAGTTTGAGTCCAGTATGACTCCAAGATACTTGAAGTGGGGGACTAGTTCTATTTCTGCTCCGTTTAAAAACACGTTGGATCCTTCGATTTTGACTGGTCGTTTACTGAACATCATGCATACCGTTGTTTTTACATTTAACTGTAAGCAAATGTTGTTCAGCCAGTGTTGAACCTTGTCCAATGCATTAGAGAGACAGGATGAGATCATTTCAGTATTCTTCCCATGTACAAAGCGCATCATCGGCATACATTTGCACATTCAACTCAGGACATACATTAGGCAAGTCATTAATGTACAGAGAAAACAGTAATGGTCCAAGAATGGAACCTTGTGGAACCCCAACAGGGTTGACAAGGTAGGGGGATTTGGTACCGTTGACCAAAACACACTGTTTTCTGTTCGATAAGTAAGACTTTAACCAATGTATTGAATCTGCCAAAAAATTGAAATAAGTCAGCTTTGTAAGGAGCACTTGGTGGTCAACAGTGTCAAAAGCCTTCCTGAGATCAAGGAAGACAGCACCTACATATGGGCTCGTGTCCAACATACACTTAACCTTTTCCACAAAGACACAGTTAGCTGTCTCAGTGGAGTCGTGAGCACGAAAGCCAAACTGCATTGGGTGGAGTGGAGCGAAACCTTTATTTAAATGTTTGGTGATTAGTTTTGACACCCATTTCTCAGCTATCTTAGAGACACAGGGGAGTCTATATACTGTATCTGATTGGATGTAAGTTGATCAGTGTTACTTCTTTATTTGTATCATTAGCTGTACAATTGTTTAGCAAAAGTTAACATTTGTCAGGTTAATGTTTCCTGTTACATAGTTTAAAGGGGCAGTATCATTATGTGTGCACACTTAGTATTTGCATGGCTATAAATCAGTGTTAGTCTTTATGCAACAGTAAGAGTGCAATATGAGCTGCTTGCAATAAAACTGGTGCTGCAAAAACTGAAGAACAAAGTGAAGTACTCAGCCTATCTACAGGGGTTGGCTAATAACTTTGGCCCTGCTCCTGTCTGACCAGGCTCCCTGTTGAGAAACATGGGGGAAATTGAAAGAATTAATCATGTTTTAAAAAGGCAGCTCTCATAGATGCAATACAGCCTGGGTCAAGTCAGTGGTGATATTGGCTTTGCCTGTCCTGCAATATATTATTATATTTCTCATTATGACTACCAAATGGATACATTTCAAGTGGATGTAGACTTGCAATGTGAAACAATCAGAGATCTCAGCTTACTCCTTAGTTAATGGTAGAAGGGGTGAAAGAAAAGACAATACAAACCTGCGCGCCTTACACATACAGGATTTGGAAAATGCTTGGTGACGCACAGCTTGCCATGTCGGGATAAAACACTTTTAATGGTGGAATAGCAGACGGGGGGAGGAAGCCGGAGACCCTGGAGGAATAAATCCTGCGAGTGCACACAACTTCTGTATGCTACGACCATGGACACATAAAGAAACTGAAGACAACGCTTGAGGTTGGGCCCTGTTCATTCCTATGAAAGTTGCTCAGTGGAGCACAAAGCAAAAAGGGCAAGTCTACCAAGTACTTAATTAACCCGATCATCTTAGACTTCCTGATGGTGTTCTGCATCTTTTTGCCCTAGAGAGCACTTGTGGGGAGCTTGATTTAGCTTGTAACATTTTACATCTTTTAGGACTTAAGGATTTAAACATCCAACTATCCAATTGTTCAGTTCATGAAGTTGATTTACCTAAATGTATCTGCTGATTTACAGACATCTTTTCACAAATGTAAAACAATAATAAATGATTTGTTTGGGCGAAAATAACAACATTTGCTTTAACGCCCAGCACACTTCCTGAGGGCGTGGTCACAACCTCAATATGAAGGGCCGCCCTCAAGACTTGTGATTGGTTCTGCTATGCAGGTATTTTTTTAACTCTATTAATGTTTCCATACAGTTTCTGCAACGAAACCAGGAAAACGTATACAACCCTAGTTGGGCTAAGCGTTTAGACTTGCACACCAAGCAATTGACTGCTGTGCTTGTTAAAACTCTAGGGTCTACTGCCACAGAGACCCTTCATCCAGCAAAGATACCCAAAAGTCCTGTGGGTTGTTTCAGATCTGATACTGAATGTAAACATACAGATGCAACCCAACTGGACTGATCCCTAGCATCACAAAATGTGTCATCAAATTGATGCTTAAAATGTAGATTACAGTGGCTTTTTGGGGGGCTTATTCCGAAACCACATTTATGGAGGCTTTAAAACCAAAACAGGAGTTATATGTTCTCTAATGCTCCATAGAGCTGTTCACTACAAGCATTGCCTTTTATCTTAAACATTTGATTCACTTCTTAAACAAAAATCTTGACACAGCCTTAAGCAGAGAATCTCTACATCATTCTGCATTCTCTACATCTCAGATTTGTATCTTTTTATTTTCATAGATTAACAATACCAGGTATCCTCCTGTGATACAAGACTAGGATTCAGCAGGAAATGTGTTTAGTCTGTCTGCAAATGAACCAGAGGAGAAGAGTGCAATGCTGTTACCATGGCAATGGATAGCAACTAAAGCGCTGGTTGCAGCTCACTTCCTGGGCAGAGCGACAATTACAGTTGCTGTCTGAGCTTCAAAGGCCATTGTAAAACTTTCTCTGTAACAGTTACAAGAAGAGGAGCGACGCGAGGGGAGTTATGGTTTGATCTCCATGTCTCCTTTAGAAAAGTTGGAAAAGTTTTAATTTAACAGCTTTCGTCCATCTAATTGTCTTTTTACAAGCAGCATTAGTGTCTTTCATCTCATGCACACAGCCTTAATACCAGGTTGTTTTATCATCTTTTCTTTGTTTTGCTATTAATTAGCAGACCTTTATTCTCATACACCGAGGTTGGAAGAGCACAGTGGTCTATTAAATCCACCGTGACATTAAAGGTCCCATGTCATGGCTATTTGTACTGATCATAATTCCATTGTTGAGGTCTACTAGAATAGATTTACATTGTGCAATTTTCCAAAATCACATTGGTTTCTCATACAGCATCTCTGTAAAGTGTGTGTATTCACTCTCTGTCCTAAACGGCTTGTTGGAGCTCCTACCCCCCCCTTCCTGTGAGCCCACTGTGCTCTGATTGGTCAGTTCGCCCACTCTGTTCTGATGAGTCCACCACCGTTACAGCGGAACATCAGTGATTATGTGTGATCAAGACACTGGTACTAGCGTACCATGCTGTGAACGGATCTGCCCTCCTACATCCAGGACATGGTTAAACCATACACCCCAGCACGTGCACTCCGCTCTGCATCGGCCAAACGGCTCGCTGCACCAGCACTGCGAGGGGGACCCAAGTTCCCATCAGCAAAAACACGTCGGTTTGCTATCCTGGCTCGCAAATGGTGGAATGAGCTCCCCATTGAAATCAGGACAGCAGATAGCTTGCACATCTTCCGGCGCAGACTTAAAACTCATCTCTTTCGACTCCACTTCGAGCGATAGAATTACTAACAAAGAATTGCTAAAAAAGCACTTATCTAAAGCCAGTTAAGTAGCACATGAAAAGTTTTTGGCTCTATGAAACCTGATGTACTTGTATGATTCTGTTTTCTTCAAGTTTGTATCTTGTTGGTCGAATGCACTTATTGTAAGTCGCTTTGGATAAAAGCGTCAGCTAAATGCAATGTAATGTTATGTGTTACAATGGCGTTAGCAACCAGAAAATGACACAAGTAATGACAAACAGATGAGAATGCTGCGTGGGGTCTGGGTGCCGTGTTGGCGGGACGTTGCGCGGCTCGCTGCTGCGAGGAGCGGACAGTGTGAACTGGGTTCATTTCCTGCTTGCTGCGTGGGGTCTGCGAGACAGCGAGACATCGCGAATGGACGCGGGAAGGGGGGGATGCTGAGGGGGCTGCAGCACCCCCATCTGCGAGGCTCCACTAGCACCCGCACCCCCAAACGAGAAAACAATAGAAAAAGAGAAATCTCCAACGAGGCGTTCCGGGGCAGCATAGACAGGTCTTTCTCTGTGTTAGAGTTTTACTCGCTACAGGGTGTACTTTGAGGGTTTGTGACTCTGCAGACCGTTTACATGCATAAAAAGCTACATAACACACAAGGGACGGGTAATAACCGGAAAAGCAAGACATGGGACCTTTAAGTCTTCCGCTCGCCGCTGCCCTCAAAGCCTTCCGAGCCCCCACATCCACTTCATTATGCACTTCTCACTCTGACTATAGCAGTGGGTGCAGCAGCACTCCAAAGGCCACACATGGTACAGTATCTTCTCTGAAAGATGGCGGTTTGACATGTTACATACTGTAACCTATGAGTCTGATAAATTCAATTGCATGCATTTAAGTTACTGAGCCGTCAAACAAAATGTCAACTTCCTTCATGTTAATGTTGTTACTGTAGACAGGTACTTCTAGATGTTTTGCACATGTTAAGTGAATTACTAGAAAACTGGCAAAAGAAAATGCCAATGAAATGAAAATTCATTTATTATGCTGTTGTTAGAAACTTGTTCATTAAGAAAAGCACTAGGTTTATTCAAGTATTTCTGATTCTGATATCTGATAAAGAATTTCCGATTTTCATTTCTTATTCTGAAAAAAAACAATGTACCATTTCAGAAGAGTAAGCAACAAGGTGAGGTAATTAAAAAGGTGCTTAAACAACAACAAAATGTACAAAACTGGATAGAAATGTGTGTTTTTTTCCCAAATATTAATTTTGGTAAAGTTAAATTATATGTGTGTGACTCGATGAGAGTAATATTCTAATCTGCCGCTCCTTTTGGTCTCTAGTGGAGAAGAAACTTGAGTTTTTTGGTCAAATGCTTTGTTTACATCATCATTTATTTGCTCTGTTGCTTTTGCTTTTATCAGATTCAATACACCAACTTTTCTACCTCAGTTAAGCAACATTTAGAGAAACGCACCACGTGATCCTCTTTTACAATTACTTTTCGAAGAGCTGGGACTGTAGCTTTACACTTTATGAGATCATTAAACACTCACTGAGTAATTAGAATGTTGCTGGGGGCCACACAGATTCTAATAACTGATGTGTAAGAGACCCCAGAGGGAGAGGACCATATCAAAAAGACGATTTGACTTTTCACCTCTGGGCCCCGGGAGGACAGGTAATTCTGCGGAGTATTATCCAGATAAAGCTGTGTTGTTTTAACGGGGCACATTATCAACACACGACACCGCGCTGCAATCTTCTCCCACGCTCAACGACACCTTCTCATCATTATGTTGCTGCATTCATCTGAGTCTCCCTGTAGGCAATCATCTTTCTCTACTGTGTGCATCTTCAACATTGAGTCATCCTTTTTACAGGCTCAAATGACGTCAGCATGTTATTTCTTAACATAGCACTATTAATATATCTTATAGGAGCCATGAATGTCACAAGTGATGGATTCTGTTGAAATGTAATAAGGTTTTTGATAGTTTATATACTTGGTATTGGCCTTTGTTAATAATATTTATTTTATTTTTTATTACAATGGGTTTGGATGAGTTTTGTCAAATGGATATGAGCTCATAATCATCTTTCTTTCCAAAAAAGAGTGTTTGTATTTATAGCGATTATACGTTTATGCACACTGAAATAACTAGGAGAAACCAATTCACTGGCATGTTTAGGCATACTTTGAACAAATATAACACTACTCGGCAGGTCCATTAAATTATTCGCCATATGTGATATATGAATAAACTACAGTAAGTAGCCAATAGTCCAATAGCTTAAAAAAAGTAAACATAGAAAGTAGTCCAGTATGAATTGAAATAAGACTATCAGTTTCATTTAGCAATCAACGTACAGCTATCAACCGTATCTGCATACTGACCAACCAGAGGCGATTGAGTCTGCCTGAGCTGAATTAATGTTGTCAATTTATTGCCCTTTAAATGTCGCTGTCTTTTAATGGTCTTTGCCGGGAGAAATTACACAACTTTGCCTTGTTTTTGAAGTCCGTAAATAGATGCTCTGATATTTTAATGAATGCAACAGCACCACAATCAATCTTTGTTGCTCTTTTTCCGATTCATCCATCACTAGTTTAGAAAGGGCGGGGGTCAGAGTAGCCACATGAAGGGAGATGGGCCGCGGATAGACTTAGTAGGATGTGACGCATTTTAGTAGATGACATTTTAGAAAATTATATATTTTGGAGTCACAGTATCCCCTCAAACTTCAATATAAGAAATGTTTCTTACTAAATATTGTTCATGTGGCAAACAACTTTAGCATTTTTTTTATAACAATGTTATTTAGGAAAGTTACAGTGAGCCTGGCTCCTAATCACAGGGTCCTGGGTTTAAATTTTACCTTTTGCCCCCTTGTTGCATGTCTGTCCATCCATGGTATTCTGTATCATACATTTAGGCAAAAGCAACATGTTTAACCCTGTACACTGAAAAAACTGAAACATTGACTTTAATTAAATGTATTTTGTCAACAGATTTTACATAACTGCATTAGGTTAAAAGCAATAATAGTACGTTTAAATAATAAATATTAGGTTCAACTTCATACATTTAATGAAAGTCAACGTTTCTGTGTAGTATGATCACAATTATATTTTGATTGGCCTTTTTACCAAATATCTGACAGGGAGAGTCCTGATGTTGACAGCATGGTGACATGTAGTGGTCTTACTTTCTTGTAGCCTCACATTCCTTAATGTCTGGGTGTTAACTGCAGCCTCTCATTGAAGCTGTGTCAGACCTGATCCTGCCAGACGCCCCCCCCGTCACCTGAGCTGTTCCCATGTGTGGACGCCTGCAGCCTCCTGTCATCATCACCATTACCATGAAACTACGGTTGGTGCTGGGGTAACAAGTGACGAGTGAAGGAACCAGAGGAGGAGATGACGACAGAGTCCCGGACCACATTCTGGAGCAGACCCCCTCCTCTGGGAACTCACTTTTTGTGGACTCAGCTCGGCACCTCCAGGGGCCCCGGAGCCCGGCGCTGACGGATATCCAGGTGGTTGAGAGGGAGGGAGGACCCATTAGCAGATGGAGGCCGGACCCTGAAGCCGACAGGGTTACTGTGAGACGCAGCACAGCTGAGGGGGGCCACAGGGCTGTCAGCAGCACCTCGACAGCCCAAAGTTGGACCCCCATCCCCATGCTAATTGCTATAAAGACATAGGCAGAATTACAATGAAAATATGTTGATGACACTCCATTTTACACCGGCCATTTGTCTGTGTCAAGTTACATTTCTGCATGCAGATTAATAAAATCTATTTACAGACACTCAGAGTGAGGATACTGGCTCTATTTAGGAATCCACTTTGAATATCATTTCCTGTCCTGTGCATACTGTAAATGTGGGTTTATTTGCCTGTGTGATACCATCAGTCATAATATATAACATACTCACCAACATGGCAGTCCAGCAGACATGCATCAAAATATGCCTATTTAGCAACTTCATGCAAAAAATACACACTTTTTTAGGATTGATTTACTGTGATTATTTATGATTTTTTACATTTTGTTTTAATCTCGGTGTTGTTTTATGTGTTTATGCTGATTCAATTAATTCTCTGTATGTTTAAAATGTGTTATTTATATTGGAAAGTACTTTCTAACTATGTTTGAATGGTGCTAAAATGTTTTAATGTATAATATTATTCTTTTATTATTGTTGTTATTATGATTATTATTATTATTAGGAATGACTTGGTTAAGGCAGAAGAAGAGTCACAATCTGTTATCTATTTTTACTGTGCCATATCCATGTGTTCTACATTGATTTATAGTGTCTACACCTTTTAAATGATTTCTCCCTACCCCAATTGTTTTGCAATTACATTTTCAGACGCTCCCTCAGACAGCCCCACACCCAGTGTTTCTGACTGACTCCTGAGTGCTGTTCGCGGAAACAGGTCACAGAGTCCTGGCTGAATGTAAACATGTTTGACAGCAACAACACCCATCAGCAACATGATACCAGCAACAAGGTGGGTCCCCAAAGCCCCTCGATCCCTCTGTGGAGAGCGTCTTTTCGCACCTGCAGGCCATGAGCACCACCACCATGGTCACAATGCACCACCCGTCTGCCGGGCCAAGGTCGAGGATCTGAAGGGGGCCGGGGAAGCAATCACTCAGTTCAGGGCAGGCCTCCTGGGACGGGATAACTCGGGGTGGTTGAGACTCCCCCAAGAGATGCTAATGCTTTAAACACCTGCCTCCATACTTTCGGTAGGGATCTTTGAAAGAGTGAATCACAAGGTTGCTAGGATACAGATTTGCGCATGGATGACTTGTACAAAGTACAGAGTGTTATTAAATACAATTGTTTGTATCTTCATTGTTCGATTCCAGACAGGGCTCTTTGTTTGTGTCCTGTTCTACAGTCTCGTTACACATTTCCTGTTTGTCTTAATCGTCAGAAAAAGGTAAAAATGCCCCTATTAACTAATACCTCAATGACTATGCCAATGGTGGTACTATTTGGGCTGTGATTCTTTTTGTCTGCCAATGTGTCTCGTAATATTTGTCTCCTAAAACTTTGATATTTGTTTCATTGAAAAATCTGAGGAAGAGATCCAGTGTGTAGTTCAGGGGTGTCCAAACTTTTTTCACCAAGGGCCATATACAGAAGAATATACGAAGGGATGGGCCACTCACTAGAGGTTTATTGCCTCATAAGTTCTGTTAAAAGTTAGCAAAATCAATCAAATGTAGGTAAATTATTCTTGTGAGTGTTGGCAGCAGAAGCCTCAGATTGATTATAATAAGGAGAAATAGGAAGGGTGTATTTCAAGCTTGTTATGTGAATAAGTAATTGGGCTTTTTTCTTATCAACTAAGATATGTTAGAAAATGTTTCCAACTTTAATTGACTGAATTTATTTGAAAAGTGGTCTTATTAACACATGAATACTACTGTGTAATATATGTTTACATATATATTTAAGAAGTACATTATAAGACAAGCACAAGTTTCATTTGTGGGCCGTATTCCATTATACTTTTTGAATTTGCTGAGGGCCGATTAATAATGGTCCGCGGGCCGCATTTGGCCCCAGGGCCGTAGTTTGGACACCCCTGGTGTAGATCTATCTGTTCCTCCTCTGATTTTAACCAGCACCCATCTAATGGATGTGCATGTCCTTGTCCTCATTTTTACTTGTGTAATTGCCATATTATATTGATATTTCCAAGTAATGTCTGACTTTTTAATTTCAATTAATCCTAAATGACCAATTTAGGCCATTTAAAAAATATATATATCTGTAATTTTAGCATTTATGTTTGCATACACTGTTGCACATCTACAAACAAATTAAACCTTTTGTTTGCCAATAAAGTCTCAGTTTTAGAATAAAACTATAGATTTATGGCCCACTCAGAAAGCAAATATTGACTTTAATACCATTGTTTTGTCTCATGTCAGACGGTTCTAAAACACATTTATATCCAAGATAAGCCCTGCATCTTATTCCCAAAGTGGTCGAAAGGCTTCATGTGAACTAGCCAGTATTTCTGGTAAAACTATTGTTGGAGAAAAGCTATTAGGTGCATGACATTTTTTAAGATATAACCTTCTTTAACAAATTACCTCCTGGGATGGTTGCCATGGAAATAAGATTAACTTATGTTCTTTCAACATCAAAACAAAAAGAAAACAAACAGTAAGAGCCTTCATCAGATAGGTCCTCCCAGTCTTGGCTGTGTTTCATTATCACCCAAGTGCTCAACAAAAGCTAAAAGAATCCAGAGGTCCCTCCGTCGAATAAGGACAGAGAAAACTGCCCAACAACTTAGTACAGATACAGAACAAAACTGCACTTCATTTTACCTCCTAATTACACTAATGGAAGTCCCTTTGTAGGTCTCAGTGCTCCCAAACTGTGGAGCTAAAAGAGGATAGGCACTCTGCTAAAGGCCCCATTGTGCTGGGTAAGCCCGGGCTTAGACAGAGAGGGAGACAGCAGCAGCTGTAATTAGTTTAGCTCCCTCGCTGCTCCACATCCTGCCAGGAGAGCGCTTTGCCCAGTGAAAGGTGTCTCCACAGGGCTCTCTTTCTAAAATGAGCGTGGATCATCTACTAAAGGTCCCATGGAAGGGGTAGGAGATCCCTACTCAAATCTGACATGCTGCGATTAAATTGGACGAGGGGAAGTCAAACAATACAGATGGTTAGATGAGTGAAGGGACCTAATTAAGCAGTAGTGAGGGGGGATAGTGAGGTATTCACCCAGCCGCTGAGACCCGCAACCTCCCTGTACAGCTCTTGAAATAAAGGTCAAGAATCTATTTAACAGGCTGTACTTGGGACTCGTGCATATGGTATCTGAAAATAAATCTTAGCATAATGAGCACCGAAGAGCAGATGAATGGGATTACCCACATTGAGACAATTCAGTGGCACGGCCGTTTCAATCAGGAATGGTACACAAAATTATCTTTAAATACTTCAATGTGATTTCTGGAGCCATGTCACAAACAATGCTTTATTCCATGAAGGAAATCCCACTCATCTGGTGCTTAAGTAGGCTCATACAAAGCATAAACACATTTGTAATTACTATTACAATATACAATGCTGACTGTAGTCCATATGGAATGGACAATGCATTCATGGAAAACATTAAAAACAATGCACTTCAAGGGGAATATATTAAACCCTTCTTCAGTTTTCCTGGAACGGCTATTTCCCAATGTTTGTCTTAACCCTGACTACCATTGAGGTTTTTTTCCCACTGTGAATGTTGTCTTTGGGAGGTGGGTTCTTCACACCTCAGTGAGCCGCCACAATGGTACCCATCCCAAAGTCGGCCATTTTTCCCAGCACTTTGCCCTGTTTGAATGGATGCCCTCTCCTCCCATTTACCCTCTCCATGAACGAGAGGGCCTACATAATCCCCCCTCGCTTTAATCAGGGGAGCTCAGGAGGATAGAACAGAACCAGGGGGGTTGTGCCTTTGTGCTGGCCTTGACCGTCTTGATTCCGTTGGCATTTTCTGGGAAGGTCCACCACCCGGGGCCTTTTTAATTTGCTTTCTATTGACTCTGTGTTAATTGGGTTGGGGAGAGTTGCATCCAGAATTCAACCCCAAGCTCAGTCATCTTAAACCTTCTTTGTGTTTTTCACACTTTTTACAAAAGATGCACAGCCTGCTGCAATGCAAGCAGTGAGGGAAGGGGAGGAGTGGGAGAGATGTTGAAAGAAAAAGGATTCAGGATCTGAACTGTATGTTTAAGAAAGGGTGAGAAACCATCCCAATGGAAGCCGTTAATCAACACTGTCTTGCTGTGTGTAGTACTGGGACTGAGTGATCTCATAGGTCAACACGGCCACAAGTAACTATCTATAACTACTACCCTTCCTCTTGGTATTAACATGCAATCTGTATCTGCATATCTATCTGGAGACAACCTCTTTCTTCTTAGCAAAGGTATAAGTATTGTTATTAAATATCATTAATAGTATGAATTTCTTTTTTTTTCTCCAAAAAGAGGCGATGTTTTGAGTGCAAAAATACATTGTCCTCCAAAATATTAAACCCCCTTTGTAACATGCATCGTACTACATAATAGCTTTAAAAGTCCCATTTCATGCTTTTCCGGTTATTACCCGTCCCCTTGTGTGTTATGAAGGTTTTTATGCATGTAAACGGTCTGCAGAGTCACAAACCCTCAAAGTACACCCTGTAGCGAGTAAAACTCTAGTGCTAGTGGAGCTTCGCAGCGGCGAAACTGTGGCGCGCTTACACTGTAGGTGCGCCGCGTTTGGGGGTGCGGGGGGGGGGGGGGTTGCGGGTGCTAGTGGAGCCTCGCAGATGGGGGTGCTGCAGCCCCCTCAGCATCCCCCCCCTTCCCGCGTCCATTCGCGATGTCTCGCTGTCTTGCAGACCCCAAGCAGCAAGCAGGAAATGAACCCAGCTCACACTGTCCGCTCCTCGCAGCTGCGAGCCGCGCAACGTCCCGCCAACACGGCACCCAGACCCCACGCAGCATTCTCATCTGTTTGTCCTTACTGGTGTCATTTTCTGGTTGCTAACGCCATTGTAACACATAAACACTGATGTTCCGCTGTAACGGTGGTGGACTCATCAGAACAGAGTGGGCGAGCTGACCAATCAGAGCACAGTGGGCTCACAGGGAGGGGGTGCAGGAGCTCCAACAAGCCGTTTAGGACAGAGAGTGAATACACATACTATACAGAGATGCTGTATGAGAAACCAATGTGAGTTTGGAAAATTGCACAATGTAAATCTATTCTAGTAGACCTCAACAATGGAATTATGATCATTAGAAATGGCCATGACCATGGGACCTTTAAATTAATTGCATCTGTAGTAGTGATGTGTCGGTCACGAACGAGCCGATTCTTTTGAACGGCTCTTTGGTACGAACGAGGGGAACTGAGTCGTACTTGGTGAGAGCCGTTCTTTTTATCGTTCAATCGTTGGTCCGCACTCACTGCCTGCCAAAATCCACTCGCCTTTTAAAAAGCTTGATTTTGTTCCCCAAACGTATTCTGTGAACACCCGCCCCTACTCTGATTGGTTAGGTTTCAGCACGAGGAGTGAGATGGGGTGGGTCTTAACGGAATACGCGAGAGAGAGAGAAGTCATAACAAGTGGTACAGGACAGGTAGACGACGTGTTTTTCGGATGGAAAATGAGCCAAACGCGAAAACGCAGCAGCATGTGGATGCACTTCAACCAAAACCCAGGCAGTGATAAAGCGCACCATTTGTAAAGGCAAAATATCCTTTAAAGCAGGGTTAACAAATAATCTCCATTGCCACTTAATTATCATTATGACTGGTGATTATTTCGCAGATAAACCTAGTAACACCGCCCCCTTTAAAAAAAACGGCTCTTTTGAACGGCTCTTTTGAACGGCTCTTTGAAAGGAACGGAGCCATAAAATCCGGCTCCCTTCAAAGAGCCATAATTCCCATCACTAATCTGTAGTCCCTTGGCATTTTAGCCAAGTACCATTGACTTAGATAGCAACGTGTGTGAAACTGTCACATGAACCTGCAACACAGTCTCACTCCCTGAACGTCCAGGAGCGACGCTTGGTCAGGCGCCGAGTCTCCTTCAGCTTCATAAACGGACGCAAAGAGCTTTCAACTGATTGCAATGTATTCCCATCGGCGGCGGTATTTGACGCTCAGGGAAGCACCGCATCGGTCCATGTACTTAAAGGCAATGTGAGCGTCCATTCCCATTGGATAACGGAGGATTTTACACCCGGAAGTAAGTATTCTCTTTACTGTCGATTGATTTTACAGTGATATCTGCACTACTCATCAACTCAAAAACACCAGATTATCCTTGTTAATTACACAACATTGATTGGTTTAAATTGTGTACAATGCTTTTGTATTTTTCCCCTTCGATTCGGAGAAACAAATATTTTTTCGGAGTTTAGGATGGCAGAAGACACTACACTACCCAGAATCCTCAGCTATCGTTTGGGACTACAACATGTGCTTTGCTTCACAAACCCCGTGATTAGTCCTCAAGCTCTGTGATTGGTTGACCTCCAACTGCATTCCATATGAAAAAAAACGTTTCGTAAAAGATAAAATCATACTTTATTCAGCAGTGCTTGCTTTACTCTTTGAAAGTCATCACATGAATGCATTGTAATAAATGGTTCGGCTGCATTAAATATTACACATCTGTCGTAGTTCTTTATTTATCTACAGAGATCGGGCCTCAGAATAGACCGGAAACTATTCTTTTACCGTTCTGTTTTAATTTCACAATAAAGTTAGTAGTAATATTTTGTTTTGATATTATTGTTTTTTATTAACTACTAGACCGCTGGGTCATGTTAAGACCATCTTTTCTGTGTTGCTGTGGGTTTTTTCCATCGCTTTTGTGTTACAAATATCAAAACAATAACAAAATATATCCGTCGTAAACTAAACCGGAAACAGCAGTATATTTTATTTTGTTAACACTGTAAACTTGACAGCTTTTTAACCCAAACCACCTACTGGTTAAAGCACGTTATTACACGTTTAGAGTAATTGCAATGCAGGTAGATTGTGTTGCTTTTTAATGACTGTTTAAAATGCCTTTTTCTTAATGTCTTTCATTTTTGTAAAGCACTTTTGAATGTGTTATATTTTATGAAAACATTTAAATATTAAGAGTACATACAAAATAGGAGGAAAGTAGAAGGTCAATGATAGAAATATAGAATAGAAAATATCAAGAAGATACTGTAAATGATATCTAGAATAAAACAGTTTAGTGCCGGATGTACAAAGATATTAATAGGAGGATGTGCAAAACAGACAAACTAATTAGGCTTTATTTAAACATTAAATGATACTTTAGGTTAAGGTCTTCTTTTAAATACATGTAAGCAAAAAGCTTTGGGGGTATCTGATAAATATTAAGCCTGACAAAGTACTTAACGTTTAATATATTGCATGGTTTGTTTTGGGACTTGACAATCAACATTCCTGCAATGTTAACTATGTTGAAGCACTTATTTTAACCGATATTATACATATTTATTATACTCTTATAAGATGTATGTAGATAGAATAAGAAATGTGCAGAATATGACAGTTTAATGGTGGAGGTACACACATATTGATAGATGTCTTGTTGAGGAACCTATGACCCAAGTTTGTCATCATTGCATAACTACACCGTAGTTATATTCCAATCACTTGTATATAGACTCTTATTGCGCTATTTCACTTTTTACTATTTTACTATTTTTATTTTTGTATTTACTTGCACTATTTTTTCTGTGTATCTGTGTTATTGTTTTGCACTGATGGAGGAGCCTGTGACCTAAGGGGGAGGGGGGGGGGGGGCGTAGGACACGTTCGATTCCTGTTTGGGTTAGTGGGCCGTCGATGGGATTCATTCCATTTCAAAGTGCTGTTTGACGCTCCATGTAAACTTTGCGCACTGCCACTCCAACATCCAATCACAGAGCTTGAGGACTAATCACGGGGTTTGTGAAGCAAAGCACATGTTGTAATCCCAAACGAAAGCTGAGGATTCTGGGTAGTGTAGTGTCTTCTGCCATCCTAAACTCCGAAAAAATATTTGTTTCTCCGAATCGAAGGGGAAAAATACAAAAGCATTGTACACAATTTAAACCAATCAATGTTGTGTAATTAACAAGGATAATCTGGTGTTTTTGAGTTGATGAGTAGTGCAGATATCACTGTAAAATCAATCGACAGTAAAGAAAATCCTCCGTTATCCAATGGGAATGGACGCTCACATTGCCTTTAAATGCCGCTGACATGGACCGATGCGGTGCTTCCCTGAGCGTCAAATACCGCCGCCGATGGGAATACATTGCAATCAGTTGAAAGCTCTTTGCGTCCGTTTATGAAGCTGAAGGAGACTCGGCGCGTCACAATTGCACGCCAAGGACCCTGACCAAGCGTCGCTCCTGGACGTTCAGGGAGTGAGACTGTGTTGGAACCTGACATGACCTTGCACATTGTAGCGGACTATTGATAGTATCTGTCTGTCTGTCTGTCTGTCTGTCTGTCTGTCTGTCTGTCTGTCTCTCTGTCTAGCTTTCAACTAGCTAAACCTCTATTGACAGTGCAGAGTAATGTTTTCCATGGCTTCCTAACTTTGTCGCTCCATGGAGTGTAAGGTTGGGGGGGGGTGGTGTTTGGAAGCTGACTGATACAAATGAAGTGTCCTGGTAAGAGCACCGGGGTGTTTAAGAGTGTAATCATTCGATGCATCCCTGTAGACCCCCTAGCCTGACGGAAAGAAGTCAAGGCTTAAAGAATCATGAAATGCCAGCAATTCCAGAATGCACCCCAAGGAAACTCATTAAAGAGCTGCACACGTCGATGGCACAGCCTCACACTGCTGTTTTCTTACAGAGTAGGAGCAGTCCATGGAGGGTTTAACTGGATAATGGTATTGGTTTCACATCAGCGCGGGAGCAGGAAGACCACAGTGCCTAAGCTGTGTGGACAGCCTCCCTCTCTCCTCCTGTTTCCCGCTTCTTAACTGAGTAATTATTCCTTAAGCCCATCTACCCAGGCAACAAAAATAGAATTGATTTCACATTATGTGGAGCATCACTCCTGCTGGGGGGGTCCTGTCAGGGTGAGCAGGCAGCGGGCGGACCTGTCTGACCCGACGGCCCGGGACTGGCTGTGAGCCGCTGCATGGGGCTATCGATGTGATCCTAAGCTCTGTTTCCTGAAACAAAGCAGACACTCTGTTGTTACACCTTTCCGCCCCAAAGAGTCGCACACCGCAGTCAGAAAGTGCTATGAGATAGCAAGCCCCCACAACCACACACTGCTGGGTTTATTGACTTTAAAGTGTGTGAGTTTTTAAAGGTTGCTTCACTGATACAATGTCAAAGTTATGTTTGACTGCGGTGAGGTTAAATCAAAATCAGTTTCATGTCAAAGGTTATGGATGACACCAAGATACTATTTCCTGAGTTGATATAACCTGACTTATGGGAAAGCATTACAGTACATGAGGGATCAATTATCATGGTAATAAACGTGTTGGTTTGTTAAGCGTTTGCAATGATTCTTCCTTCTGTATAACATATTTATTAATATCTGTTTACACTGATCTTTTTGGGCCTATTTATTTCATTTTACTATTGGTTCAGTATAGCCTGCTCACACCACGCCGTGCTGAGCAAAGTTCTATGAAATTCCACTGGGATCTCACACTCATGTTTACCCTGCTGTCGACTAGCTTTGAAGCATGGTCAACGGAGGCCAAACCAAGCCACATCAAACTCTATCCCCAACCCTCACTGACTGGATTAACAAGTGTCTTTGGTAGAAACTTGAGTGAAAGCTCAAGTGTCAGAAAATGACCCTACACAACAACACATGGCCATGTGTTGCTTTATCAGGTCAGCAAATCCAATATATGTGGTTGTAATGTGAGGTACAGGGGATAAACATCACAATTGGAGAGAGGGTTTTTATTTTTAGCCTTCAACAAAAAAAACATTATTTTACAAAAATATTCATCTGCCTTTTCACAACAGGCCTGGTGCTGCTCTTTCACCAACCAAAGGAAAAACTCCATCCCCTCTCTTTCCAGTCACATTTATAGCATGACAGCCCACCTCCACAATTCAAACTGGCCAATCAGGTCAGGACTCTGCAATGAGAGTGAACAGGTTAAACAGAAAAAGAAAATCGTCAAGACCTAAATCAATTGTACCTTTAAAACAAACCATATCTGCACAGAACTGTTAGTATTTAAGTTAATTGGCCAACATTAGATCATAGATTTTTTTTTAACAATGACATTTGAGACTCCACCTCTTCAATATAACGAATACTTTGGAGGTGCTTTGAGCACTGGCACCAAGTAAAATGAAATGCATAGTATATTTACTTGCCTATATGTCAATTGATATTAGAAAACTTAAATGAAATAAAGGAAAGTCCGAAGAAAAATTCCTACCTTTCTTCACAACAAGTGCCAAATGTTAATAAAAAGCAATATTACAGGGAGGTATAATACAAGCACAGTCACAGTGAGCTGTCAACAGGCTACACCAGCTCACCTCCAACACACCATCAAGCCTTTTACCTTGCCGGGTGTCCTATGGAAAACCATTACCGTGTTCCAGCCAGTTTCATTGATCACGGTGGGTTTAGGCTCAGTCTGGCTCCCCTACCCAATGGAACATTATTATGTGCAAAGTCATCCAGCATGTGATGGGAGGGCTGAAGTTCAGAAGGTAAAACGGTTGTGTACCAATCGGAGTGGTTTGTTCCTGCTGCCCATATGCCAGTGTCCTTGGGCAAGATGCTGAACTTGAATTGCTCCCAATGAGAGTGTACGTGTGTCTGACATTAATGGGTGATACTGCTGCATTGGAGCTCGTTATATTGTCGTTTGGACTAGAAAAGACCCATACATACAGTAGGCTTTCGTGTCCCAAATCTCGATTTTGACTGTAGGTAATGGGGTTGTCGTTTCTGTTGCAAAAGACAAATAAGAGAATAGAATATCATGTGTTGGTTGTTATTTTTTCTGTTATTTTTTTCAACAAGCTTAGGCTAGATATAAATATCTGTGTCTGGGACTTACACAGCTGAATCAGCTGCAGAAACATTTGTGATGTGCTTAAATGTATGTTAATGTCCTTATTAATGTCAAAATGTCAAAGCTGGACAGGCCTTTTACCTTCAGCCATTGTAGGAATTTATTAATTTGTTTAACATAACTTAGCCACTTTAGAGGGCAAAGAAACAGCAGATGAAGACATAAACATAAAACAAAGGATATGAAGTGCAGACTACTGTTTATTTCTTGGTTTAGAGTCATGGCAGCTCACATTGTCACCCACAAACTCCTTAACCTGGCATTATTGATTGGAATCACACAGAGGTGCAGTTAGTAGACTGATGTGGGTTAAAGAATTACAGAAAAATAGCAGGACATCAAAGTCAAGCTTCACTGCCAGTCTTAAAGCATATTTGATATGGTGTTATAAAGGTGGCCTTTGTCACTGTATAATGCTGCACAACCCCAATACACCAATGATAATACAGGATAATACAGCTAATTAATATAAAAAATATCAAGTATTATCATCAGGGATTTGGTATGCAACATGAGGGTTAGAAAAACAAGAAAAGTAAAAAAAAAAAAGAAAGGTTCAAGGTTCTTTATTTGTGAAACGAACATAGCTACAGTGTAGTATGTCGATGAAAATCTTGTGTCACAGGCTTCTCCAACAGTGCAACACAAAACACAGATAAACAGAAAAATATAGTGCAAGTAAATAGTAAATACAAGAAGAAAATAGTGAAATAGTGAAATAGTGCAATAAAAGTCTATAGCAAGTCATTGAAATATGATATATTAGGTAAATAGATACATATTTTTTAAGTAGCAGCCAGATGAATATTGTGGATGTTGTTTCAACAGTTCAGTTGTTTAACAGTCTTATTGCCTGTGGGATGAAGCTGTCTCTGAATCTGGTTGTTCTTGTCCGGATGCTGCGGTAACGCCTGCCAGACGGCAGCAGACTGAACAGTTTGTGGCTGGGGTGATGGGGGTCTTTTATAATCCGGAGGGATTTCTTCCTGAGCCGCTGGGAGTAAAGGTCCTCCATGGATGGCAGCTCCGTCCTGGTGATGTTCTGTGCAGTTTTCACCACCCTCTGTAAAGCCTTACGATTGAGGGCGATGCAGCTGCCGTACCAGGCGTGATGCAGCCAGTCAGGATCCTCTCTATGGTGCACCTGTAGAAGTTGCAGGGTATCCTGGAGTCCATGTTGAACCTCCTCAGCCTGCGGAGGAAGAAGAGCCGCTGTCAAGCTTTTTTGGTGATGGTGGTGGTGTGAAGAGTCCATGTCAGGTCCTCAGTGATGTGGACCCCGAGGAACCTGAAGCTGCTGACTCTCTCCACCGTAGTCCCATTGATGGCGATGGGGGCGTGTCCCTCTCTCTGCTGCTTCCTGTAATCCCCAATCAGCTCCTTTGTTTTGCTGACGTTGAGATGGAGGTTGTTATCCTGGCACCAAGATGTCAGTTTTCCGACCTCCTCTCTGTACGCCGTCTCGTCGCCGTCTGTGATCTGGCCGATGACGGTCGTGTCGTCAGCAAACTTCACGATGGTGTTGGAGCTGTGTGTGGCCACGCAGCAGTGGCGAGCCGTGAGTTTTATACCTAGGCCCTCTGACCCCCCCCCCCTTCCCTCGAAAAAAAAAGAAGAGTTATTACGTCACAGCGTATACTTCAGCAGAATATCAAAACAACGGCCCGGGGCGCAAAACGCATCAATGACAGCGACCCTCTACCACACAAAACAACAGTGCACCATTTATATAAACACCTATCATGACAGGGCACCCACAGCAGAGTAACAATTAGAAATGAATGAAGTCGGCACGGCGGCCCACATTGAAAATGACTTAGGCCTACCTTTGATGATCAAATCACTTAAACACAAAATCCATCCTCCTGTCCTTTTGGATGAAGCACTTGATGGCGGGTCATGCAGCTGATCCTTTGCCACTCCAGTTTATCATTGTAACTCAATCTTGAAAATGACTCGGTTAATAATTTTGCAACGATGTCATCACTATCACTGACATGACCCATCATGAGCGAATTTATGCTAATCAGAAATCTATCGATTAGATTTATGATTCGAAAATTATAAAAGTAGGGTAGACATGTGGATATTATCCGGCTGAACAAAACGTGCATTTATCTAACAGGTTCGTTTTCCACAGACCTTATTTCGAGCTATTTTCGAAAACCCTATGGAGAAATCCCATTGCTTTTGTGTCGAGGGAACACGAGCGCAGCTTACTTCCGGGTTTTAGGACGCGTCACTGCACCACTTGCATAGACTTCACAGCGGGCGGAACTTGTCATAAAGTCCGCGAAAATAAAGCCCACCGATTTAGAGGGAGGATATGATTGGTCAATTGTACTGTCATTTGACATTACTCTCTCATTGAGTTACTATAGCGGCCCTCTGTGGAAGTACAGAGGGACCAACAAGCTCTCCCGTCTTCACATAACTCGCAGAGACGGCATTTAACCCTTCACATTCCAACAGAAACTGAACAGGCAGATTCGAAGGATTTATTTCTTTGGAAATGTTATTTTAAATACAATTAAATCAAGTTATTTAGGTAAAACTAATGAAAAATATAAGTAAAAAAAATATTTAAAAAAAAATATTTAAAAAAATTGTTTGTTTTTTTATGTTTTCAAATATTATTATTTAGAATATCTTAGGCCCTCAGAGAGGGCCTAGAGGGCCCTGACGGCTCGCCACTGCCACGCAGTCGTGAGTGAACAGGGAGTAGAGGAGAGGGCTGAGCACGCAGCCTTGAAGGGCTCCGGTGTTGAGGATCAGGGTGGAGGATGTGATGTTTCCCACCCGCACTGCCTGGGGTCTGCCCGTCAGGAAGTTCAGGATCCAGTCACAGAGGGCGCTGTTGAGCCCGAGGTCTCTGAGCTTGATGACCAGCTTGGAGGGCACAATGGTATTGAATGCTGAACTGTAATCAATGAACAGCATTCTCACATATGTGTTCCTCTGGTCCAGGTGTGAGAGGGCAGTGTGGATGGTGAGGGCTATGGCGTCGTCTGTGGACCTGTTTGCTCTGTAGGCAAACTGCAGGGGGTCCAGAGAGTCAGGGAGGGAGGAGGTGATGAAGGTTTTGACTAACCGGCTCAAAGCACTTCATTATGATGGAGGTGAGTGCTACTGGGCGGTAGTCATTGAGGCTGGTGATTTTTGTCTTTTGGGGGACAGGAACGATGGTGGAGTGTTTCAAACATGTGGGGACTACAGACTGCAGCAGGGACCTGTTGAAGATGTCTGTGAACACCTCTGCCAGCTGAACTGCACACACCCTGAGAACACGGCCAGGGATGCCATCAGGTCCAGGAGCCTTGTGTGGGTTAACCCTTTTAAAGGATTTGCACACATCTGCCCTGTTTAAAACAAAAGGGCAGGGCTCCTGGTCCTTCTGTGCCTCCACAGCCTGGCTGCTCTGAAATCGTGCAAAAAAACTGTTCAGCTCATCTGGGAGAGATGCGCACGCAGACACTCCCGCAGCACCCCCGCTGCAAAAATCAAACCTTCCCTGTTTTCCCACTTCAGGGCACTTAGAGTATGTCCATTAGTCCCTGTATCCCCGTCATAAATAATGTTTTTTTTGTTAGTAAGAGGAATCCTCTCCTCATATTGGTTTTCATAATGGAGACACTCAATACGTAAAAATGTCAGACCCTGTTCACCATGCTGCTCTAAGGTACATTACTATAACCACTGCAGGTGTTACCAGTGTGTTGTGTACTTAGAAGTCTATTCTACAGCGCTATTCTTGGCATACTACCTACATATTTTATGCAATTTTATTCTCAATAAAAACTATCGGATAGGTTAATGCTTGTAATATTCTATCGCAGTTATTTTTCTTAGTGCACAACTTCACTGAAAAGACTGCAGACATACTCAATACTTTACTGATTCTGTCTGTGGTACTCCACTCCGAGCTCATTCACTCCTACGAAGAGTTCCTATTATCAATTGATCTGTGACCCTTGAAAACTCTTTTGAAGTGATTATGCTAATTCCAGGTTCATTATTCTGTTTTTCCTTCCTAATATAACATATTTTGCATGCTTTAAAGTTATGTCCAGTAAAATATACCTGTATTCACGATCTGTCTGAAATGCTTGGATTGCTGACTTAATAATTTTACTAGATTTCCAGAAGGCTCCTTTAAAGGCACGGTCTCTCTGTTTCTTAAAATTATAAATACCTATACCTGCTTTATCATCAAAAAAGACATGGAAATGTAATTGTTTACAATATGTAAGCCTAAAAAAAAAGAAGTCTGGCCTCTAGATTGGAGAAAAATGTACTCAAACATACAACTGGTGTATTTGTTTGAAACTACTTCCACCCAGTGCAACAGATTGGCTCATTGATGTGTTTTGAATAGATTTTGTACAAGAGTGGCATTGGGACTGGTGGCGCATAGATAGCTGTAAATGGATATCTCCAGTATATCTGTCATGGTACAGTAATTATTATTAAATCATGAAAAAATGTTAACATCAAAGTTTGCTTAATATTCCACCAGTCAGAAACAACCTCACTCTCTCGTTGCTGCTTGTTATGGGATGGGCTCAGTGGTCCCTCAGCTAGACTCTGCTTTCATCCCATTTCACAGCCACCCTGTCCTCCTGAGCAGGAGCCAATCACAGCGGGCCGCCTCGCCCAGAGCCCTAAGCGGCTGGAACTCATTAGAAAAAGCTGGCCAATGTGAAACATTCCCTGGGGCGGTGAGAGGTTAATCAGCAGGGCAAAAACAATGAGCTCAGGTCCTGCAGGTATAGGGGTGGGGGGGAGGAGGAAGAGAGGAAGAGGAGGAGGTTGATAGTCTGTGTCCGAGGGTGTACGAAGGACGGTGTGGTGGGTCGACTGTGAAATGAGGAAATGCATCAGGAAATGCACAAGGACACCCAGGATGCTACACATTTATGTGAATGCTGCAGATTTTTGTAATGCATACTAAGTCACAGCATATCAAGTGTGTTATAGACACAGAATTGGTTGAAATTCTACATCTGTTCCAAGTGAAAGGTCTCGTGTTTTAGTGAGATGGCACCGGCCTTGGATCACTTGGTATGCATTTGCCATTACTCCATTTCATTCTTCCTCTGTGCAGCAAGGCTATCATTAGGCTGGGGGATGTATCTCTTCAGAAAAGGACACTTCTCACACTTCTTTGACTACAATAGCATTTAACATAAATACAAAAACTAAGTCTCCTTTGCAGGTAGAAATCAACATGCCCTAAAAAATGTTTTTCGGAGGTGAAACCATCTGGAAACACAATTGTGGAAATGCTTTAACTGCACTTTGTTTTTCTTGTTTGTCTTTTACTTCACCCCATTTCTAAAGGAAGGCTCCACGTATGTACTGTGGGCGAAACTCTAAAATATAATAGAGAGTGGTTAGCCTGCACAGTTGGATATGCACGCTACGGCCCATTTCAACCACTAATGGTGTTGGCCTGGTGTCGACTCAAGGCCAGTCCAGCTGTACGGCTCTCTGCGGTCAGCTTTATGAGACAAGCCTTCAGCCCGGCCAATGCCAGGCTCACCACATTTCCCCAGACACACATAAGACAAAAATACTGCCCAGCAAACACAGTTATGAAAAAGGAGTATTCGAATGGACTAATCCAATGACTCTGGGGGGGGATAATCGGAAAATATAAGGTTAATGATAATAAAAAATGTGAGAATAATCTGCACTCGCCAGTATTTTATAATTTTGATAGTACCTGGGTCCACTGCTGCAGCTACTGGACACGTCATTAGCCTATCTGGTCATTTCCCCTTGTTAACATGTCTTATTCATGTGGATCAGTTATCAGTCTTCTCCATATGCTGTGAAGGTGGTTAGAAAATAGTTTACACCAGAGGAGTCAAACTCATTTTAGTTCAGGGGCCACATAGAGCCGGACCACTCTCTCTTATTCTGACTGCTTCACTAGGAGTTTTTTCATCTTGTTCTGTGTGATATCCTCCCCTCCTTTGCCAGTGTCTGTGTGTGTGCGTGTGTGTGTGTGTGTGTGTGTGTGTGTGTGTGTGTGTGTTTGTGTGAAGGTGCCTGCATGGGCCTGCAAAGGCCAGTGATGTAAATGGTGCTCGACAGGCATTTGGCAGAAGTGTGTATGTGTATCCTGCGCAGCATTCACTTGTGTTCAGGGTTTTCTTTTATCTCACCCCTTGAAGAGCTGAGTGTTTTGTTCAGCGCTCCACCTGCGCAACAATGTCTTTGTTGCTCCATGGTTTCATGTTAATTTGAGATAGGGACACATAAAAGTACCATTTGTCTGACTGCATGTCCCTCTGGCTCCACTTCATTATTATATCCACAGTTCGAGGCATATCCCCCCCCCATAGTCACTGAGGCTATGCCTGTTGAGTTTTCTACTCCAGTGTGCACTTTACAAAGACACAACATTAGCATAGTCACCTTACAACTTGATCATGTTTCGAAGCAGTGGGCTAGCTTCAGAAAGATCTGGACAAAAACTAGAAGCACAGGGTCGATGAATATCAATTTAACCGACTGAAATTGTTAAGAGTGTTAAAACATGTTTTCATCAGCTGGGAATATCTTGCCAGCTAACGTTAACTTCATTGTTTGGTTCATGGGATGCAAAAGGGTCCTAACCATGCATTTAAGATCTGAATTTAAGATTCACTAGTAAGGACAATGCCATAACAGTGGATATTTGTAGATTTAATGAAAGAAGCAACAATGCATTGATATGAAGGGGCCGATGAAATGATGTTGACGAATGACATCTCTTGGTCCGGTCTGGGAGGACGTGCTGTGGTCCGGACAGAGGGAGACTCAGAGTGGGGGTTCTGTCTCTGGCATGATCCAGCTCATGCTGATTATGGGCCCCCAAGATGGTTCCTATGAGTCATTTAAAAGTATGTACACATTGAATATGAATGGACGAGGAGACAGCTAGAGAGGATGAGGGGGTGTAGGGATAAGGGAAGGGAGGGGTGAAGGGATTGGTGAATAAAGGGATGACAGGATGAAGGGATGTAGGGATGTGGGTGAGGATGAAGGGATGAGAGAGCGAGGGATAAACGGATGTAGGGATGAATCGATGAAGGGGGTCGATGGGTGGAGGGATGAAGGGGTTTGGCTAAGTATGAGGTGGGAAGGGAAATGTATGAGTGGAAGGGAGAGGGTGAGTGGCTGAGAGAATGGAGACAATGGTGGCCTGATTTAGCCTTAGCAGTGATTAGAGATGGGATTGAGACGTGGCCTTGCTCCTGAACCTCAGTTAACAAATTAACTTGATTTAAGATCACCAAGGAAAAATTCAGTTCTTCACTCTGCTGTTATTTTACAATTTAACACACAGGCCAGAAAGAAACACCCATGGACAAACTGTACCTATTTACATGCAAAAATAAAGAGGACACCTCTCCATTAGTGGACCTTGTGCTTAGGTAAAGTATTATCAGAAAACATGTTTTTCTTTTTTTAATTATGCCGTACAGATGGTAATATAAAGTATCTTGGAATGTATTTAATGTTTGTTGAACAGGACAATTGATTCCAGGGTATTTAACTTCATACAGACATTCTGGTTACTCAACATAACATTTCTGTCACTCATTTCAATGTCATTTGGCTCAGTTTTTTCACAAGCCCCTCATGAATCTGTGTGTGTAACACAGATATAATTGTCCAGCTAATAAATACTGTATGTATATATCCAATGACAATTTTATTTTTCCAACAGTTCACCCCACAGAAGTGATTTTGTTGCCAAATGGCCGCCCTGCCCTCCCCAAAGTGACCTCATTAGGTTCCATATTTATCGATTTAGTTCCTTTCCTATGGTTGGTTATTCCTAAAAACCTCACTGGAGCTTTGAAAACATATGAATCAATAGTTAATGACTGAATGACAGAGCTATTCCTGTAAAAGCATATGTCAAAATATAACCAGATGCAGCATGAAAGCTGGATAAACACTTGCGGTTGGATCCATGTTGCCATTCATTTGTCAGAACATGTTTTACAGCTAGTACAAGACTGATTATTTTGCTGCACAGAGTTGGTGAGATACTCAGTCTAACTGATAACATGCCACCCCCTCCACTTCTGTGGGGGGAGCAGTTGGACGTCACCCACCAGCAGCATAGAAGTTACCAACGTGACATTGGATCTCACCTGCAGGGGCTCTATGATCTCAGCTGAAGCCGGATTTGGGACAGAGTGGATGGGTTGCTCGGACAGGCTGCCTGGACACGGGCCAGACCCACAAGCTGTGAAAAGGTCCTGCGGCCTCGCTCACATTACGCCAGTGTTACATTTGTTCTAGCTCCTCTTCACTTCTCCTGCCATCTGTGGTCTTAATGAAGCTGTCAATAAGCTGTCATTCACTCATGAGTGGCTGTGCCTCACAGCACGATGGCTAACATTTAGCCAACAGGGACTCAGCGACGCCTTGAGCTGTAGCATAAAGTTCCATAATTGCTGTGTAAACAACTTTCAGCGCACCAGACACCATCGCTTGTCAGAACCGGTAATGATTCAAGCTGGTGGAAGTGAAGACCATAGAAGGGTTTTTGCTTCGAGTCGCTCTTGGGAGAATACAATCACAGGGTGTATTTACTGAATGAGAAATGGCAAATCACAGCATGCCATAAAGTCTTGGACCAGAGTGAGATTGTAGTTGTGAGGAACAAAAGAGAAAGTCCTACTGTTGGGGGGTAGGAAGTCATGGCAACGGCAGACCGCTGGGAAATTGGTGAATGACAGAAGGGGTTTTGATTCTTGTTCACATGGTGTCACACATGGCTACAACGGAACCGGAGGCTTTGTGGAACTCTGTGTCCACGCCCTCCTGTTTATTGACTGCCAATGTGCATTGTTTTACAGGAAAAGTAGTCCCTCCGTGTTCCCAAAGTTAATTCACCAAAGAAAATCTGGAGCTAGTCGGTAGGGGGGGTCCGGGATCTGGGTGTACTGCAATGTTAATAAATAACAATAATTCACAGAGCAAAAAAGATAACAGAGCTTTTTGAGTTTTTATATTTATGAGTGACTGTGGTGTCATCTGAACAAAACTTGCTTTTGTTTAACCCTTAAATGGATACTGTATCATGGAGGAAACATCCATTTGCATGCTGTGTCCATGTGTAAAACGGATGATTTACAGTGTAATTACGGTGTAATATTGGTGTAACATGGGTGTAAAATGGGTCTTATTCACTTTAATATTGGTGAATCATAATAATATGGGTGTAATAGGGGTGTATTCATTTGGAATCTAGGTGAAGGTGTATTAGATGTGTAATAACAGTGTTAAATGACTGTAATAACAGTGATAATTATGGTGTAATATGGGTATAATATTGTTGTTACATGGGTGTAATATTTGTCTTAAAACAGTGGGTGTAATAATAGTGTAACCTGGGTGTAATACGGGTGTAAGAGGGGTATATTAATGTGTAATATGGTTGTAATGTATACAATAGCAATCAATTAATTTCCCCAAAAATATGTTTATGTGATTGCTCATTTAAAGAAGTAAAAAAGAAAGACCCTTTCTGAAAAGGGTATAAGATGCCACCCACCATGCTTTTGACCCCACCCAAATTGGTTTTCTTGGAAATGCATCGACCTGAGAATTAGTTTTGTCCAAAGTGCAGGTCTTATAAGGGTATCAGTCAAACAAAAGCTTGGTAATGCCTCCTGTTTCTGAGTCTAACAGAGATAATTCTATGTCTTTGCATGTCCTTGGAAAAACCCTTCACTCTTAATTAGTGCTCTAATTCAGCTTTATCTCTCATAGCCATACTTTCCACACCAATGTCATAATCACCCTGTCAGAATCAGTGATGGTGAAATGTGGAGGGAAAAGAAAATATGACAAATAAGTTCTTGGCACAAGTTCAATGTCTTTGAGAAACTACTTCTACCCATGAGAAAGTGTTGCGGCCGGGTGTCGCTTTTTCCACCGAAGCTTGTGAGAGGTGGAGGGGTTAGAGGCTTTCTGGGATACTCGGTGCCAAATGGGGATGAGTAAGCATTCCCGAGAGCCAGAAGTTGTTCTGGACTATGAGGAGTGTGGCCGCGCTGACGTTAGCCGGTGCTTTCTTTTTAGAGAGGAGAAGGGCAGCGGTGAACCAAAACAGGCAGAGGGAACCAGCCAAAGCTAGCAGCACATCTTAGCGGCTGTGGAGTGCTCTCATCCTCATCCTGCTCACCCAGGACAGACACCCACAACCTCAGAGTCCCTTTCATTTACCCAATCACTCTTTCATTTCTCCAGCTCCAGCCTGTCTCTTTCACCCATGCACATCTGTCTCTGTCAGTCTCTCACTCCACCTTTGGCTCCCTCTCTATCTGTCTTCTTCCTTCACGCTTTTTTTGGCCTCCCCCACTTGTCAATCTGCTAACCCTATTAAGTATAAGTAAGAGGACAAACATGTGGGGTAATGAAATAACATAGGGAATAACACCCTGTTGTGGGTGAAGATGAAACCGGTCTATTTATGAGAGCAGAATAAATAAAGCGGCTTTGAGGGTGCGCCTGGACTCTGTCTGCCACAGAGGAGTGACAGAAACAGCACTGTTCTGTTCAATAACGCTAGAGGAAAATCCATTTCACTCACATAACTGAGGTCTTTATGGACAAAAGACGTTATGGATGCCTTTAGCTTGGCAATGTTTCTGCCTACTGGGCCTGAGGCAATCATGTTTTCACATTGTATTTATCCAGGGGAGACTTTTAGTCCCAATGTCTTGTCTTGTTGTTTAACAGCTTTATTAGCAGGTTTGAGTGCAAGAATAAACTTCTGTCAGCCATTAACGAAATATCAATACCCAAAGCCTTTTTTTGGTTTTCTACAGTTAACAGTCACAGAGTGATACTACAGATTGTCGTTTACTGTAAATGTCAGCTTTTACAATCAGAATCAAGGAGCAGGGACTTCTTTTCAACATTGTAAAGCCAGACATACTCATTTCTGCGTGTCAGAATAGTTTTGATTAACCACAGTACAGTGCAGCCAGAAGAAATGCCTTTCTGTTACAGGCACGGTCAGTGCTGCTCTTTCCATCTCAAAGCAAAGCTAGGTATGTTTTCTTCAGATTGCTGAAAGGCATAATAAGGATAACTGGTAATTTAGCAGAAGGCACAAGTAGTGTTGCTGTGGTTACCATTAAACACCGGTTGAGAGCAGTAGATATAGTATGTTTGAAGTGTCCACTATTCATAACAGGGAAGGGCTCATAGTTATTGGCAGGGAGAATGCTGGAAAAACATCAAAAACATTCACAACCGAGCAGAAGAAATACATTATCTTCTCCTGTAAAGGCCACCTGTTGTCACATGACCTGAGTCCGTTATATAGGAACGAGCCGCACTCACAGAAACTATTAGTTTCCTTTCTAAAGAAATCCAGTAGGCCTACGTAGAGTTTTCTTTTGCAGAGTTGGGAGTCAAGATATAACAGCCTAGCATGTTAACGTGTGAACAAGGTGCTTAAAGGACGATGCTTATATCTGATGATAACATTGCGCCGTCCTCCTGCTTAGTTCAACATGTTGGCAAACTATAATCTCTCATTGGTACTGAAAATAAAATACAGTTGAGGCTGATAGGAGTGTCATCAGTTTTGAGGTTAGAAACAAACTTAAAATCCTCCGGGGAACATGAATGTCTTAAATGCATTAAAATACACCCAAAATGCTTCTGTCGCTGCAGCCTATTTTCCAACACTCATATGTTGTTTTGGGAGGTCGTTGGCAACACCATATTCTGTCGTTTAGGTATAAGGACGTGTTGTAAATTTGGCAAATCCACAGTGACTGCATACCCAATAGTTGTAATTATTCCTGCATGTATTGCTTCCTTACTCCACAAATGATGTAGAGTTCAAAAGAAACAAGATCAAATTTGATAAAAAGCCTTTTTCCTTCCACTTTGGACAGCTGTTCAGCTAGCCTCTCGTCTTTATGCTAAACATGTCCTGCCTTGAACTCCGTACCTAACCCACAGATAATTAGCATTCATCTTCTCACTAACTTTCAAGAGCATAGCACAATGTTAACCCATTCCTGCACTTTAACCCTTTCACTACCAGACCAAGAAAAAAGCTATGGAAAAATTATTTGTTTGCATTTATTTATCAAATGGGACACACATAACCACAAAAAGTTTTTTTGGAAAACATCTCTGAAACTCTGAAAAAGTCATATTGCTAGCTTACCATAAAAAGCCAATTCGACCGATTGGTTGAGCATATTTTCCAAAAAATAATTACACCCTTGTTAAAACAAGTTATCTAAATATGTTCAGTCAGTGCTCTGACACTAACATATGTCAAAAAGGATATGGTTACCTTACAAAAGTTGACCAAAAAGAGTGATTTCGTCAGCAGTGATTTTTAGCATGCCAACTTTCTCAGTGAAAGCTAGCTGAAGGGCATTCTGTTCGAGCCACAGTGACATCTAGAGGTTGTTTTGTACATAACATGTCAACCAAATGGTAGAGCTGGCTGAATCAGATCGAGTTAAACTTTTTTATTTATTTTTCAACAAGATATCAAGACACAAAATGTGCTCTACCAAATGGTGGCGCTGGCTGTTAAAGGGATAACAGTCAGTTCACCCTCCCCTTCCTCCACCTTTCCTCTACCCTCTACCCTCCACCCTCTTCTCCCCTGTCTGTGTGGCATGGAGCTGCAGATCAGTATGCCAGCACAGGGCTCAGGTGATAATGCTTAGAGCTACACGACACATTTATTCCAACATGGCTAGCCGTGTACAGGGCCAAAAGGATCCTGGTCACCTCCCGGAGCCCCACGTCCTCTGGAGCCATGAGGACAAAGAAGGGGAACAGGCCACCGGGGCCTCCCGGCCTCAGCTGCACCAAAGAGAGCCCCCCCCCAGTGGCAGGGGGAGAGAGATCAAACCTTCTTCCAGCACCTTCTCCTTTCAAATGATACACCTCCCTCACTTTGCTCCGAGGATGCTCTCCCTCTGTTCCTCTGTCACCTTCACTCCCTCACACACAGACAGAGATCAGCCCTCCATACAGATTGCAACACACACTCAGGGATGGATGGGTTCTTGATGGGTGGATTATTATTATTTATTTATTTTTTGCACTTTTATTGTCATTACATAGTACAGGTACGATGTAACAAAATGGTTTCTCTGCATTTGACCCATCCTAGTGTTAGGAGCAATGGGCTGCCATTATGAACGGCGCCCGGGGAGCAGTGTAGGGAACGGTGCTTTGCTCAGGGACACCTCGGTAGCACTTGGTCTTGCCGGGACTTGAACTGGTGACCTTCCAGTTGCCAAGCCAAGTCCCTATGGACTTCGCCACCACCGCCCTATTAGGGGCACAAAGAGATTTAAATCTGAATTAAATATTCTTATTCTTCTGACAGAATCATCTGTTTCATCAGACTAAATGTCCTACTAAACTTTTTGTAGCCTTAACTTTCTTTAACTTATTTATTATAGTGAAATCCAAGACTTTTGTATTTGTATCAGTGAACGTATCGATTACATTACCTGAAACTGAATACAGACATGTTGACTTATCCATAAAACCGTGTTACAGAAATTAGACAGTAACTGACCTGCTACAACTAAGATAGAAATCTAATAATAGATGGGCTTGTATTCCAATCGCTTGTGGGTCAGGAGTAAGTGAAGAAGCTCAGCTGACGAATCTCAAGAATCTCTCTTCAGGAAATAGGTCAACATTAATCCCAGATCTGTGCAACCATTTTTGGCAGTAAACTGAGGTTAGAAAATTCCATTGGAAAATATGAACAGTGTCGTTATACCTTGTCCTGTATGTTATACCTCTTTATGGTTTTTCTTCTTCAGGTGGGAGACTAAGCTGCTTTTGCTCCAGCAGCTTCCCAAAAGCCAGAGGCAGGCACATGGGTCTGTGTTGGCTTGAATGCAACTAATAAACATGTGATTTGGCTTTTTTATGTGTAACTAATGCTAAGCCATCATTAAAATCAATTATTCTTGGTGGAGGGTTTTTTTTAAGTGGATTTTATTTGCTCCATTATTCTCTTGACCAAAATGTTGGAAATGCGTGCAAACCTCAGCCACCCTCAGGCACTGCAATTGAAACTGTAATTTAAAAGAGTGACCGTTAAAACAGGGCTATGAACTGTGGAGATAAATAAAAAATAATAAAAGCTGAGATGAGTAACAAGCTTTAGGTCTGCCTCCCCTGTCTGGCATCTCCAGGGAACTCTTGCAGAGCAACAGATGGTAAACTCTGAATGACTCAGACACTGCGCCTCATGCGTGGTCCTCTACTGCCACCTGCTGGCCACACCATGAACAATACATTTAGAAACAGAAAGAATCCCAAAAACAATGACTAAAAACAAAAGATAACAAAAAAGTACATTCCATCACTGCTAAAATAGATAAGTAACTACCAAGACATAAACTGACATGACAAAAATTAAAGCAAATAAGTACTGAAAATTAAACATATGTAAATATATAAAATAATATGACAATAAAATATCCTCAAATCAAGAAAAAAACTAACATAAAATAAGCAAATCAATGAATACATTAAAAATAAAAAGGTTAACCTTCCTCTCTGTTCAGTTCTTTAGACATATCCAATTTTGGGGGGAAATGCATAAAAGGATCCCAGATCAAGTTAATGTTAGACCCCAAGCCTGTTTTTCAGATTTCAGGCTCGAAAATGACCTTTCCAGAACAAATGACCATAACTTTACTTCTAAAAGGGGTAAATTAATGATCTTTTTTCTCAAAGTAATGATAAACCGTTGAGTTGGATGTAGAAAAGTCAGAATCAATATAGATGTTTTTTATTTTTTTAAAAACTGTAAATTATAGTGTCTGTCCAAAAATTATGTTTTACTTATAGTGAAAACCACCCTTGGATGATGGGTTAGTAGACTAAAAGCTCTAGGAATCCAAAGTACAACATATAATAAGTACCCTGTATCAAGATTGATGCAAAACAACTGACATTTGACCTTTTTAGAGAGATTTAGCAAAAAAAAAACACTTCTGGGGTCATTTGGGTGGATTTTCCATATCTCTGGCCCCCCTTGGGCGATTTTGATGATTGACATCTCTTTCTAACCGTCATAGCCAATGGAATCGAGGGAAAGTTCCACATACACACACAGGTTACCAAATAAGGAGTGAGAGTGACGCGTAGAAAAACCGGAAGCTGCGCTGGCCTCTGGTGGCTCATTTTGATTCTCCGTTTTTTGCATAAAAATGGTTTTATGGATTATCAATCATTTTTTCAAAGTGACAGATACATTGGATGAACCTATGGATTAACCTTCATTCGCGTTTTTTCTCGTTTTAATGCCATTGAACACGACTTTTGATCAGAATAACAGCTAAAGTGAGCATATCTCCGTTTTTGCTACCTAAAGCTACGTCGTGTATTGTCTGTATTTGCTTCCCCTGTCACGAGTTCTGATCGCTCAGTGATGATCCTTATATTTCTATAATCTGTGGAATCTCAGGATGTTAGCTAAGCTTGTTTGTGCAGATCCAATAAGTATATCGATCGGTATAGCTAGAGTTCTGTGCTAACGGCCTCAAGATTTTTTTGCCCGTGGCTAATTCAGAGGCTCAGCGTTAGCTTTGAGGTTTTTTTTGAAAAAAAAAAAAAAAAAGATCAGCTAGCTGAGTTTCTTCCCGTTACATAGATATGAAACATTCATAGTTTATTAAATCTTAAGAAGCCCTGAGACACTTTTGCTTGCAGATGTTGTGATTTCGGCCCCTTCGGCAGGTCCGTGGGGATAAAGAGGTTAAAGGCCTCTTGCATTTCTTTAAGAGTGTAATTAATTTTATCCAAAGAGATATAGTATTTTTTAACTGTGTGTGTGTTGTCTTTTTTCTAAGTGTGCTTTTAAATGCGGGAGAAAAAAAAAATACAAAGAATATAAATAAAGTGTCCTTAATTGCCATCATGTGAAATGCGTAATGAAAACTCATGTTATGAAGCACCCCTCCAACAGGTTCAGTTAATGACTCAATTTAGATAAATAATTGAAGTTTGGGCATCCGTTGTGAGTGATGATGAAGAGATCCCCACACAGACTCTAATGATAAACACATGTGAGTCTTCCCACTATCTGGGCCAATTATAGACAGCAGACACTAAACAATCTATCAGAGCCCTATAGAAAAATGACCCCCCTGATACAAAAGGAGGATGAAAAATGATGTTGAACGTGTAGAGGTGTGAGCAGATGGATTATGAACTATAAATGTATAACAAATGAACCGAGCAGGGGGCCCAGGACTGCCAGACCCGCTCAATCCATCACCGCTCTAACAAGACAGTGGGCAGCGTGGTGTCGTCTGCAGGAGAAAGAGTCCACTCAGAGTCCACACAAAAAGAGACCGTGTGCAAAGACTGTGGGCTGTTTGTTGATTAATCATGAACCAGCTTTCTTATGTGTTTTTTCTCTCTGCTCATATCTCTCTCCTTTTTATTTCTGTCTCTCCTGTCCTCTCAGCCTGGTCTCCTTACAATTGTGTTGGAATTTTCCACACCTTTTTAATCAAAGTCCACGCAAGTCAGGAAGATGAGGTCGATGGATGTGTCAGACAAACATTAGACATCTGATCAGGAGACCACTGTCTGACAAAATGTCATTGTTGACTTTTTAGAGTTATGTAGCATTTGTCTTTCTTTTACCCGAATATATAGGCTAGTGTGTTACTGAATCTTACCAAGTAGTTTTAATCCTTTACATGTTTAAAACTGCAATGGAGAAAACATGTAATTTGGAATGCTTTTTTGTTGTATGGCAAGGTCATTTCAATGAGAAAGGTTTGGTCCTCTTAGTAGCCACATATTTGGTACAGATAGACTATGGTTCCAAGCACTGGCAGCTGGTTAATATTTTGGGTTAAAAGTGAAACGTCTTGAACTGATTTCAGGAAAATTCAGTCCAGACTTGCTTCACAGGATGGAATTTAATAGTTTGGTGGTCCGACGTCCTTGCTTCTAGTGTCACCTACAGGTCAAAATGTACCCTTGTTGGTTTGTTAAAAAATACCTTCAAACAGATCCGCATTAGCCGGTTTAGTAGCCTACTGATGTGCATTTAGGGCAGGGCTCTCCAACACGTCGATCAGCTTTTCATTAAGGTTGCTTATTGATTTTTCGGCCGCGGCTGGACAATAACGTTTTTTTATTTTAGAATTGTTTCTGTCACACGAATATCAAATTGGTCGGTGACGCAGAGATCAAGGAACATACGTGACAGCGGCTCAGCGACACCACACAAGGAGCGGTCTGCTTTCTCCACCAACACCAGTCCAGAACCAACAGCAGAATGACCCGCTCTGAATCAGGCCCTGTCGCTGTGGCTCAGAGACACACAGGGAGGGATTTGTGTTTTTTGAAAAACACTCGTTATCGTCATGTCAGGTGTTTGGTGGATTTAATCAAGTCTTGGATTGCAGAGTATGAATGTCCTCTTGCTATTTTCAGTTGATAAATACTTGTGTAAAGTTTGTGAAGGCAGGAGGAAAGCTTCCGCGATCACCGTCTCCTCTCCGTTCCTCCAAACCCCGCCCCCTCCCTGAAAATAATGAGTGACAGGTTGATAGTAACCTGATAGAAACTTTATTATTCACTTAATCACTGATTGAGATATGATGAAGCTAACTTAATCTCATACATTCATGGGATTTATGTAACAGTAAGACAGAGAATGTAAGGGTGCACCCACATGCACTACTTTAGTTTGTATGTGCTGTTGTAAATACTCCTGTTGTCTGCTGTGTTCAGACTTAAGTCATGTGTGTGATGCCACATTCAGGACATTCAGTGTCTTTTTTTTTAACAGAAGACCGTAGCTAGAAGCTGCAGCTAGACTGCAGAAGTATTAGTTGTTGTTTTTTTTGAGGATGGAACAATTTCACACACAGATATAGGGAGGCTAGACCTATACAATTGATTTATTATGGTTATAATTTAATGTCAAGACGAAGAAGAAGAAGAGAAGAAGAAGAAGAAGAGAAGAAGAAGAAGAAGAAGAAGAAGAGAAGAAGAAGAAGAAGAAAAAGATGGCTGAACTGTTCAGTGTCAACCCTGTGGAGATGGAGGTTATAAATCTCCAAAATCATGTTCAGCTTAAGTCCCAGCAAAACTCACAACATTTCTGGAGCCTTGTAGACCCAGAAAACTATAAGAACATCACCAAGCAGCACTGAAAAGGTCTGCTTTATTTGGCTCTTCATACCTTTGTGAAGCAGCTTTTTCTGACATGAATGTCATGAAATCTAAATACAGAACAAGACTGACTGATGATCATTTAAATGACTATTAGAGTGAACCTAAGTGGGTACACTCCAGCATACACCTCTATGATGGACTCCATGCAGCGCCAGTCATCTCACTGACTGAAAAAGAGTGAATGCACTTATTTTACACATGTGCCATAAGATGCTTGTAAGGTGGTGATTAAGGACATTTATGTGAAGTTTCAGTGATGTACTTACTATGTGGGCCATAATAATATGTGAGACATTTTCGTTTTCTTGGACCTTGATGTGAAGTTAAGATTTTTGATTAGCTTTAGGTATTGCAATTTCACACGTGTACAAAAGTATCTTAATTCAACTGATGAGGGCTATGTGAATAAATGTAAGCGATGTGATGCAAGTTGCTCTTGGCCACTTTCATTTTTTCAAAGTAGCTCTCAGATAAAGAAAGGTTGGAGACCCCTGATTTAGGGAAACCTTAGCATGCTAATGCTAATGTGAGATGTAAACATTATAAACATTACCTGCATATAATAATAGCATGTTAACATGTAACTGGGAGCATGTTAGCTTCCCGACAGCTGATAAGGATCAAAATCAAACATACCTAATTTTAATTCATTTTACAGTGTTTATTTTCTCTTCTCTTTACAATTAGCATACAACCTCACAGATTTGCTAGCATGAGTAAGACATGTAGCCTAATTTAGAGGAGATCTATTTATCACATCAGGTGGTGGGGGTGCTAACATAACATACACTAGTCAGTGAGTGTAAACCCATCCTGTGTGTATGAGAGACACTATTCATCTCTACTGCGACAATTGTATGAGATGCACTCATTTGATTTCTTTCTTCCATCCAGAGAGACAACTTCTTTTTTAAAGTCTATGAATGTAACATTTTTGTATAGGTTGTCTCATAGCGGCTCAAAATTAAGGCCAAAGCTATGTACACTTCAAGCTATAGCTAGCTAAAGCTACATTCTGGTTGTTTTGTCTGCACGTGCAGTGTAGTATTTTTGTGAAAGAAGAACATGAGGGTACTTTGCTAGCCGCATATCAATGGCCTCATGTGAACCCAGAAGACAAAATAAAAAGCAAAAAAGCCAATATGAGACCATGAAGAGTCACCATGTGTTCTTGTTTTAACTGCAGGTAAGTATGTGCCTTGATAGTTTAATAATAATAATATTAACATTAGGCTATTCATCACCAGAATGTGGATTTTCTCATTGAAGAACGACAAATAGTACAGAACCATGCACTTCCTGTATTTAGACGTTGGCTCAAATGTCATCCGGAGTGATGAACTAATGAAAGCTAATATTTTACTGGAACCTAAATGAGGCGTTCATCTTGTTCTGTTTACCTTCCCTCACTTCCCTCACCTCCCTCTCTTAACTCACCTCTCATCCTAATCCCCCCCCCCCCTACATAGAGACTCTCCTTGCTCTGTTTAACTCACTGTCCAAACAGAGACCATGGATCGTCCCCCTGCAGCCACTCACAGGACCTCACCCTCCAGCCGGGGACCCCACCTGCCATCGGCACCACACAGACGGGGCTCAAGGGCCTGGGGGGCTTGGGGGGGGGTAGCCGTGTCCAATAAACACATTGTGAGTGCAGGCTGTGCTGTCAGAGTCCAGCGAGTCACAAAGAGCCAACAGCATGTGTAAGGCCGCAGTGAAACCATGGGGGGGGGGCGTTGTCAGGGCCGGAGACTCTCTGTAGGGCCAGGGGACACAGAGCGAGTGGGACAGAGATGGAGGGAGGACGAGAAAGGGTGATGGTGATTTAGGACACCACACGCCCTCCTCACCCCTCTCTTTCTGTCTTTCTATAGTATAGTATCATACCAATACCTACATTTTTAAACTGTAACATCACAGACAAGTGTTTTGATTTAGCCTGAGAGAGAAGCCATCCGGGACATCATTAAGTACAATATAAAGCCAATATACAAATATTAATATATATAAATATATATATTAACTGTTGCAGCAAACAAGTCGTGCAAATGCCCTCTTGAAAACATAACCATTCTGTGTTAACATTTATTCATAAAAAAAAGGGAAAACTTACTTTTAGCATCTCTAACTTCTCGATGCTAGGGATGCCATGAGAAGGGAACAGTCAATTATATGACAGTATTCCCCCTGGTTTTTACGAAGAAATCAAGTTACTATACAACAAAACTGCCTTATAAATTGTGTTTTTAGGGAAATGTATTTTGCCCAGGATTATGTTTGTACAGTTCTATCTCAAGTCCTGTTTGACTCTGAAAGTTCATTTTGACACATTTGGATGTATGTGTTTTCCATTGCTTGAATTATGCAATGAACATTCTAATTTTAACCCAAACACCATGAACCTTTTTCTAAATCAAACCAAGTAATTTTGTTATGGTCTTGCTTTGTTGTTTTAACTTACTATGTTTTCCACATGATTAAAACTGCAAATGTAATACCGGAGCAACTACCTGGAAACTTAATTAAGAATTCAGTTTAGTTGTATAATAAGGTCATTTTCTAGAAAACAGGTGGCTTATATCAAATAATAAAGTAGCAAACTGATAGGAGCCCCTGTTTACAGAGTATCCAAAATTACACATCTCACGTGATTTCACAATTCTACTGCTTTAAAGGACCAAATGTGTAAAAAGTCTTGTTCCTTGATGAAAAGTACAAGAATAACTCAAAGTGCATTTTGCCCAGAAACACCCAACACAGAGCTCAAAATGATGTGCAACTTACACTGGGTGGAAGCTAATCTGAGCCTCTTCTTTAAAATTGATACTCTAAAATAACAATGGAAATGTGTAAGGCATTTGCTTTTAAACTTTTGTGTGCTAAAGAAAAACGATGCAACTCAATTCGGAGTCTCAGGGTCAATAAATTACATTTGGGCAATGGATTGGGCTAAATGTAAATCAGACACATGCTCAAGTTTATGCAGACCTGCATGCACTGACCCTCGTGCACAGGTCCATGCATGTGCACTTCCCTCCCTCTCAGCCTCCTCCTGGATCCGCCTTTATGAGGAGAGCAGTGTGAAACTGACAAAGCCATTATCTCACCCCCCCTCCACCCAGCTCTCACACAACAGGGACAGGAGTCTGATCAGCTTTGTCAAAGATTCTGCTCTAAGGTCACTGTTTGGTTGTGAAGTCATTCAAACAGCAGCATGACATCATCGCGGAACTGGTCTCGGATCAGTGGAAAGGCATGCAGAGTTTTTGTGAATTTGACCTCTAGATTCTATACCTTTCTTGCCAGTTTCTTTTTCTTTCACTGTTCTTATTTATAGATTCTTTATAATAAAAGCCCTTGATCTTTCTGTCTCCATTATTACTCCGTCCTCCCTCCATTCAGCAGTGACCTCCTATAGGTGAAAGAGCCATTCTTTGTGCTTATGTGAAAATGGAGCCGCAGGTTTCATTATTTTTAATGTTCTGCTACTTATATTTGTGTCTGGGGTCAACCATGTATCTTCCTTAGACAATTGCAGCCGAGTGGAACCCCCCCGCCTGCGGTGGTGTCACCTCCCAAGGCTCCGGTGTTATAACTCTGCAGAGGGCCTTGCTTTGCTGCATCACCTTCATTAACTCGGCACTGGAAGCTTCTCTGTCATCCCTGGCTCCATGACTCGCCTCTCAACTCCGGCTTAGCTTCCCCAAGTTTATTTCTCCACTTATCTACAGCGAGGACAGAAGGAGGCAGAGACAGAGGGAGAGAGAGGGGAGATACTCGGAGCTCGGGCTGTGTTTTTTAATCTGTTATTCTCCTGTATTGGCACGGGCGTCTCCACTGTGGGGATTAAGAATCCAGACAGGGTGATGGAGCTCAGCGCTGACCCCGGGGGCGCTGGGGACTGGAGGAGGAGAGGGGAGAAACAAAATAAATCGTCTCTGTGGAATGAAAGAGAGAAAGACGGTAGACGCAACGGGCCGCGTGGAGGATTGTGTGTGTGTGTGTGTGTGTGTGTGTGTGTGTGTGTGTGTGTGTGTGTGTGTGTGTGTGTGTGTGTGTGTGTGTGTGTGTGTGTGTGTGTGTGTGTGTGTGTGTGTGTGTGTGTGTGTGTGTGTGTGTGTGTGTGTGTGTGTGTGTGTGTGTGTGTGTGTGTGTGTGTGTGTGTGTGTGTGTGTGTGTTTTTGTGCGTACCATAGCGTACCAGAGAAAGAACCAGGAGAGAGTGAGGTGCTGGCAGTGTAATGGTCTATAGGTAAAGGGAGCGGTCTAACTCCTGAAACATGACATAAGATGCTACTTTATACTCCTACTCTACTACACTTTGGAGGCCAATTTTGTACGTTTTACTGCATTTGTTTTACAGATTTGTTTACTAGTTAATCTATAAATTCAGATTTAGATCAAACTCAGGAATAACTTGACATATTATTATTTGGTATTGATTGAACCATCCAACATTATAATGATGTAAGTAACTAAAACTGTGTGAGGGTTGACAGAAAATAAAGTGGCAGCAATGTTATTTAAAGTTTTTGTTTCACAAATATTTCACAGTTCCAGCTTCTCAAATGTGAACATTTGCTATTAGTACTTGTAATCAAGAATCTTAACACGTTGTCCACCTCCGTTAAAACCTGTTGATAAGCAGCTGAGGGGTTACCACTGTGCTGCTTTCACTCTCATTTCCACATGGAGGATGAATACACCAGATCAAGATTTCATGCAGTCAGGGCCATCAGCGCAGAGGCAAAGCAATCTTCTCCAGCGTTGTGTTTTGCAGCAGCAGAGAGGCTACAGTGTCCCGCGGTTTTTAATTGGTTTCGTATGCATTTTTATATGACCCAGGAAGAGAAAGATCATGTGTGCGCTTGTTGTTTCAGGTGTGATTTATTGTTGAAGCGTGTAAACATCAGTCAGATACATTTCCCCTCGACCTGTGGTAGCTTCAACAAAATGCAACGATAAGCTACAATGTGGCAGGAATTTAAGAATACAATTATTAACAAAGAAAGAAAGTTATGATGGTGACTCACTCTGAAAGGTTTGATTTTCTCCAAGTGAGACCCCTTCACGCCCGCTTTTCACCCTGCCTTCAGTGAGGCAGTTTTTAGAACAGCTATACACAAGGTCGGACAACTCTGTACAAACCAGTTATTTTCAAACCTGATTGCAACAAACCTACAAGGGACTACCAGGTAATGCAGAGTACCCCTCCACCACTGCTCAGCCAAAAAACGGTTCTATCCTATATAAATGACTGTATAGATATCGCTTCATCCAGGCTCTACAACTCAAAGCGCTTTTACATATACAGCATTCACCCAAAACAAGAGTCAAGAGGTGCCATGCTTGGGGTTACGTTTCTGGTCCAGGGATACACCAACATGTTTGACTGCAGGGGGTCGGATGGAATCCAAAACCTCCTGAAGACGGCTGCACATCGTGACCCTGCCAATCAATCTGAGTTGATAAATGATTCCTCAGAAGAGTCTATGACCACGCTTCATTACTTTGTCCCTGGTTTGAATATCTGTTAAGAAGTAATATGCCTTTTTCTTATTGGCCACTCCCACTGCAACTACTCCTTTTTGCCAATTGACATGAACACAAATGCACAGACACACACACACTCACTGAAATAAAGTGTGTACCTAACCTCCATGTCTAATTTCAGCCTCCTGAGTCTACCAAAGAGCTGGGGAATTTTTTTGAGGACTGACCGACTGACAGTGACCTCTGGAGCTGCTGGTCGCTGCTAAAATTCATTATAAATCCATGTAGCATGCAGCTGCAGGTAATGGTGAGCCAATAGATTATAATCCATGAAGCTGCTTTGAGTCTGAAGGCCCATTTGACACTGTTCAGTGGGAAGAATAATTGTATAACTCTTAAAAGTTATCAGTGTAGTAGATGTTTAACTTTCCGTTATAAAAAAGTTCCGAACTAATTTCGAGAAATTACAGAAGTTGCCAAAAGTCAAATTTTACATGTTTTTATTGCTCAACCCAGTGCCATGCTTGATGTTGTTAAATGTTGCTGTGCCAACAAAGTGGCTTCATTCAAATAGGGCTACAGTGTACTTGCTATGGAGGAATTGTTTCACAGGTACAGAACAATAATAACGTTCAGTACAGTAACTCTTCCCAGTCACGTTTTCATCAAAAACTTCGCAAACTTAGCCTTTTTCATTTTGGGGTTGTTTCCAATGAGGTTTCTGCACGCAAATGTTCATGAAAAAAGGTAGCCGCATAAAAAATGTAAAAGAATTATCCTGTGCTACATCTGAAGTGTCCACTGTAGACTGGGATATGTGTTGCTGTGTTTGTGTGGCAGTTTCTTTTACACTTGAAGGAGATTAACATATTTTTCTCTTCTGCTGGGTGCCCTGCTGAGAGGTGGGAGTTGTTCGCGCTGGGTTCTCTGTGATCCGCCTGCAACCCTGAGGATGCTGGTTCCATCTTCTCTGCATACGATTTACAGGTATCTCTACAGCTATAATTCCAGATATTCACGTGTTTTTCCCATCGAAAATTGAATACTGCTTCTAAATCAAAGTCAAAGTTCAAAGTCCATCCATACCAATAGGAACAAAAAAGAAATAGCGTTAAATATCAAATACCCCAAACTCTCAATGTGTGTTGAGCCCCCCCCCCCCCCGGTCGCTGCACTCTGACTTCTTCCGTGTTTAATTTCTCTGCATTTCCTTCCCGGCTCTTTATTTGTCAGGATTGCTTCCTGGCTCAAGGTCACGCCTCCTCATTCACCTCCTCTCCTCGAGGTATCGATGCTAAAGCTAAATCGATATCCCTGAGCGCTCAGTGCTTGTGCTCTAATATCCTCCAAACACCACCTGCCAAAATATTGATTCTGTATTCATGGGAGATGCTTAGAGAGACTCACAGAAGAACAAGGAAAGACACAGCCCGCTATGATCTGAAATAGAACACTGCAGCTCTTTTGATTGATAGTTTATGGCGATTCTTATTAAATGTTGCAGAGTCAGTATAGTGAACAGCTCAACTTTTTCCGTCTTAGCACATATTTGGGGAATGTTATTGATGTGCTGTGCATGGGTGCTTCTGGGGGTGCAGTGGTGGCCAGTGTACCTGTAACAATGGGTTTTGACCCCCGTTTGGCCCCCCTTAAAAGAGGAGTTTATAATGACAATACAGAGTAATTAGCCGAAGTGAACTGGAAAGCATTTTGTTTTTCATAATGTAATTGAATAACATAACAGACTAATTCTATTACCAAACAAAAACCCCACCAATGATTGAGCTCTTGGTCCTTTTGGTTTTGTGCGCTATGACTTTATATAAATCTAATAATGTTAAATGTTGAACACTGTCTTTGTCTCTTTTGTCCTGTCCTACATGTGCCCCTCCTGTCCTACATGAGCCCCTCTCATACACTGAAACAACTTCAATGTTGACTAATTAAATGTGTTATGCTAACAAAATACACATAACTGTATTAGGTAAGGTGAAAGCAATAATATTAAGTTGAACCTAAGCTTTTTTTATCTAAACTTAAAGGTGGGGTAGGTAAGAATGGAGAAACCGGCTCGAGTGCGCTAGAATTTGAAAATACACAACCGGAAAAAATCTGCCACTTCCTTACAGAGCCCCTCCTCCAACACACACGGACGCGCACATGACCAATGAGGGCACGAGATAAGTTTGTGCACAGATGGAAGGCTGACAGGCAGGTAGGCCATCCAGTTACTTTAGCCGGGCCGGCTAAAATGATTGGTCGTGCTTTTTACAGCGCTACGGCTTCCACAGATGAAATATTTTTATGTATGTATTGTCAAAGCATTTAATGTATTCATTGCTATCGGGATGTTAAGAGCATTCCATGGAATATAACAAAAAGTGTTTCTGAAATAAATGACATACCCCACCTTTAATATTATTTTGTTCAACTAACCTATTACCAAGTCGTGGTAAGTGCTTTGGCATAAAGGGTGCATACAGAGACACAGAAAGAAGGATACATGCAAAAATACCACGATTATAAAAGCTATTTTAAAAAACGATTCAAAGACTATTGTGACAAATCCAAAATAGTGACCATATTTACACAAAATATAATTTTGTGAGTGACTGAGTACAGTCAAATATAATAAAATATGACAAATACTATATTCAAGTGGAGAGCTGTGCAGATTTAAAAATAGGTAGTGTGGAAGCAGAAATGTGCCAAATGTTGTGCAGGATTTTACAATATTATGTGTGAATTGCCTCCTTTGGAACGGGGTCTTTGCCCCCAATCAGCTGTTTCTCTGATAGTTGTATTCACCTAACAGAGACACAGAGAGGGAAACGCAGCAGGAGGAGAGCTCCAGCATCATTCAAGGAAACAGCCTTTGCTTCCATAAGCAGGTTCTCCACCTCTCCACACAGAGCGCGGTGGAAGGAGGGCGTCTGGCCAGATGGGCACCCAGAACAAATACAGCCGTGTTAATCTCTACTTGTCTTTCTGCCCTTGAGGCGAGTGTGTGTGACAGCTGTGTGTTTGTACGAGGCGTATTGATGGTTTGACCTCTCGACTTGATACACTTCTCTGTACTTCATCCTCCTGGACAAACAAAAGCGTAAGTATTAGACTTTGGTATTCTGCAGGCGCACGTCCCATTGTTGCCCCTGTCACAGCGCGGTGGGAGGTATGGAGGCCGGGGGGGGAAGTCCTCGCTGGTTAACATGCAAATGAACGGTTCTCTGGGCCATAAAGGGTCACTCAGGTCAAACTGTATGATAAGTCAGTGTCAGATTAACGCGCCATCAGTGTGTGTGTGGGTGTGTGTGTGGGTGTGTGTGGGTGGATGGTCAGCAGTGCAGCTGGACTCTTTCCCTTGAGCTACAATGTAAAACAAAACACCTATTTTTCTAGCAACATTAGCACATAATAGTCATTTATTTAGGTAATTGCCAGTAGAGTAGTTGGTGATTGTTGGAACAGAGGTAAAACAAAGACACTTCTAATGATTTGAACATATCTTGTTTCTGTTCAGTTTGAACAGTGGTGGAAAAGTATTCAAATACTTTACTTGAGTGAAATTACTAAAAACCACACCGTAAAATACTACATTTCATGTAAAAGTACTGCTTTGAGAATGGTACTTAAATTAAAGTTAATACACATGATTAGGAAAATGTACTTTGGAGTAAAACTGCCCATTGCGGAAAAAAACTATTTTAAAGCAAAAGCAGCAAATATTCACATAACTGGAACTGTAAATATTTTTTAACACAAATTGTCTTAATTCTAACACATTTTCTGTCACTCATTGTTTGAGTTACTTAAATATAATTTTGGATGGATTAATTTATAGTTTTTTTAGTGTAGTTGTTCCTAAGTATTGTGTGTCAAATATCTGAGTTTATAAAGTAAGTAAATAAATTGAAAATACATTTAGTGCAGTAAAAAGTAAAATATGGCTTCCAAAATGTAATACAGTAGAAGAATAAAGTAATATAAAATGAAAATACTCGGATAAAGTACCTCAAATGTGTACTTAGGTACAGTAGCCTACTCACTTACTTTCCAACACTGATTTTGAATGTATTGCGTTTAACGAGATGAGTGAGGTAAAATGACTTTGTGTTAATGGAGTCTGGTGATCATATCAAATATATGTTTTGTACATTAATAAATTCTATAAAAAATGTCCAAATCCCAAAGTAACATGCCAACCCTTGTGTCGTGTTTCATCCCTGCTGATCGGAGCTGGAGCTGATAAATACCGAGGCCGATGCAGAGGCTTTTGTCCCGGGAAAGAATGCAGATTGTCACTTTTCACACTGGAGACAAAAGCCTGATGTTAGTGGGTGGGTGGGTTTTTGTCCGGTGGGTAGGGGGCTTCAATGGCTGCTATGCTGCCTTGTAACCCTGTAAACATGTCTGTTGTACATCAATCAAGCTCTATGAAAGAATTGAAACCGACAGACAGGAGACAGGGACAGACAGCCAATGGGGAGCCAGGGAACAAACACTGATGGTGATGGCCGGCCTGATGGTGTGGGTGTGTTTGGGGACGATCAATTTTGTATGATATCTTTTTTTCTTTTATTGATATGCTCCCTCGGGAGGTAAATGCCATCATGGGCTGCACTATAGATGTCTGCTTTGAGGACGATTGATTGGTCTGGCATTTGATCTTCTGAGCTCATGGTGAAGGATGGGGAGATGGAATCATGGGAGCACCCATGGCCGCCCCCCCACCCCCACCACCACTCAGTCCCCCACCCATGTCACCCTTTTTGCTCCTTCCATCATTTATCTGTCCCTTCTGCTGCCATACATCCCTCACTGTCTTGTTTCCCTCAGAAGTGCCTCTTAAAACCCGGGGAGGTGTGCTTTTAAAGATTTTAAAGGTTTTACCCAGGGTTCTGTTGTGCTAAAAGCCGTATAAATGACTGTCAGAGGTGATGATTCCTGTCTAATAATGAAACGTTAAAGTAATGCAGCTACCAGCCTTTAATTAGCTAAGTAATCTTAGGAGCACACTGCTCTTTCTTTTATTCCCATTTTCAGTCTGAGCTATTTAATTAACAGCCGAACACATGTGTAACGCTCATTTAACGATGCACAAGACACACATGCAATAAAGGGACCAGAAGGAAGGACAGACACGGAGAGTATAAATCAATTTCATATTTAATTTTACTCGTTAAATAAAGCACTTGATTCATATGAAATCTATATTCTCTTAAATGGGTGATGAATTAAAAAGGCGCAGGCATCGCCATGTGGCGTGTGAGAATAAAAGACTCCACTGCAAAAGGACAGGGAGAATATGAGAGCTGTAATTGGATATCTGGGAATTAATTTGTCTGGCGAACATACTATGAATCACATCAGGTCATAAAACCCAGATGGAGCAGAGAGGGAGGACTGGCACAAGGTGGTGGAGATGATATTTAACATTTCATATCTTTCACAAGTCTGCACTGCCACCATGTGGGGAGAAAAGAGTCAGACTGTGGGACAGCTGGATTTATTTAGACATGCTTATACATGGAATGTTGTATGAAGTAATTAGGTATCTATGGAGGCGTGTGGTGCAGTGGGTTGTGCGTTTGTGTTCGGATCAGGGGGTCACAGGTTCAAACCCCACTGCAGTCAGCATGTGGTTGTGTCCCTGAAGACACTTCACCCCAAATTGCTCCTGTGGGGATTGTCCACAGTATTGAGTATGTAAGTCGCTTTGGATAAAAGTGTCTAACAAGTAACATGTAATGTAATGTATCTTAATAAAGTAAAAGTAGCAATACTACAGTGTAAAAATACTCTGTTACAAGTCCTGCATTTCAAATACTTCTTACTTAAGTAAAAGTACAAAAGTATTAGCATCAAAAAAAGAATGTAAGTACCAACAGTAAAAGTACTTTCTGTGCTAAATGTCCCATTGTAGAATACATCATAGATGGTTCAACTTAGTATTATTGCTTTTGAAAGTTGACATAACACGCACACAACACATTTGTCAACGTTTCAGCAGGATATCTTAACCTATAATTATATGTCATAGTTTATTTATTAGTTCATTTATATTTTTGTTTTAGCTAATCTGAATCTGTGAAGTTAGTAACTAATTTTGTCAAAAGGTTGTAGTGAAAGAAGTACAGTATTTGGCTGCCAAATTGTAGTGGAGTAGAAGTTTAAAGTAGCATAACAAAAAAAAAGTAAAAGTACCCCAAAATCGTACTTCAGTAAATATACTTCACTACATGACACCACTGGCTACACTTGAGCTCCCCAAAGAGTGCCACCATTCAAATCAAAATGCCTTTTCAAACTATTAATCAAAGCTGGATGAATATTAGAACTGATCTGGTCCCCCATAGGGAAACATGTGGAGAATAACTACTGTGGGAAGAAGGCTAACCACTCTGAACCGTGAAACCTGAGAACCACTTGGTCGTGACTATTGATGAAACTCTATTTCCTCCTGAGACTCAGTGTGAAAGAATGCAGAGTGGGAGCGAGGCCTGGAGTCACCTTATCACTGACACCTCCTATAACCAAATTTATGATGACATTTCTTTGGCGCTTTCTACATAAATGTCAGTATTATAATCCTCAATAATCTCCACCAAGAGGGTGATGGAGGATGTATGTGACAGTTGGAACTGCACGTTTCCCCCTTAGAGCAGGAATGTTTCTGTATGTTTCAGCAGCCATGCATCAATGTGAAGGATGTAGCTGAGGCTAAAACAGGATCATGCTCATTAATTATGCCCCAATGAATGTAATATTAGAAAAGCCTGGTGATAGAGATGTCTTTGCATTGACATTGTTTTAGCCTCCTCAGGGTCTCATTCCTCTGTCTGTTAGTTCCCAGTGTCTCACACGTTTATGTAATGACATGTCTGTAGTGAAAACTGGAACACTGCATGACAACAGCATTTTGATAATTGTTTGTGTCTTATTGAGCTGTCACTAATTTACAAAACAGGGATTTTGGGGTGAACATTTAAAAAGTGCACTTGTTCTTTACCTTGGTTTGTTTCTTTATTAAATGCGTGAGTTTTTCATTACAGCAAAATCTTGAAGAAAGCCTTTCCGAGCAGTAAAAGCAAGAAGAGAAAGTTGAATTCCAACAGTCATTGTAATAATATTGTTAATTACTAATACTACTGCTACATAATTATCTACCTGAATCTGTACTTTTGTAAAAAGTTCACTAAAATTGTTATTTTAAATATTATGTGCATGCCTTTTATCTAATAATGTTGTATTATTTGTTGTCTCTATCTATACTTTGCTGTACCAATGTAAATTTCCCCTCGACGAATAAAGGAATCTGATAATGTTTTATACAGCTTTTCTTAAATACACAATACAAAAGCACCCACAACACCAAAAATACTGCTGCAGTTTACTACTACTACTTACTACTACTACTACTACTATTACTACTACTACTACTATTACTACTACTACTACTACTATACTACTACTACTACTATTACTACTACTACTATAGTATACTACTACTACTACTACTACTACTACTACTACTACTACTACTACTACTACTACTACTACTACTACTACTACTACTACTACTACTACTACTACTACTATAACTACTACTACTACTACTACTACTACTACTATACTACTACTATTACTACTACTACTATAGTATAACTACTACTACTAATACATATTTATAATAATAATAATAAAAGTAACAATATTAATAAATAAATAACAATTATAATAAAAACAATAATATATTGTATTTTTTCTGTCATGTTATTATTTTTATTAAAAAAAAAACTTTATTTTAATTTATTTCAGTTGTAATATCAAATAAATAAGTCAATAAATAACAAAATACTTTATTAAATTAAAAAAACGAATCAGCGGAACCTTTACTCAAGTACGGTTGTTTCAGCCGAATTCATTTAAGCGCTGCACACAACATGGAGGAAAACAAATTGTAAAAGTCAGTCATCTTTTTACATTAAATAACGCTCAGTTGCAGCAAAACCTGCCTTCATTGTTAGTGTATTAGTGACGTTAATACTGACCCTCAGGTAAGTGGAGACATTAACCCTTGCGACGTGTTAAACCTCACAGTTACATGTAACGGTGATGTTTTGCTAACATGCTAATCATACCGAAATACTTTCATGTAAGACTCTGTTTATACATGCGTGGGATTAAAAACGGCGTGTTAAATTGAACATGTAATTAAAATGCAGATATGCATTTCGTATAATACTGTAGTAGTTATTATAGCTCAGTATAATACATAATAAAGCTGAATAAGTACTCAGATCTTGTAAGTAAAAATAAGTAGTACCAGAGTGTAGGAATACTCAGTTACAAGTAAGAGTCCTGCAATACAACGTTACTCAAGTAAAAGTACAAAAGTATTTCTAAATATACTTAAAGTAGCGACAGTAAAAGTAGTCATTGTGCAGATTGGTCCATTTCAGAATAATATACATGATATGTTTTATAATGATTGATCATGAAAGTGTTCTCAAAGCTGGTAAAGGTGCAGCTAGTTTGAATGACTTTGTATACTGCAGGGTAGCTTGTGAATTTACTCCAGGTGGAACTAAAGTCTGATTTAACACTTGATTATATTTCACATCATTAATCCAAATCTGTAAAGTAAATAAAGGTATTAAATAAATGTAGGCATAAAAGCACACAATGTACCTCTATAATGTAGTGTAGTAGAAGTATAAAGTACTTCAAGATTTACTCAAGTACAGTAATTGAGTAAATCTACTTGGTTACTTTAACGAGGCTTCACTAACAGACCTTGTCCTTCCTCAGCTGCTGGCAGGTCTGACCGCAGGGACCATGATCTGTCTCCTCCTGTCCCGGGGGCTTCTTCCTGGGACACAGCTGTGCTCTGTCCCCCGGCAGAGGCTCCATAAACTGGCTTCACTACAGAATGTCAGAATGCTTCCTCCAAAGAAAGTCCAAAGCTTACTTTACCCCTTCAGTCAGATGGAGCCTTACCTGGACAGGTACTGTATGTTCTTTCCACATCCAGACAGTGTTGGAAGAAGTACTCCATTACTTAAGTAAAAGTACAAATACTATGGTCTTAAAATACTCCACTATAAGTAAAAGTCCCGATTTTAAAAAAGTACAAAAGTGAGTGATAAACATTCATCTGTTTGTCATCTTAAAATCTACTTATTTATCTAAATAGTTATCACCGTAATAAACCTTATCGAATTTGGTCTTACTGTACAATATTTAATTTGACATTCTTTTCTTGTATATATCATATTCTATTTATGTGTATATAGACTTCTTGCACTATTTTTTAATTTGTTTTTTTGTATTTTATTATATATGTTGCATCGTTGGAGGAGCTCGGGTCAGAATAATTGAATTGCCATTTCTACACTGTAGCTTATGAGCATAGGACATTAAAACCTTTGAAAAGCATTAGCATCAAAATATACTTAGAGTGCACTCTTTACCTTTGTCTCTTCATTATAGCAGAGGCTTTAGTAAAGCATTTCCAAGCAGTAAAAGCAGGAAGTGAAAGGACTCATTCTGCACAATGACCCATTTCATAATAACATCAAATACAGAAGAATTATCAGCTAAATGTTCGTAAAGTATCAAAAGTACATGTTAACAGAAGGGATCTTTTGACAGTATATTATTGTTATGGTTATTGTATCATCCTGTCTTTACACATGTAAGTAACAGCATTTTAGTATTGCAGTTTTCTCAATGTGGACCAAATGTAGGTACTGAAAATACCATGCAGATTAGTAGTACAGTACTGCATTGTACCATTTTGTCATACGTCCAACGTAACTTTGTTAAAGTAAATGTAGTGGAGTAGAAGAAAAAAGTAGCATAAAATGGAAATAAGTACCAAAGTTCAATACCTGAGTAAATGTACTTTGTTACTTTTAACGACTGCATCTGGGATGTTTGACTAGAGGATTCTCTACATGTTTCCTTCATCTCCCCTGAATGTGATTTGTATAAATTGAAATCGAATGCCCCTTTCAGGTCGGTGGACCGGTCTCAGTTCCAGCACTTCCATCCCAGCTTGGAGGACATGATGAAAGCAGAAACTCTCTTCCTCTCCTCGCCGTCTCATAAGATCGATTACTGCATCTCTGCAGAGCGGTTGGACCATGTTCCTGTCCTGAAGCCACCAGAGGTCAGTGGGCAGCCCCCTCTCACTGTTATCCCCCAGCTGTGCAGTGTTTTGGCATCTGCTACATTCAAACCCATGGACTCCTCCGACAGACTTCCTGGTTGTTTTTCATGTCTAACCTAAAGCAACTCCTCCCAACAACCCTTGTGTTGTTCACATGCAGTGTGAACGCCTGCTTAAGGCTACAGGTGTCTTATTAAAGGGTACACAAAGAGAGTAGAGTTTGTGTAAGCTACAATTTCAATAATTCATGATGCTGTGGCGGTGTGCAACAAATTGTTCTTTGAAGAAGCCAGGCAGTGAAGAATGTACTCCGGGTCTCGCAAATCTCCCCTTCATCTGATAAAGTTAAACTGTAAATACAATTATAAAAATATTCAAATTGATTGCACATGCAAGGACATTTTCTTACATCACAGTTGCTGCAAACCTTTGTGTTTGCACTGTATGACAACTGTGATGTTGATGAATTGATAGTCGGATTACCCTGTGTTCTCTTATGCTCTCTGTGTCCACCATGAGCAGATGTTGTGTCACTTTCAGATTTGCATTTCTCAAACTCTGCATTAGTCCATGTCATAGGCACGTCAAACACAGGTAGGCCGCAAGGTGAACCCTGTTTTCGTTTCATCCCGCTCCACAGAAGTGGAACTACACAATCTTTAGTTCATAAAAAAGAACGAGTCATGCTTATCCACCAAAAAAAAGTTTGTCGCTAAAATTCCTGTCAATTCTTCTAGGCACGTTATTATTTGCTGAACTAGTCCCTTCAAAGCGTAATAATATCTTGGTCAAAGGTGGTGCCACGGTTCGTCACGTGATCGTGCTACACCAATTGGGTAGCTGCATATTGTCAACAGAAGTGAAAGATGGCCGCCTACATCGTTACGCTAAACCAGACCAAATGGATTCTAAACAGTGCTGTATGCTTGTTTTATGTCATGTTTTGTCATATGTCTTAATACATCACTAAGTCCGAGGTATGTGCGTTATATACGCGGTATTTGTGAGAGGTTTTACTATCTGGGAACAGAGTTGACCATCGAATCAACATTGGCTAGCAGCGTTTATCAGCCAACTCCAGCTACAACAACATTCCTGGACTACCATGTTCGCATCGCTACGTTCATTGGCTGAGCTCGTGGATTATTCCATTATTAGACTGAGGACTTTTTGTCTGTCTGTCTGTTGTTATTGTTCCTTGGGTTGTACCCTGTACACGTTAAATGCACTCTTAAAATAAACATGACTTGATTTCATACATAGCTGCGTCCAAGAAGAAGGTTAACTTGTTACGTTAAGTAATTTAGATCAATAAAATGCAGTACTTATACCAATGACCATTGATTCATTTATTTACTCATTCATCCCTCCACAAATGAAAACAACACTGATGAACCATAAAATGACAACAACATGACTACAAAACAGAATAAGGACACTCAATTCAATTCAATTCAAAGGGGCTTTATTGGCATGAAAGCTAAATAAAACAATTTTGCCAAAGCATCAAATACAAAATAATTAACAACATACATTTCAAATTTGTACATATATTGATATATATATATATATACAGTGATACAATTACACACTTCAACAGACGTGTGTGCGTGTGTTTCTTTGGGTGCGTGTGTGATTTTGTGTGTATGTGTCTCATTCACTGTCCCTCAGGTTGTGGCTCCTATCCACTCCTATTCCTCACTGTCAGTGTCAGGGCAGTCATCTTTCTCTTCCTCTGTTTCTTTTGTATTTGCACAATTCGAGCAACGACATAAGTCTGTGCAACAGAGTCCTGCAGAGAAGCATGAACATCTGCCTTTCTCACAGGCAGACTCTTTGCAGCTGCAGTGTATAACATGCAACACACTGTCAGGGGCAGGACTTCTTGTCATCCAGGTGACGTGTAAGTTCCCATCCTCTATTTGCCAACCATATCCAGCAGGTGATGGAGCATTTATTTGTCTTTTGAGACAGGACCTCATTATTGCTGCCTGGTAATTTGCCCTTTTGCAGTGCTGATGGAGGGCATCAGGAGTAGGGGGAATGCTTAATTCTGGCAAGGCCGATGATGCCATACAGAAAGCCTTGTACCTAGCATCATTTACATTTTCGGCTGCTGGCTGATCATATAGGTGACATACATACTGGCAAAGAAGTGCAAACGTTGATTGCTCCAAGTTAAAGTTAGTACCTAAACTTGTAAAAGCCTTAAGGTAGTCATCTTTCTCACATGCAACAGCAAATGACTTTCTTTTACCTTTGCCATAGAAAGCGCTTGTGGAGTCACACCCAGAGAACGTGTGAATTCCAATCAAGGCTGAACACACACTGGTTCCGAGAGCTGATGACACCATGGCAATGTCAATGATCCGTGTCCTGTTGCCAGTCCCTGCGAAAACATATAAGCTGCATGGAAAATCTGCCTGCAGACTTACAGCAATGACTGCCACATCAGTGTCAGAGCTCTTGATGATGACAGCTTTGTGCTCCTGTGCAGCATGTTGGGCATGTAAAAACACCCGTGTGTCAAATTCCTCATGATCACACTGCAGGTCTTCAACAACATCAACAGACTGTACACCCTCCATGACAGTTACACAGTGGCATTGATTTTGATGGGCAATGTACAAGCTGAGGTTTTTAACCGTTGTGAGGTCTGCATATGTCCATGCCACATAAAGGAATTCGGCCAGTGCTTCCTTATTTTTTCCGTCGGAGAGAAACTTTTCCACTGGGTTGGAGTTCTCTGATCTGGGCTAAAGATTGTTATTAGTTGTGACCCTGTATCAGCTCTACGGGACCGTTCTAGGCTTTTGATGCTGATGGGTGGATACCGGTCAGTGACAAAATCAATGCGTGTACACTTGTGATGCAAAGCAAGTTGGAGTATGCTCTGCAGTATGGTCTCTGCAAGCTCTCCAAATGTTGCTGGTCTGGATCGCATGGCCTGCATGACTGCCATGCCATCAAAAAGAATGGCACCACCTTTTGGAACTTGGTCAACCAAGCAGTCTCCACCTTTGCTCTCCAATAGATCCATGAGAGCTGATTTGTTTGTTTGGCAAGTGAACCATCAGCACTTGCTAATGGATATGACACAGTTCCCAAGGAATATGACAGAATTTCCCTCATTTCAATTTTCCTGCTCTGGCCAAGGATGAGGAGCCTGGAAAATAACTTCTTGTCAGCACGCAAAATCACTTCCTTGCCTGCTGCAGATTTTTTGGGGGGCTTTTTCTGATCACTGAGAGTCTTGAGTTTTTGTGATATTATGGGGGCAAATATGTCAACTGTTTTGGATAACAGTCTCTGGTCCATAAACTCCTTTACAGCATTTTCACCCTTTTCTGAGGCAACAAGCAAATCCTTTGTGATTTCTCCTGTTGCTACTCTTCCAGAGCTAAGACACACAATGCCGTGTTGGTGTACATCAAAAGGGTTGAGCATGGAATCAATAGTGTCCAAGATTCTACTCACAGCCTTTGCATCAGCAGAGATGCGTGTCTTGTCCAGGTCTTTTCTTGTCCGTAGCTCATAAACGCTGCTAGCCAATGTTGATTCGATGGTCAACTCTGTTCCCAGATAGTAAAACCTCTCACAAATACCGCGTATATAACGCACATACCTCGGACTTAGTGATGTATTAAGACATATGACAAAACATGACATAAAACAAGCATACAGCACTGTTTAGAATCCATTTGGTCTGGTTTAGCGTAATGATGTAGGCGGCCATCTTTCACTTCTGTTGACAATATGCAGCTACCCAATTGGTGTAGCACGATGACGTGACGAACCGTGGCACCACCTTTGACCAAGATATTATTACGCTTTGAAGGGACTAGTTCAGCAAATAATAACGTGCCTAGAAGAATTGACAGGAATTTTAGCGACGAACTTTTTTTTGGTGGATAAGCATGACTCGTTATTTTTTATGAAGTAAAGATTATGTAGTTCCACTTCTGTGGAGCGGGATTTCTTTTCTAAAGGACTTTTCGAGGTTCACCTTGCGGCCTAAGGTGCAGTTATTCTGTAATGAACAAGTGTTGTAAAAAGCGCCAAAACTCTAGCGTTAAACCCTTCATATGTCACTCTGAGAGCACAGACCTCGCCGAGTTTCCTGAGTTTGGAAGTCATGTTTCAGACTTTGTTGTGCTCCTTAGCTTCGTATCCTAATGTGGAAACCACACAGATGTGTTTTATTTTATTAGGCGCGTTCACACCGGAGTACTTTTAACCGTACTTTTCCCGTTTAGTTCCGTTAGTGCCTGGAATTTTGCGTTCACACCAAAAAGAGAACTTAGGTCCGAGAACTTTTACCCCCATTTTTAGTGCCTGCTAGAGGTGGTACTGTCCTGGGGAGAAAAAAGTACCAATTTCGATTGGCTGGGCGAATTGCAAACCACGCCCCGTAAAACTCTGAAAAGTTTTTTGAAGCCGCCATTGTATTTGCTGGCATTAGCATTATTAGCATTAGCATTAGCCCCGCGCACCAAAGAGAGAGAATAACTTATGGCAACACAAAAGAAAACATGGGAGCGGTGGAGATGAGGAGGTGTCGGCGTTCTGGCGATTTACTCGGAAGGCTTCAGTAGAAACTGCTGGGAGTCCCAGCAGCTTCTACTGAAGCCAGTCCCCAACTCCGGGGACTTCCGGCCGGGGACTTCGGGTGGCAGTATACGCAGTGAAGTTGTTTGTGGCCTGCCAGTAAACCCAAAGCAGAAGAAGAAAAAGTGACATCAACGGCTTCATTTGCGTAATCTTCCCTCAGGGAATTTATTCCGGTGTGAACGCGATCTGTACTTAGTTCCATGGGGGCACTAAGTGCCAAGGGCGCCGGAAGCAGGGGGGCCAGGGGGCCATTGGCCCCCCCACTTTACAGCCCTGCCCCACATTCTCGCAGCAGCGGATGCCGCGGAACACTGTACACATCCCGTTTCAATAATTCCCCTCTACTCTAAAGTCGCATCTAAAAAGAACGCCTTCTGATCTAGCTGTGTATATGTTTGTTATTTTTGATTGTTATATTCAATCATTAGCTACAGGCATTTTTGAAGCTTGTAAAGGGAAGATGACAGCTCTCACTCGCCACTCTGCTCTTCCACAGCGCCGCTCCCCCTCCCTCCGCTGAAATTATGAATGTAAGGCGTATAGTAATCATAGATAACACGGCAGGGTCCGTTACAGTTCGTTTTCATCTGATTTCAAATAAACAAAGTCTTGGCTTTTAGAATATTAAACTTGTTTCGGCAAATTCAGATGATAAATACAACTTTGAAGCTTGTAACGACATAATTACAAGCGGAGAACGGAGTAACTTTACGTCACAGCAGGCATAACAACAGCCGGTGTTTCTCGTGAGTGTTTTCCCCGGGAAACAAACACAATACACACAAAGGCAAAAATACACAAACACACACACATATATACACACACACACACACTCGCGAGCTCCCCCCAGACCAGTAATCCAAACGAAAATATTTTCCCTCCGTTACTACTTTGATCATTTGCTCCGATAATAATCAATCAGATCGATGGATATCCATCAAATCCAAATGTGGAGATGACAGCTTTGTAAATACCGGAGTTAATAACTGGAACTTTTCACAGTGTGTTCAAAAAAAGTGCGCTTACTTCAGTCAAACACCAGTCAACATTCAGCTTGTCAAACAAGAGCGTATTGAGCAGGAAAAAAGAGAGATGGAATGATGGAGCAACTGCGCTGTCATATGTGTGGGCTGGACTGTATAGTTTAATTTACAGGAAAGGAGTGAGCAGAGGGTAGAGTGGTCCATTCTTGTTCTGTTTTCTGTGACTATCTTCCTCCCCATGCTGAACACCCTCTCAGACTTTCAGTTGCGCGCGCTACTAAAGAGACGCGTTACCATGGAAACCAAACAATGTTGTAGCTGTATTGAAGTCCGAGTGGAAACAGTAACATTTGGAGCGTTATGTTAGAATGAAACAGGTCGTGACTCACAAATCAGATTTAGTCAGAAATCGGGAGAAATGCGGGATAAATATGACCCCGGGACCGGGAGGAAATCGGGAGTCTCCCGCGAAACTCGGGAGGGTTGGCAAGTATGTCACATACACACGCACTTTTTGGCCCCCCCACTTCTGAAATGAATCCGGCGCCGCTGCTAAGTGCTGGCCACTAAGTGCTGGGCACTAAGTGCTGGGCACTAAGTACAGCAAAGTACTTGGTGTGAAAGCGGCTATTGCTATGACCAGCAAGTTTGACTTGTTTTTCTGAATTAAGGGGGCGTCCAGATGAGTTGTACATGTCAGGGGAACTCAATTTCTGGATGTTCTTATGACACATGAACGCAGCACAGAGTGAAACATAATATGTGTATCCGCTACAAAAATGTAAGCAATCCTGCTGACAGACAGACAAAAAAGGTTTGTTGGTGATTGTAGCTGGTAAATAACGACACGCACCATGTGTTTTTGAAGAAAGAAGTTGTTCATTTAGATTTGTTCTCCATCTTCTAAACCCATGCTGGTTCACATTGTCCTTCCTCAGCTCGAAACGTGGACACTCAGTGTGTGAAAAAGGAAGCGTAATGTCTCTGCAGCCTCATACATAATGAAGCATGAGTTGACAGCTGATAATGCATGAGCAGATATGTAACCTTACAGACAGTGGTGTTCAGCGGGGGCTTCAGAATGGAACAGTGTTGGTAGGACAGCGGGGGCTCAGTCACCTCTCCGCTCTGTCACTGATGATGTATGTGAGCTCCCTGCATCCATCTGTCTGTCTGAGAGAGTGATGAGCCACTGCTGTCCTGTGGGACGCTCAGTCGCCCCCCCTCAAAGTCAGAGCAGGTGATGGTAAATGGACTGCATCTATGTAGTGCTTTCCAGACCCCTCAAAGTGTTTTAACATATACAGGACAGCTTTCACCCATTCACACATATGCATACAGAGGCACAGGCTGCCATACAAGGCACACAGGAGAATAACACACACACACGCGCACACAAACACAAACATGTTCACTGAATGAGAAACATTTGAGAGAGCTTTAAAAGTTTCACTCAACAACTTTTTCTCTTTATTTATCATTCCGAAGTGGATTGCAAGATGGCTGTAGAGTAATCACCAGCATTTAAATTGGTTCCCTCGCTGTTAGGGTGAAATCTGCCCAACTCTGGTTCCAAATGAAGGCTCTATTTACTTAATATATACTTTGAGCTGTGTCTAAACTTATGAAGGTATTATATTAATAACACAGACGCTCTTTAGTCTTAACCAGAACTGCAAACTCCTGTTGTTACCTTTCACAATAAAAGCCCTTTACATAAAACCTGACCACTGCTGAGCAGCTGAGCGTCTCGCTAAGAGGCAACCGACCTTATAGAGAACAGTATCTCTCCCAAGGTCGCAGAACGTGATAAAAAGCGTTCTTTTTCAAAGTGATTGGTCTGATTTTGCCACAGTGGCCCAACAGTTATTATTGGATAAGCTAGGGGGGCTAATTGTCTATTGTCTGTCGCTCAGAGATTTTTATTGACGGGAAACCCTGCCTTTCATGAAGCATATTCAGGCAGCAGCCTATACACCAACACTGAAACACATGAGCACATACTACAGTTTAAAAAAGCAGAAATCAAATCTGAGCTGACAGAAAATGCTCCGTTTTAGTTTAATACACACAGTTAAGCTCACACACACTTTTTTTATGAACATATAGGGCGCTTCTCTGCCACATATCCTCCGTAAAAAAGGCCTGATGGATATTTTTTGGCCGACCCCATGTGACTGTTTAAAGGTCACGCCCACACAGGAGACCAAGTTTGGTTTAGAACAAATGAAGCAAAGAAAGTAAAAACCATAAAGCAGTAGGCGTATAGATTCACACTTAAAGTATCTACAGAACAGTACAGCTCTAAGAGAAGAGATAACATCTGATCCTTTACAACAAACACTATTATGCTCTTTTTAGTTTTTACTAACAATGTAATCCTGCTAGAAATCCCTGATTTATGGAAATGTACCAGTAATCAGATTTTTTATGTACCTGTAATGGAATACAGTTAACATTTTTTGTATCCTGATGACCTAATCCTGTCACATGTAATCCGTTCCTCCAATAGCCTGGATGTCATTGAGTCACTATCATTATCACAGTGTAATGTCATTGAACACAATATTTCAAAATAAAGCAGCTTGTGTTTATCTCCAGGTGTGTTTCATCGGCAGGAGCAACGTGGGCAAGTCCTCTCTCATCAGAACTCTGTTCTCCCTCACTCCGGAGGTAGAGGTCCGAGTGTCCAAAACTCCTGTGAGTACCCACAATGCACCGTGTGTTTCTTTCCTTTATTATTCTGTTGATAATGTAAGGCTAAAGCTCTACACGAAGGGTCACCTGTGTGTGGAACCTCACTACCTAGAAAGTTCAAAAGTATTGTTTAGTTATTTGGTCAGTGTACTTGTATATCTTTGTTTTAATTTAATTACTAACATACATTTGTTTCCTTGTGTCTGATTTAATTTGACCAATTTTATGCTTCTTTATTTCTTAACCTAAAATGTTTGCAGTGTTGGAAATGCCTTTGGGACTCTTAGAAATAGTAATATTAATAACAATGACACACTGCTCATCAGATGGAACATATATAAGTGTAACATTGCATTACACTAAATTGAAATCCAGCGCCTCACACACATCACCAGTGTGATCAAAGCGTGTGATTCCTCTCTTTGGTTTGTCTAGTTTAAAGTTGTGTTTCCTTGCCGTCTCCTGAGCGTTGTCTGTCTCTCTCTCTCTCTCTCTCTCTCTCTCTCTCTCTCTCTCTCTCTCTCTCTCTCTCTCTCTCTCTCTCTCTCTCTCTCTCTCTCTCTCTCTCTCTCTCTCTCTCTCTCTCTCTCTCTCTCTCTCTCTCTCTCTCTCTCTCTCTCTCTCTCTCTCTCTCTCTCTCTCTCTCTCTCTCTCTCTCTCTCTCTCTCTCTCTCTCTCTCTCTCTCTCTCTCTCTCTCTCTCTCTCTCTCTCTCTCTCTCCTTCTCCTCCTCAGGGTCACACTAAGAAGATGAACTTCTTCCAGGTGGGCAGAGCGTTCACCATCGTGGACATGCCGGGGTACGGACACAGATCGCCCAAAGACTTTGTGGATATGGTGGAGCCGTACCTTTTCACCAGAGAGAAGTAAGAATAAACCTCATTCATACTTCTCAGGGGTACATATGTTATATTATGTATTTCTTACTATATTTATCTGACAGCATTCATTTACAAATGGGTATTTAACATATTACAGAAATAGTTAATTATTATGTCTTCATTGATCAGGGATTATACATAAAATTACATTCATCTCAAAGAGAGAAAATGTGCTATATGCCAGATTAAAACTAAAAGCTCATTTCCATCTGCAGAACTAAGGTATTTTTGTTATTATTATTATTATTATGCAATTAGCTATTTCTTTTTATCATGCAGCTATTGTCAAAAGGTTAGGTAGTTTTGACATAATAATAGAAAATGTTGTAATATGTTAAATACCCATTTGTAAATGTATGCTGTCAGATAGATATAGTAAAAAATACAACATTTGACTTATGTACCCCTGAGATGTATGGAGAAGAAGAATGAAGTAGCAAAGTTGTACTAAATTACAGTACAGAGGGAAATACACTTAGTTACATTTCTGCACTTTTCCAATTGTATTTTGCACAACCCTGTTAGGAGAAATCTGCATGCAAATATATGTTATGCTTATGAGGTCTGTTTCTGTGTTTTCCATGACTCTGACAGAGGGATATTTGTAATATCAGGCCTGCTACGATAAGTTTAAAAGATCTCAGTTGTCTTCGGATTGCTCCACCTGTGGACTGTGACCTGCTCCACAAGGTGGCGCTGTAATAATGCAGCTCTCATATCTGGATACAGTTTCTGTAGCAATGATGAGCAGACCACTTAAGACCCTGTATATTAAGAAAATGAATGATACTTTATCCAAAGGGAACGGAATACAATTAGTTTTTTACTTTTCTAGTGCACTAACCAATCTGGAGATTTGAATTTTCTTATTTTATTAACCTTAAAGGACCTTAATAAGAACTGATCAGTCACTTCCTGCTCTTTGTCCTATCTCTGTCTCCTCAGTCTGGTGAGGACCTTCCTGCTGGTCGATTGCAGCGTTGGTCTGCAGCAGGCCGACCTGATCGCCATGGAGATGTGTGAGGAGATCAGACGTCCATACGTGGTAAGACACACACACAGAGGGGGGGGGGGGGGAAGAGCCCAATATCTCTGGCTCCAACTTCTCAACTGTGAATGTTTTGTACGGATGCTCCGATCGATCGGCCGCCGATCATTATCGGCTGATATTCACTCTTAATAGTGTGATCGGTGCGCTCTATAAAGGCCAATCAGTAGAGCCGATCAGATGACGCAAAATACATGAAACTTTTCTCTGTGCGTGGCAAAAGAAGCTCGCCAAAATGGCTTCACCGGTCTGGCAGTTTTTCAAGGTGTCCGAAAAAGACAATAAAATAGCTATATGCAACGTGTGTGAACCGGAAACGACACATTTGAACAGATCACTTTGAGCTTTGAGAACGTATGATGAGCAGTTTTCATCATGCCAAACATTTGTAAGGTTGATAGATAAATCAATAATGACAATAATCCCTTGTTGCTGCCTTAAAACACTACATAAATGCTGCATCACTGTGACACACACTTCAGTTGGACTTTATTTACAAACTCTTGCCTGATAGCAGTTGTGTGGTGAGAGTTGGGATTGTTTGAATGTAAACACGGGAATCATCAACACTAACGTAGTCACACGGAGAGCGTGCGACCGAGACTTTGAGCAGCTCCAGGCTGTAATATGCTGATCTAATATTCTAATATTGCTGACAGACAACAGCGTTTAGTTCACCTTCTGCATTTGGATCAAACTAGGTTCTCAATGCAAACTGCACTAGGTTTTGTTTGGAAACCATCAAAGACCATCACTGCATTTACGTCTGCCCCAAACTGTGGGATGAAAACAGACTGAATGTAAGCTTGTGGTAGCACCCTAAGGCCCTTTGTTCAATCAAAAGTTTATTGATATGGCCCAATATCGCACATTCTACATTTGTCTCAGTGGACTTTACAGTTTATACAGAATATGACAATACGACACCCTCTGTCCTTAGACCCTCACATCGTACAAGGAAAAACTTCCAGAGAAAAACCCACAGTTTAAAAGGGAAAATGGGAGAAACCTCAGGGAGCAATGACATAGGAGGGAATCATGTGATCACATTGTTTAAATAAACCCATAACACATTGTAGGTGACAGAGGCAGTTGGCCAATTTTATAATGCCCGAACGTCACCAAGTGCTCCGGTCCTAGCTGTGTGTGTCACTTTTTAGTGTCCCCGTTTCCATTGTGTTTTGTGAGCTTCTTGCAGCGTTTCGTTTATGCAGTGGTTTCATTTATCGCTGCGCATGTTTCATTAAGTTGGTAAAGTTGTTTCTTCATTTGTCTTCGCACAGTTCTTGTTGTTTAATTTGCATTGTACTCCTGTCTGTTTCTACAAACATTTACTATCTGTACACTACTGAAGTAGATACACTGACTTAAGTCATTTATTTAACCATTCATACTATCTGAACTCTCCCTTTAATGCTAACCAGCCCCCCCTCCTCTTCACATTTTACTCATATCTCTTACAGACCCTTATCATTATGTCCACAGTGAGTTAATGCTGAGCACGCTCACTCAGCTATTTAAAACTGCTGTCCCCTCTGAGTGTTATAATGAAGCCCCCTACACCCAGTCAATTATTCATGCTCTCTGGTTGTTAAACACTTGGACCATTATTAAGGCTGTGTCAGTGCTGCTGTGAACAGAAAGAGTTGTTGCTCTCCTGTGGCTATGGTATGGATACGATGCAGAGCATAATTAACAGCAGCTCGTTACATTATGAGGTACCAAATGACGAGTTTAAATGGATCAATTTAAATCTGTTCAGTAATTCTCAGCGTTCAATAGTATCTTCTGACAAGAGAAATACAAGTTCTACACTGCAACCTTTGAACTTTTGGGGGAATAGATGCAAACTAATAATATAGTCAGTCTATGGGGGATGACTAAAGCTAAATAACTCAGCTGTGGATTTATACATTAGTATCTGTTATTACAGATAACAACTGTATACATGTGTACACTTTCACTATTTTTACTTTAACTTCTTGTTTATTTAATCTTTTACATTTTTAATCTTTACTACCTTTATTTTATTTTTACATCTTTCTTGCATCAACTTCTTATGTTGATATATAACTATTTCATTTAATCTTTCATTGTTTTTTTTACTTCAACTTCTTATGTTTGTATCAACATTTTATTTATCTTTTATTTGATTCATTCTAAAATGAAGCAGCTGTTTAGGAAACCCAATTTTCCCTGGGATAAAAACCAACTTTGATTCTGATTGTGTTATTACTATCTGTTTCCTGACAGAGCTGTGTTCCTTTAAGTCTGAGCTCTATTCTTTTGAGGGTAGAATTGTAACGCGTCACATGTCGCTGTGCAGATGGTGCTGACTAAGATTGACAAATCTGGAAATGGAACTGTGCTGAGGAACCTGATGAGTCTGCAGGATACTGTCAGAAGGAACACCACGAGCTGCTTCCCCCAGCCGCTGCTCATCAGGTCAGTCACTCTGTTTGTTCTCTACTTTACAATCAGGCTGCTGAGATTTGATATGTTAGTTCATAAACAAAGCTCAAACAAGTTCTGTGTGTGGGTATTAAAGCCATGTGCATCTTCTCCCTCTGTGCGTGCAAAAACATTTACACTCATTTCCAGGATCATATTAGTATTTAGGCCCCGGCCACACGAGGACGATAACGGTTGTATCCGCTACATTTCACTATCAGATAGAAGGTTCGGCCACACGAGGCCGACATGGAAATGCAGAAAACGATAACGGGTCCCAAGGTGGGTAGATCTGCGAACGAAACGCTCTGGGGGGGCAAACGGCTCCGTGTTTACGCCTATACAATCATTTCCTGATAACGTTGAAGCAATAGCCCCGCCTCTCCCACCTCTGCTGCTCAGAGATCAGCTGCTGGGCTGTCAGAAGAGGGGGGGAGGAAAAGAGAGGCTCCGTTTTTTATTCTTATATTATTATATAGAGTCGTTTTAAAGCTCAATAAATAACAAAGAAGACCTCTGACCGGCACTTTTCCAATTTTGTCCGTCAGATTTAAACTTTAACGGAAATGTTGACCGAAAAAAATCTAACTGAAACTCTGCCGCACGGTTCCCTCATCCCTTGGAAGAGGCGGAGAGGTGGGTGTTTGTCATCTGCTGGTGGAGAGCAGCAGGAGCAAACGCTTGCCTCGGGGAGGGAGAAAAAGAGCCAGAGCGTCCACAGCGGAGAATAAACAGAAGGGCAACCATGGCAACCATGGCAACCATGGCAACCATGGCAACCATGCGCGGGAAGTCTTCTTCGCTGCTTTTGTGGCAGACTACAGCGCCACTTACAGGCCTGGCATATGTACTACAGCGTCTCCAGCGCTTTCGAGCGGTCTCGTGTGAACGGACACGTTTCTGTTGCGTGTGGACGGAAGACTTTTTTTGATAACGATTACGTTTGCGTTATCGTCCCCGTGTGGCTCCAGCCTTAGTGTCTCTACTGTGACATGTCTTCATACTTTAATGTTCAAAAAGCTCTTTATCTTTCTCATACTGCCTGTGCTGCAGCACCTCTTTTCACCCTCTGTCTGAAACCAGAGCCCAGTCTGCTAGCTGGCTGGCTCTGTGGTGATTGGTCAACTGTTTAGATATTTTTCAAAGATGTCTCGCCCCTTAGCCTATGATGTACAATGAGTGCTAGCCAAAAGAAGTGCAAGTGTTACATAGTGGGTTTTAGGAATGTTTCAATGTTTTATGGATGGTTGTGGCCTGTTGACTCTTTATTAATTCCATGCTCACGTGTTAAGATGGTAGGTTCCTCAAAATCTCGATCCACATATACTCTCGGCACTGTCTGTCTTTCTCTTTTTGACAAAAATATTATTGTTGTTTTTTATTCTCAATTGGTTCTATATTTGTTTGTTTCAGTCTTACATTATTGTTAACGTCTCTGTCGAATTGTCATGTTACACAAAACATTTGCAAAGCAGATTTTTAAACTAGTTAAAATCCAGAAATGTTTACATCCATGTTGATCAGCTTCCACTCCTCTTCCACTGCAGTATAGACTACTGTGTTGATACCTGTAGATCAGGAACACAGTGAACCGTGGGCTGCATTGTGTTGTTTGTCCTTTCACCAGATGAATAAGACAATCAGTCAAACAGCTCCAGTAGAAGAGGAAAAAGCATGTGTTAATCAGTTGAGCTGTTTGCAGTAATAACTGAGGAGGTAATGTCTCTTTGTAATCATCCATAATTCAGAAGTCTCTCTCTCTTTGCAACAGCTCCCTGAACTTCTGCGGGATCTACCTGCTACGCTGCTTCATCGCTCATGTAACGGGGAGCATCAGTTTGACAGACACCTCTCTCAGCTGACCTGAGGCCAGCGGACTGGGTGGAGCTGGGACTCGCCTAACTGTTATTTTTATTTCCTAATAAAATGTAAAACATTCACTGCTTTTAAGAGACCAGGGATTACTGAATAAGAGATGAGCCTGGAGTAATATAAGACAAAAACAAGACAACACCCAAACCGGACCACACTGTGGATGTGACATGTCAATCACAAGTCCCGCCCCAAGCATACCCTTAACTCATCAGGAAAATGTTTACTGAGGTAATACATCAAGGGAGAAGTTTAGGCTAATTTCCTCATAGCCTTCTACACAATCTAGCTCTCTTGGTGTGCTGAGTGGACATCTTCAACAAAACTGTTAAATGGTTGGATGGATGGCTGGGTAATTAGTAACCTGACTGACTGACTGACTCACTTACCCCTTTCACACCAAGGCTTTTCTCGTTCTAGCTCCGTGCTAGAGCTTTTCAGGTTCAGAACCGGTTCTTCGGTTCAGCTCCCGCTCTGTTCACACCGCTCAGAGCCCGACTGGTGCTGCGTCATTGCGTCATCGTTTGCGTCATGACGTAACCATTTGCGTGCCTGCTTCATAAAGCCAAACCATGCGGAAACCCCTCACAGCTCACATCGACAACAACAACAATGGCAGATTGTATTGAGGCGCTACTCGTTTCGGTTTTGCTCTGTCGAAACGAAATGGAACAAATGGGACGACTTTACTACCAACTTTACAGTCGTTACATGCTACATTCAAAAGTTCTTTACAATCATCAACTTCAACGACGATTCCGTAGGAGAAAGAAGGTAAATATACGTCCTATTCGATGGCGTTAGAGCTAGCTGTTGTTAGCCTCTGCATGCGCCAAGCTCAAAATACCCAGCTTTGCAGCATTAATTACTATGGTATAACATTCAAACTGATTCTCAATGTTATTTCAACAGATCATGTTGAAGCTGGCGGAAAGGCGGATGTCGCGTGTTATTTGGACACAGCCCAGATCCGACGTAAGCGTGACGTATGCGGTGCTTGTTTTCTAGACCGACAACTTTTTGGTGCTTGAAACGAACCGGATTCCGGAGCTTAGAGGCGGCTCCGCTGCGGTCTGAACAGGAAAAACCGGTGCTTTTCAAGATCCAGCTCCGAACCGGCTCTGGAACCGCGTTGGTGTGAAAGGGGTAACTGAGAGGAAGGCTTGTCAGCAACTGAGTACTGACTGAATCATTCACCACATTATGTAGTTTAGTGGTACAATAAGTAGCACTGAATATATAATAACAAACACAGCCTTCAAACTAAGTATATTACACCTGTTCACACGGTCTTTAAACCTGCAGCAGTTAAGAGGAGCATGAATTGTATAAATACACTTAGTTACTCATCCAAGCTAATTCCGGAAACAACTCATTTTAATGACAAGGCCTTGCTTTGCTTTGCTCTGTGTTTTTTTTATTATTCTGTTATCATTGTTGTCTTCTCAAAGTTTCCGGGATACCTTTTGTGCAGAAAAATAACTTTCTGTTAAAATCAAGAGTGGACACAATGGATCAGATGGTTGGCACTTACACATGCAAGCGGAGAACAGGGAGCTGGCCCATGGTGCTCTGGCAATGTACTGATGTTGCCACCCTCAATGCCTACTCCATCTTTACTGCACAACACACTGATTACATGGGGGGGGGGTGACCAATGCACGGCGGCTTTTCATCAATGAGCTGGGCATAGAGCTTGTCATGCCACCTATGAAGAGGCGCATGGAGGGCACGCCGCACCTCCAAGAGCACATTACAGGGGCAATGGAAAGATGTGGGCTAAAAACAGCGCACACACCACCCAGCCACAGGAGGACACCAGACAGGAGGGACAAGAAAGAGCTGCAAGATCTGCCCAGCTGGCAAAGAACGAAAAGCCAGCAGCTCTGTGTGCAAGGGCACAAACGTGTGATCGTCATTTGTGAGGTACTGACATGGCAATTTGCGCAATCAGTTTTATTTTATTTGTATTCAATCATTGTATACATTCACCACAGTACAATAGTTACACTACAGAAACAGTTAAATATCACTGTTGTCCTTTGTATGATATATGTTATTTGTGAGTGTGACAAAGTGACAAATAAAGATGTAATGGGTTGTTTAATGATGGAGCTGACAATAATTACAGTTGAGGCCACTTATAATTTAGATCCCACTTTATATTGGTGCCCGGATTTAGGAAAGTATAATCCAAATGTCTTTGTTCCACAGTTCTTCTCTTCACCTGTTTTTTAATCACTTTATTATGCAATTGAAAGACATACAAATGTATGTTTCACAACAGCTCAATATGTAACCTCTCAAACAACTGTTGTTTTTTAAATAACTCTTTCCCTTGTTTGCAGACAGCTTTAAAGAATTCTGCTGAGCAGCTAAAGCTAGTTTAATTAATAAAACTAAATGAACGACACGTTTGAATATGATGGATCCAGTCTGCAGAGATCAATGGACAGCACATCAGCAGACATGCAGTCATAACGTTTTTATAGGGTCAAGGTCACAATCTGAACTTCATCGTATCCTCCTTCATTTTTTTATCCAACCTTTATTTCCTTCTTTAACGGTGTAGATACATGCAGCTCATCTGATTAGATTGTTATCTGCTCTCAGATCTCCTGAGATAATGGCCTTGACGTGACACAGAGCTTCACACACAGAAGGATACTTAACATTTACTGCGTGCTGCACCAAGGACACGTCAGATGGAGAGAAGGAGATAAAGGCAGATAAAGACGTGATAAGACTTCCTCTGAAGGGCACCTAGAAGTTTTTCTGATCCTTCCTCATTCCACACCGTGAGGATGTAGATGTACAGAACAACGCTCCACACACACATTCACACTTTATGAGACATGTGCAAATCACCTCACAAAGCTTTTAAAGGGATAACTTGTGTTCTCCTTTTCAATCTGTTAAAGTTACTGGGATTTGATTTGGAGATATTACTGTAAGATACATGTGATACACTGATAAGATTGTGGGCATGGTTTGTACTATAAATGCCAATCTTTATTGCTTTGTTCAGGATATCCTCTGCCATGACAACCCTTCGCAACATATGGCCATGCAAAATATATTTGAAATATCAATACAATAATTATAACAAATACAAAATATAAATAAAAAATTAAATCTGGAAAATCGCATAATATCAAAGGTTTGGAAATATGAGTAGTGGGGTTGAAATATTTATATTCAGTGTATTGATCCCCATTACTTTACTATTTAAAGCACAGTATTTCTTTTTGGTTGTTCTTTCTTATAATAAATATATGTTTTCCCATTCTGTATATGTGGCATTATTTGAGGATCCCGAGACTTTCTATTTCATCACTAAAACCACACTGTATTGTGCATATGACATTAAAGCATTTGAATCTTTAAATCTTTGAATTACATTTTACGGCAACTTCTTTTAACAAATGTGGCTTTTACGTAAATAGAAAAAAAAAAAATTCTGCAGAGTTTTCATGATGTCTTAGATAAGCATGGCCGAAACAAACAGCATGATGGATCCTCTGCCGCAGGTAAACATTTGACTCTTTAGTGTGTTATCTGTTAGCAGAGCCTCATCCCCCAACTTTACACCTTTGACGTCAACCTTTTCCAAAAAGATTCTGAATAATTGTCCCTATCCCAAAGAAATGTATGTCATATATTATTCTTCCTAAAGGCTGTTTAGTTTTTAATGTTGGCACATTAAAGGTGTCCTATTCTGCTGATGTTCAGGTGTATATCAGTATGTAGTGTCTCTACTTTAAAGAGTCCTCTCCTGCTGATGTTCAGGTGTATATCAGTATGTAGTGTCTCTACTTTAAAGAGTCCTCTCCTGCTGATGTTCAGGTGTATATCAGTATTCAGTGTCTCTCCTGGGACATGTCTCCATGCTTTAATGTTCAAAAAGCTCTTTATTTTTCTCATACTGCCTGTGCTGCAGCACCTCTTTTCACCCTCTGTCTGAAACCAGAGCCCAGTCTGCTCTGAGTGGTTAGCTGGCCGGCTCTGTTGTGATTGGTCAACAGCTTAGATATGTCCTGCCCCTTAGCCTATCACGTACAATGTGTTGGAGCGCTAGCCAATAAAAGCGTGAGTGTTGTGATGTGTATATGTTACAGGCAGGGGGGGAGTGTGTGGGAGAGAAACTCCCTCTGAAGGGAACACAGGGATTTTAGCCTCTGCAGACCATTTACATGCACTAAAACCTATAGAACACACTACAGGAGAGGGAAAACACAGAAAGCATAATAGGGCCTCTTTAATGTGAGATCAACAACGTATTGCTGAATTTTCTCCACGTTTACATTTTAGAAAATATTTAAAAAAACATTAGTTTACTCATTCATATTTGAAATAAAACTGAAAGCCCAAAAAGATTTAAACATGTTTTAAATGGTTGGATATCAGTCCTGATGCAAGTCTAATAAAACAAATGAATGTGTTACATTGAAATGAGGGATTTGTAGCCCCCCTGTCAAGTTAAACGTTACCACTATCTACAGCTCGCAAAATCTGAATCGAACCAAATGTTGTCTGGCACAGTTTCACCTGGTTGGCCTGCAGTCAATCATTCAGACCACATTCTTTATGTTTGTGTCTTCTTCTTTGAACACAGTAAGACTGAAAATGCACAGATGTGACAGATTCCTAATGCTCTAACTGTCCAGATTGAACACAACATGTTTTTATTTTATTTTCCAAATACATAGTGGCATAGACAGTTTAATTTCTAAAAACAATATATAACTCATTCTTAAGTTGTCCTTTAACTTTACAGTTTAGCATTACCTGTTTCCTGCAAAGGCTCACACTCTTCGGTCGGACCCTCAGAAGGTAAGAACAACTTATCTTATTTTGACAGTGCAAAACGTTTTTGTACAGTAAACGTGCTAATATTGTGTGGTTTTATTTGAATCATTGACTTTGTGCATAAGTGTCAGCTGCAGAACATTATGAACAGATTTTTATCACACTTCAACTATTTTATTGTGTCCATTGTTGGCATGGGCACGTAAAGTGCTTATAAAACAGATTCACACCCATCTTTTTATGTGTTATTGTTTTACAACATTTAGGGTGAATATAATTCAGAGATGTAAGCTATTTGACAATTATAAACCAAAAAGACTAACAAATCTATGATAAACTAAGTTACTGAATGATCAGGTAATTTTCACGAGAAACATCTTTATGAGATATTAAAGCTGTGAGACTCCTATCTAGTCTATTCTTGTACATTTGGAAATATCTTCTTCTTCACAAAGCAGAACAAGTTATCAGATCTTTCCAACACATTTGGTTGGTAGGCTCTCCAGATACAAAGGCATTGATTTGTTGTAATGATATTTCCACTATGAATGGAATTGAATGTCACATGTGTGCTTCCAGTGTGGCACAGTTACAGTAGTGTTTCCATACAGCCAGTTAACCCTGTGAACCCAAGCTGTTTCACGTTTACAGCTGTGCCCATTGACCTCTCCGCACACTGGAATAATCCTCGCCTCAGGAACTCCTGATTATCCTTCCCTTACGTATCCTGCATGTTGCAAACAGGTATTTAGATTGAACCAATGGTTTCACGTCTGTCAATTTCGAAGTACCTGTACTTTAGTGCTTTTATTTTATGCTACTTTATCATTCTACTTCACTACATTTTGGAAGCTAATATTGTTCTTTTTGCTCCACTATATTTATTTGACAGCTCATACAAGTTATTTTTTGTATTTAAATGATTAGCTAATACAGAACATAAATCAATTATTAAATAACCTTTGACGTATAATTATAATTTAAGATCCAGCATCAGTATATGAAGTAATTCAAATGAGCTCTATTGACCAGCTGTAAACACATGAATGCATTAATAATCATAATTCCATTAAATAAATATATGCCATTCTGAAATGAGCAATTACGCATAACGAGTACTTCTACTTCTGGTACATTAACTTTATATATTTTGTTTTACAATTTAGTTTTGCTACTTTTACTAAAGTAATATATCTGAGTCATTCTTGAACCACTGGATTTAACTAGATTTGACATCTGAGACCATTTTCCCATGAAACAATGTCAGAAAATCTTTTAAAATATATTTCGATTAAAGAGGCTAAGCTGGGTCTGTTTTATAGATCCTATGGTAGGAATGGCTTGTGCCTCAGGGTGTGTCGTGTCCCTGAAACAGCATCTTCCCTCTTACTGGCACCGCAGCGTGATGATGCTGCATAGCTGCCCAATAAAGTTTACAGAGGGCAAAGGGCAGTCAAAGCTGGAACTGTGTTGCAATGACATTTCACATTTCAGAATGATTCTCTTTTTATATGCATGGGCTACTGAACACTGACCCCATAAAAACACTAAGTATTGGTTAATTTTTTATTTAGTTTCAGCTGATTTTCCCTCCCAACTGTATTTGGCTGCAGCGGGGTATAAAGAGCAGAGAGCTCTCGTCACTGAAGCCACCATCTTCTTGGATATTGGAGACGGAGAAACTGAAGAAGTCTTGTGGATTCTAAGAGTTACAAGCTAGTTTTCTATTTTCAGATTGGGAGCCACTGATTATCTTCTTGTGCTGCCGTGCATTGTCCACAATGTCCGTATTAAAAACTCCAGCGCCCACCGGCTGCCAGCCTCTGGCCGCGGTGTGTTCAGGGGCAAACTGCCTCGTTCCTCTCGATAGCTTCAATGAGAAGCTGAGCCTGGCGATGAGCGTCGTGCTCACCGTGATGCTCGCCATGGTCATGTTCTCCATGGGCTGCACTGTGGACGCCTCCAAGCTGTGGGGCCACATTAAGAGACCCTGGGGCATCTTCATCGGCTTCCTCTGCCAGTTTGGCATCATGCCTTTCACAGCCTTCGCCTTATCCACGGCGTTCAACGTGCTGCCTGTGCAGGCCATCGTCATCATCATCATGGGCTGCTGTCCCGGGGGCTCCGGCTCCAACGTCATCTGCTACTGGCTGGATGGAGACATGGACCTGAGGTTTGCATTTCATTAACAAAACGATAAATCGAGAAAATAATCAGCAGATTAATTGATAATGAAAATCTTTTCACACTGAAAAAACTAAAACGTTGAGTTTATTTACATTTGTTATGTCAACTGATAATTGTATTAGTTAGTCGAAAGCAATAATATTACGTTGAACCTAATAATTTTATTTAAACTGAATATTATTGCCTTCAAATAACCTAAATCAATCTGTGTAATTTGCTGACATTTAAATCAAGTCAAGTTTCAGTTTAACAGTGTACATTGCTACCGTACATTTAGAAATCATTCTCAGGGCCCCTTTATGTGTCCTCAACATACTGTGAACAGTATGGAAGAATGACTGGGCAGTCATGGACCCAATGAGCAAATCCTATAGTGAGATATTAGTTGATCATGACTCAACTTATTCCATGCTTATAATCTCCATGTTATTAAAGAAGCTTGATAGACCCTGACAGCATTCTCCCCTCTTCAGTGTCAGTATGACCGCCTGCTCCTCCATCCTGGCCTTGGGGATGATGCCTCTCTGTCTGCTCATATACACCGCCACCTGGACCTCCACAGGAAGCATCCAGATCCCATACGACAGTATTGGTAAGGAAGAAACTCCTAGTTGATTGCTAACCCATGTGCACTGTACAGGTTTATTAAAAATGATGTTGTGAAATCGTTGTATCCTCAGGTATCACTCTAGTTTCCCTTCTTGTCCCAACCGGTCTGGGAATGCTTGTTAAACGGAAGTGGCCCCGCTATGCAAAAAAAATCCTTAAGGTAAGAAACGTGAAATATTGTCTGCTATTTGATTAGGATATTTGTTGTGACTTTCCATTTCCATGTAAGTCTTCATCCAATGAAATGTCATGTACTGCCTGTGTGTCTGCTGTGCGCAGGTGGGGTCCTTTGCAGGCTTTGCTCTTATTCTCATCATAGCTGTGGTTGGAGGAATTCTCTACCAGTCCTCCTGGGACATTGATCCATCCTTATGGATTATTGGAACTATCTACCCCTTCATTGGTTTCAGCATGGGGTTCTTCTTTGCTCGCTTTGCGGGGCAACCCTGGCACAGGTAGGGGGACAGCGATGTTTGCATTTGTTACACAAAGCTTCTGGATTGGGATAGAGTCATATTCAGTTGTATTAATCATCTATCCACAGACAAAAACAAATTTACAAGGTCGTTGATCATTGCATGCTCTCTTCAGGTGTCGAACCATCGGGTTGGAGACGGGTCTTCAGAACTCCCAGCTGTGCAGCACCATCGTCCAGCTGTCCTTCAGCCCTGCTGAGCTGGAGGTCATGTTTTCATTCCCCCTCATCTACAGCATCTTCCAGTTGCTGGTGTCCGTCATATCCGTTGGAGGTGAGAGTGTAGCAGGCAGATACTTACTTACTTACTTACTTAGTAAAGGATGGTAACCACACTAGCATTTTCTAGAAAACGGGATGGTCATGGAGTTTTGGTTGGTCTTCTACCATCGAAATAATTAAGGTGAACAAAGCTGTCTGGCTCCTCCATAAGGCAACAACGTTAAACAAAGCCTTTATGAGTTTGTACAGGTTTCAACCACGTCTGCGTTCAATCGTTTTCATGGCTGATCCAAACAGAGACGCTGTAAGGTGAACTGTGAGTGACGGTTTGTCACTTCCCATGTTCTGACAGAAACTGTGCTCAAAACGCTTCTCACACTCAGGCTGCATGATGGCATGTTGAATGTTGTCTTGCTCCTTTACCCGTAACTAATCCAAAATGGCTCCTCTTGCATCAACCACATGAAATACAACGGCAAGGAAAGGTGATTGGCTGGACTGAGATCAAGGAATGTTATCAAAGTTAAAGTGTTAACAGGCGGCTTTCCAATAGTGTTCAGGTGGTGTCATTGTTTGTGCTGCTGAAGTAAAAACAAACAACCAGAAAGCTGTAATTCATTAGACATTTGTCTGACCACACTTTGTTTGCAGTATAACACAAACAAAAAATCAGCTTGTGTGTGTTGACCTCTTCCTTCATTCATTGCATTGTTCCTGGTTTAAAGAGATCATTTGCAGAACAAAAAAAGGATAATCTATCATTGTCAGGACGAATGTTGGAAAATAAAATCATTCACTGAAGCCCAAAAAATGTCAAAGCTTTTTAAAAAAAGCCTCAAGATGACCGCTCAGTGTTTCTGAACCCATGTTTTTTCCCTCTTCAGGCTACCAGTTGTATAAGAGGTATCGAAAACCTGGCTCAGATGATGCCGACAGTGAGTCTCCAGCCCTGGAAGCTGGTGACGGTGAATCAGCAAAAAAGAACATACATGCTGTGGAAAATGGTGGCTTTGAGTTTGACGACATTAGCAAGAGCGAAGAGAAGAATAGGGACGTAAAGAACGCCACCCAGATGTGAGTTTACAGAACCTGCTAATCCTAGACATTGGACTTTCAGTAAAACCACTCAGGGCCACAGACCCTCTGAAGACAGCTGAACTCCACACTGTGAGCACACAGTGAACTCTGCAGGCCGGAGGTGTGCACTACACGTGCCGTTCTGTTGGACTTTGGAAAATACTTCACAAGAACACGGGTTCCCAAACGTCTTCCCTAGTATGGCAAATAACTGACTCTCACACTGTATCATATTATGTCTTGTATTGAGATGCCTTCCTTTACATTAATTTATTCATATATTAACATGTGCAACCACTTACATTCTTTGGAACGCATGTTATGCGCATGTTCCTTGATCAATTGTAGATATTTAGCTACAGTTGTTTTTTTTGAATGATGGAATTAAATGTGTGTGACATTCATAATTGACACATTATTGTGTCAAGATGAGGAGAATTATGAACACTGCTGAGAGACAACCTTTCCACGTCCTAAAACCTACTAAAAGAGCCTACTGCTTTTTTGTTTGAAAGATAGTTAGTTATGTTTTTTTTAATACTTGATTCTGATAGCTGTTGAAATCAGTGGTAACTACAAACCATGTTTGGAACTGAGGCCCCAACGCAAACTCCTGTTGTGTTTTCATTTCTAAATAGAAGTACAGTAGGGGTAATGGGGCACAGCGGAATTTTGGAATTTTGAAACATGAAAGCTCTAAGTCATTTTTATGGTTTAACATATCCTTCCAAGATTGAACAACAGGAGTATACTGGAATGCTGATATCATTCTGAAACATATTTGCTAATTTATGAGTCCTCTGTATAAATGTGCAATGAGAAAAAACCATGAACACACATTTCCATGGATGTAAAATAATAATATATCAATAATATAGTCTTTTGTATTTCCTATTTACCACTATGTTGGGAAATATGCCTTCTGAAATTATGTTTATTTTTCATTAAAAAAAGGGAAAAAAAAGAATTGCTGTAATAATGAATGGTTTGATGTGAATGTGAGTTTTGTTATCCAAATCAATAAACATATTAATGTGTTAACTTAGCCCCAATGTTGTGTATTTACTAGAAGTGAACATTTGGAGAATATAAGCATTTCTTTAAAATGTTGTAATTAAAATGAACCTTTTTTAATCCAATAAAGTTCATAAGTCAATGACCTCTATGCCATTTAGACAAACTGGCTCTTTAAAAGTGTTTTAATGTAATGCAGTAACATTTTAAAAATGTACAGGCCACATGTACAAGGTCTTAAACATAACTCTCCAACCATAAAATAATCAAATTAAAATGTTGTTTAAAGTTGTTCAAAGTCCAAGCTGTGACAGCAAAAGCACTCTCAGTCTCAGATCTAAGTGCTGTCATGTGACTCCAGACGTGCTGCTCACCTGTGTGACTGTACTGACTCTGTACTGACTCCAGCTGAGCCACAGATGCTCCTCAGTGATCCATCTTCACAGGCTCCTCCCCCTCACTGCAGCTGCCTTCACTTACTGATGGAAATACTGGGGATTCTCAAAATTCCACATGACAAAGATTGCAAAAAATGACATATCTTCCCAATTTCACAATACCATCGGTGGAAGAAGTATTCAGATGATTTACCCATGGGCGTCGCAGCCATTATATGAGGGTGGGACAAGTCCCCCCCACCTTTTAAAATGATTAGTTTAGAGGCCCCCACTTTTACTATGCGGAAAGTCCGTGCATCGGTCTCTAGCCACTCGCAACTCGTTGTAGAGCGCTGTGTCACTGCTTCATTATCAAATCCATTCCACTTGCTTATTGTGAGAATGCCCAAATCAATGAAATTCCGTACCATGTTTTCACTGCTACTTTGTACCAAGGCAGATTCTCAGAGCCGTACACATGAGCCGTTCACATGCTGCGTTTTTTGTGTAGCTGTTTCTTTGGTTGTAAAATGATGCGCGCCACCTCACCGTGAGGTCAACCACCTGCCCACACCCCCTGTCAAATTGTCCCACCCACATTGAGGATGCTTCCTACGCCCATGGATTTACCTAAGAAAAAGTAGCATTACTACAGTATAAAAATACGTTGTTACAAGTAAATGTCCTGCATTAAAAAGTGTACTTAAGTAAAATAAAACATTTTATTATCTAAATATACTTTTAGTTCCAAATGTAAAAGTACTCATTATGCAGGGAGGAACATTTAAACAACACATATATTAAATGATTGTATTTTATTATTATTTAAAAAGACTCAATATTAATTATTGACGCAAAAATGTGTTCATCATTTTAATGTTGCATTTGGTAAAGATAGGGCGAATTTGAGATACTCTTTTTACTGTACTATTGAGTATCTTAACAGATAATAATTTATAGAGTATTAGTTGATTTAGATTTTTCATTAATAACAAAAATCAGCAAGGTAATAAGTATACTTGCCTACAACATGTAATGGAATAAAAGTATAAGTAGTATAATGTGAACATACTCAAGTAAAGAACAAGTACCTACATGTTGTATATTATCTGTAATATAATGTCATTGTAAGTATTGCTGTCACATTTATTTTCTTCTTTTAGGAGATTTCTTTGGGATGACTTCAAGAAGTTGTTATTTTCAAGACTTTTTAATTGGATACTGAGGATTACGAGCAGACCCTGAATGCAGCAAATGTACGTTTACAGGGAGACAGAAATCAGACGAAGGGGAGCAGTTTGGATATCTGGTAAGTAACAAAATCATCTTTACAGTAAGTGTATTCATACACGGAATGCCTGTCACACTATTTTACAAGTATACAATGTAATACGGATTGTACATTACGATGTCCCATCTTTTTTAGCATTTGATACCATCTGCTACCCGCAAAGAAGCTCTAAAAAAGTTCACCTCCTTATTTCCTCTTTATCAACTTTACCGTTATTAACGCTGACAATGGTCAGGACAATACAGGGACAGACGTGACTATACAGTAAGTTAAAACGAACATTATTTTTTATCAAGTAAGCTTCTAAATATAGGTAGTTGGTGGTGTTCCCTTGGTAACTGAGCCCTAAATGAACGGCTCGCATTCCTCTCAGTGCTTGTTCTGCGGTTGCCTAACGTTAGTGACGTTAACAGCTAGCGAAGCGTCGTACACACATCTCGGTAGTATGTTAACACACTGGGTGGGGATAATAATTCAGATGGCATGGTTCATCTAGAAAGTCAATAAACCCACTTTAGGTCATTTTATGTTAGCTAAGATAGAAGTAAGTCACACGCCGACCCAACTTAGTCAATTTCCGCCCCCTGAACTAATGCAAGAATACTAAAAGGGACCATCAACGTATGTACGCTTTAAAGTTAACAGTCAGTTAACCAGTTAGCCTAACGTTTATAACGCTGCTACTTCTTTGAATACCTTGGATGTTTACTTATGTTATTTTTTAATTGTATTAAAGGTCCCATGTCATGGCCATTTCTATCAATCAATCAATCAATGTTTATTTATATAGCCCAATATCACAAATGTTACATTTGTCTCAGTGGACTTCACAGTTTGTACAGAATATCAGTATGACAATACAACACACCCTCTGTCCTTAGACCCTCACATCGTACAAGGAAAAACTTCCAGAGAAAAACCCACAGTTTAAAGGGGAACATGGGAGAAACCTCAGGGAGAGCAACAGAGGAGGGATCCCTCTCCCAGGACATGTGTAAATCGAAGAGATAATACATTTTACAGCGTTTACATTTTCTACTGATCATATTTCCATTGTTGAGGTATACTAGAATAGATTTAAATTGTGCAATTTTCCAAACTCACATTGGTTTCTCATACAGCATCTCTGTATAGCATGTGTATTCACCAGGTATTCACTCTCTGTCCTAAACGGCTTGTTGGAGCTCCTGCCCCCCCCCCGCGCTGTGAGCCCAGTGTGCTCTGATTGGTCGGGACGTTGCGAGGCTCGTTGCGAGGCTCGTTGCGAGGCTCGTTGCGAGGCTCGTTGCGAGGCTCGTTGCGAGGCTCGTTGCGAGGCTCGTTGCGAGGCTCGTTGCGAGGCTCGTTGCGAGGCTCGTTGCGAGGCTCGTTGCGAGGCTCGTTGCGAGGCTCGTTGCGAGGCTCGTTGCGAGGCTCGTTGCTACTGCGAGCTGCTGCGAGGAGCGGACAGGTTTCCGGGTCGGCGATACAGCGAGAACAAGCGAAACTCCTGGCAATATAATGCATTCTAATAAAACGACAAAAAACATCCTCAGAAATTAGGTTAAACATTTGAAAGGATGTATTTATTTATTTTATTTAAATGATTAGTGGTCTTAATATATTTATAAATTCCAACCTCAATTCACGCAGTTACACTGAAGATAACAATACAGAATCAATAGAATATTATAATAATGTATTTGAATGCTAGTCACTCTTCCAATGACCAAGGGCAATGTATGTTTCATATTCTTAATTTGTTCCTTTCTTATCTCACCAGCTTTTATTTCCAATGGGTTATAAACACATTGCTTCACAGTTATGTGACTTTTTGCCTTTGGTTTTGTGTATTTAACTGACCACATTGCTCTTTATACAATTAACACTCAGGTGTTTGAACAAGGCAGAGCGAGGTGTTTGGTCATGACCTCCGAGCTGCTTGCTCACGTGACGGGGTGATAAGATGAATTAGAGAAACCACCATGTTGTCCTGGAGAATAGAGAGGAGAGCATTGCACCAGCGTGTGGAAAAATAACTGTCACTCAAAAAGCAGAAATATGAAACCATGCCTAACATGAAGTGTTTCTTCATTCATATTGTAAAAGCTTGTTAAAGTGAGTCATGGGCTTCCTGAATGCAATCCTCGTCAAAAAGTTGTGGCTTTCTTGTTTTCAAAGGTCAAATTCAGCAACATGGAGCAGCTGGATTGTATTCTTCTTTCAAAGTTTTAGTTAGTTTATAGATTCTGATTCATGATGTGAAATCTAATCAAGTGTTAAATCAGACTTTAGTTCCACCTGGAGTAAATCCACAAGCTACCCTGCAGTATACAAAGTCATTCAACTAGCTGCTCCTTTACCAGCTTTGAGAACACTTTCATGATCAATCATTATAAAACATATCATGTATATTATTCTGAAATGGACCAATCTGCACAATACTACTTTTACTTTTGGTACTTGGATTATATTCAGATGCCAATACTTTTCTACTTTTACATTTTGCCAGGCCAACCTGGAAGTAAGCATTGCAAGGGTTCCTTCAACAAAAAGCAATGGGATTTTTCACTTGAAAATAAGATCTTTTGCAAACTCATATCTATGAAATTTCAAGGTTTTTTGAATGATTCTTAATCATTCATGAAGCGCAAATGTGCTGAAGTCAAAAGCTAGCTTTATAAACAAACAACATCACAGTCACATGACTTTATGTGCCTCTGCTTAATGGAAGGAATCTTATGCTAGGTGTAATGTTGTTAGTCCTATTTAGCCACTTGTTAGCACCACCCGCTGTATTTATGTCACATAGAAGCTTCAGACATTCTCCAGTGGGGGATTTACTGATGTATTAATGTTGTAGAACAAAATGTAACAATCTGTTAAGCTTGTGTAAACCTATTTTTTTTTTAAAACACAATCACATTCAAAAGCACATTGACGTTTAGACGAAGGACTAATTTCCAGGTTTAAGGACTCATTCCTGTACCACTTTATTGGTGACTAGTTGGCACAGTTATACTATAACCGTGTTGCAGGTACAGCTGTGTTTTGGTAGATGTTGGCTCTATGATGAGGGTGTAATGACCTAGAACTATCCATTTTATAATTTAACTACTACTAAATGTAACCATTTTATCCACAACAAATTATATAAAATTGTTATTTTTTATCTCAAGAATGTTGACATCTGTCTCAGTGTTGCTCTGATTGCCAAACATATTTTAAATACATTATAACAACTAAGTTATCAAATAAAACCACAATAATGAATAATCATGACTGACTACTCTACGACTACTGCACAAAACATTTAGCCACAGGAGAGCTTCTCCCCAGAGCCAGGCTTCACGTGTGTGTGTGTGTGTGTGTGTGTGTGTGTGTGTGTGTGTGTGTGTGTGTTTCCCCCCCCGACACAAGGTCCCAGCGTGTTACAGCCTTAACAACTGACTGTAACACACAACAGCTCCTCGTGCCATGTGGCAGTGTGCCAGTGTAGGAGCTACAGTAGTTAAATACAGGTGATCAGGTATCATCCATGGGCTCATTCATTCCTATGAAAGTTGCTCAGTGGCACATGAAGCAAAAATGGCCGGACTCTAGTACAAAAGTACTTGGATTCTATAGCTCCATAGAGCATACACACTTTTCCCTTGACCCCGCCTCCCAACCGTGACGTTATTTACCTAATGATGCGGTGATTAACAGACGTTTCCTGTTCTCAGAGCCATACCATCACAAGGCACACTGCAAAAACTTAAACCTTCACTCTAATTAAATGTATTATGTCAACAAATTTCACATAACTGTATTAGGTTAGTTGAAAGCAATACTATTAAGTTGAACCTAATGAAACCATATTATTGCTTTCTACTAACCTCATACAGTTATGTGAGATCTGTTGTCATCATACATTTAATGAAAGTCAAGGTTTCAGTTTTTTCAGTGTACCTGACGCTCATTTTCTCAGCATGGTGGTTTACTGAAGCAGGAAGTTGTTTGGTGGATCGATGCTGTGTTCTCGGCTCTTCTTTAGCACAACACTGTGATCAAGGTCACTGATGCAAACACAGATGACATATTAAGAGTGCAGCTGGGCAATATTTGACTTGGTCCAACGCGATTCCCACGCTATAAAGTCCTACAGGGATGATGTCGTTTTGTTGGCTAACCAGGAAGTGGAGGACTCACTCCTGCAGCACAGTGTTTCAGACACTAACCCCGCTGCACTGCTTCTGTTGTGTTTTTGTTGTTACACATCACCACTGGAAAATGACCGGGAGGGCTGTGTGATACTACTTTTCCCAACTTCAAAATGTAATTTTTAAAGTTGTGTGTTGGTTGTTATTTGTAGAAAAAGAAGAACAAGTCAGTCATGAATCTTTATCTATCCCCCTAGAGGCACATTCAGTTTCAACACTGTGTTTTAAACACACAGTACAAGTATATAGTTGCACATGAACATGCATGTTTTGTTATACAAGACACAGTACAAATACACACAGGTGCACACATGCACATGCATTTTGAAGAGGTCCAGAGCGGAGAGGCAGCCAGTCGTTGCCTGCGCCAGGGAGCAGTTAGGGGTTCGGTGCCTTGTTCAAGGGCACCTCGGCAGGGCCCAGGAAGTGAACTGGCACCTCCAGTCCACTCTGTGCTTTTATTGGTCCAATCGGGACGTGAACCCTAGTCTCCACAGACTGAGCCACGGTCGCCCAACCAAACTGACCTACAGTCAGCTTAGTAAACTAATCAAGAGTGGTGCAGGAGTGAGTCCAAACATGTGGAAATAACTTGTTTCATTTTTGATTGTGTTTTTGGGGAGAGGCCTGATATAAAGTGTATAATATGTGGTTACCACAGGTTTAAGAGATTTTCACGATTTCTCTGATGACGTAAAATACATCAGTACAGACACCACTGGTAAACGTCTGATGCTTCTATGTGTCATAAAAACAACAGTTAACAAGTGACTAAATTAAACTACTAAACGTCATCACGCTGCAAGCTTAGCGGTGGTGATGTCATGTGACCATGATATAGTCAGTTTATAGAGTTAGCTTTTTACTTCTAGTGATTGCATTTAAGCTTCATCTGTTGTGGTGTTAATACATGAAGGTATCATAAATGTGTGTTTGCCACAGAGCTCATCTTCTGCAATATTCTGAAATCCAATGTAAGAATCCCATTGCTTTAGTAGAGGGAGCCCTTGTGATGCTAACTTCTGTGTCAGCCTACAAAATACATCCTTATTGCACCACTCCATAGGCCCAGGGTGTGTAATAGAAGGCTGTATGAAAACAGACTTGGTTAAAGGTGCATTTATTACATTATGTGCTAACTTTTCTCAAATATTGCTTCATTTAGAAAATGGTCATGAGCGCAGAGGATGCAGGACATGAGTGAGAGTGGTCCCTGCCTGTGGACGCGGCTCCCCCACAGCAGCCGGACCCCCTGTGACCGCTACAAGCACGCATCCTGCAGCTCTGGTGGACATGTCTACATCCTGGGAGGACGAGACAACAGCAGTCTGAGGGACTTCTGGAGGTACAGCGTGGGTAAGGGCTACACACAGCTACTGTCCACTTTACCTCAGTGCCCTCAAGGAGGATTTTACTACTGGATGACAAAAATAAAACAGGACTGTACCGAATACTTTGAAGCTAAATATATTGTTTTTTATAAATTCCAATTACTCAAGACCATTGTAAAGTCAACGTTAATAGAAAAGAGATAGATGTAATCGTTTTCAAAACATGTTTTTTTCAACAACGTATTCAGCGTCAATTTACATTAGTTTGCTCTCCGCCGTGCTGCACTCAAAGGAAGACACGCACCTGTATTAACGTGGTGGTCTAAGCATCAATACAGCATAAATGACGTCATCAAATACGAGGACAGAGATTTGCTTCATTAGAAAAAACTCAATAGAATTTCATTTGGTACGGCCTAAAAAAACATAACAAATAAATTCAAAACAAAAATATGAATGTAACAGCTGTTATGAAGCATTTTATTTTATGCATTATATACTATATGTAGAAAATGGATTTCTATGATAGTACAAATAGGGTTGCAGAATTCCGGGAATTTTCAAAGATGGAAACTTTCTATGGGAATTTAAGGGAATAAACGGGAATTTAAGGGAATAAACGGGAACACACGTGGCAACATGTGTGACGAAGGTGTTGCACTGGGCTATATCCTGCAATCGAAAGTGAAACTTAAGCTCTCTCCATTGCCGAGATATTCCCGCGAGAGTGCGGAAAACTTAAATATTAATTTATTTCAAATATGGAATATTTCCAAAATTCCCCAGCTTAACTTCCCATGGAAATTTACCGGAAACTTTCCGCCCCTTTGCAACCCTAAGTACAAAGGACAGGAAAGATGGGTAGTGTTGCAAGATCCCCGACTTATCAAATTCATTTTGCAACATTTCAGTTTGTGACGAGTGGAAAGAGTTAAACTGCACCAGTGACGCTGCACCAGAAGAAGTAGAGGAACATTCTATGGTGGCTCATGAGGTACAAACTCATCAAGTGGATTTTTATGTATTTATTTTGTATTACTTGTATTGCCATAACAAGCATATAAAGGATCTTATGTTGTTTGTATCTCTGCTGATATCCCTCCGCCTGATGTGTCAGTGTGTGAACATTACGCTGTGACGTCCTCAGGGCTTCCTGTACGTGTTTGGAGGACTGCTGGATTCTGCATACACCAAGTGGAGATGTCCCCTCTGGGTGTTTGACATTGGTGAGTTTCACTGTGGAGGTGGTGCAAGATATAACACATTTGCTATTGCAAAACGCTCAGGCTTTACCAAAAACCTGTTGCTGCATGTCAGTTCCACCCCACGCCTCCAACCCCCACTGAATATTACTGCAGCTCTAGAGTTCAGAATTATAGATGAAAATATATATTTTTCTGGAACAAAAAGTCATAATATTATTAAACAACATAAAAATGAAATGTATGCTGAGAAATGCTAACCATGTAAACAGTGGCTGTTGATTAGCTACACTGTGATTCAGCCGTGACTCAATAACAGGACATGCTTCCTGCTGTACAAATACAACAACCTGTTGGTTCCTGTGTGTGTGTGTGTGTGTGTGTGTGTGTGTGTGTGTGTGTGTGTGTGTGTGTGTGTGTGTGTGTGTGTGTGTGTGTGTGAACAGTTCTATTTTTGCATCTGTTTTGCAACAGCTAGTGTATTGTACTTGAGATTGGCTTGTGATGTACGTATTATTATTATTATTGTTCAAAATAATAATGAACATGGTCACTGCCAATTGACGTTTAAATCCCCCAAAATAAATGTTCTTTTATATATAAAAATAAAAGAGTTTTGAAAAGTACAGTGCCAGTAAATATGTGAGATAAAGATTTGAATTCAAAGGAAACTGTCAAAGATACAGTATACCAGAGGTGTGGACTCGAGTCACATGACTTGGACTCGAGTCAGACTCGAGTTACCAATTTGATGACTTGGGACTCGACTTGACAAAATCACAAAACACTTGCGACTCGACTTGGACTTGAACACCAATGACTCGGGACTTGACTTGGACTTGAGCCTTCTGACTTGAGGTGACTTGATACTTTAATTCAGGGGTCTCCAACACGCCGATTGCGAGATGCCGCTAGAAGAGCAGACTCCAGTCGGGGAGAGCAGAATCTTCAGCCGCTCCTACTCTTGGGCTGCAGTCGAATAGTCCAAAAATCAGCTCCTATCGTCTATCCCTATCGTCTATCCCTTGACCTCTGTGTGAAACGTCACGGGGTTAAGGGATAGTGGATAGGAGAATTCAAAAGGACTTAGGAGAAGAGACTGCAGTACTTTAGAGAATCCGACTGCACTTTCACTATCCGACGTGTTTATGATGCGCCAGCGGACGTCATGAATGTGCGTCTGCTGCTGTGGGGAAACTACAGTTTTCTATACAGCGACTACAACATGGATGTATAATAAGAACGAGGGACTCCTGTAAACTCATCTAGAGACTCTGCACCGTGCTCTGAGCTGTTGCTTTCTGCTTTATGAACGTGGACAACAGAGAAACATATTCTTCATGACCAAAGTTGGAATTGAAATAAAAAAGGAAAGTGAAACTTATGCTCGTCACCCTCTCCCTCCGGTCCACATTAATACAAATGATCCCAATAAGTATGATTGTATGAACTATGAAAAGATCTTAAAATAAATACAAATGTATTTATTATAAACGTTAGTCCTTAACATCTATCACTGTGTATATCACCATTCAAACATCTTTTAAAAGTTGAACAAACCCCACACAGCTCAGTAAACACTGTGAAATGTTGACTTTATTTGATCATTTCAGTAAAAACTAACGTTCATATTTCTCCTTTTGATTATAATACTGATGAACGTTCAAAACAAAGCACTTTGGCAACTTACCACATACGTTTTAAAAAGCTTAATAAGCACCGTAACTTTCATGATATCATTTCTCGGTCATAATCGGTTGTTTCCGTGAACGGCCGACTGTTGTGTGACGGCAAATGCTGCGGCTGCAAGGCATTGTGGGGCAGCAGTTTCTCCTCTCCTTCTGTAAAGGGAGGTCCAGTGGTTCCTAAGCTAAAGGAGGTTATAAAGGAAGTTTGAAACCTCCTTTCCTATCATCTAGAGAATTCGAACGGCTCTTATCATGGCTGCCACTGAGGGACTTCCGGGTCATTTCACTCCGTTCGGAAGGTTCCTAAGCTAACTGGAATATTAATAATACTTCAGCCTTGCTGTGAATCCATGCAGGCAGGGGCGGGACTTTATTTTGCTGAGCCACCATGCGGCCAATCATGCAAGGACACACTAGGATCATACCATTATGTGAAAGAAGGGTGGGGGGCAGACTCTCCAAAGACAGCAGGTGTAGTGGTACAGGCCAGCTACACAGAGCGACGGGGAGACGGGGAGCCGGATTTAAATGCAAGCGCGTCGGAAAAGTCAAGAAATTTGCGAAAACCAAAAAAAGAAGCAGCATCTGGCTGCATTTCAATGATATTGGAGAAAGCAGAGCTGAGTGCAGGATTTTTAAAATGAAAATAACCTTTTTTTTTGGTAACCACTTATTGTCAGAGGTGGGAGAAGTTCAGATCTTGTACTTGAGTAAAAGTACCTGTGTGTAGGAATACTCGGTTACAATAAAAAGTCCTGCATTCAAAATGTTACAAGTAAAAGTACAAAAGTATTAGCATCAAAATATACTTAAAGTACCACCTGCAGAGGGATCTAGATTCAGGTGTTCTTTTCCCCATAGAGACCGCCTCGCTGCACATTATCCCTTGCATAAAGATAGATTGTGGGTCCCTTATAACATGTTGTACACAGTGGAAATAAACATTCTGGTCACCTCAACATCAGGGATCTTATACATTAAACTCCTTCTGAATCAAACCGTCACTAGCCTTACCTTACTGATCGCTCTTAAAATAGAAGAAAACACGTTACTTTACCAGCAGAGAGAAAATGGATTATTAAATCATTAATGTGACTAATAAAGAGCAGTTTGATTATTAAGTATTATTCTGTTGATCGATGTCATTACATTTGTTGAAAAGCACCTAAGGACTTGTTTAAGACTCGTTTTGTCAAAGTTTAGGACTTGGACTTGACTTGAACTTGCCCATCCTGACTTGAGACTTGACTCGGACTTGAGCGCAAAGACTTGAGACTTGACTCGGAATTGAGCACAAAGACTTGAGACTTGACTCGGACTTGCAAAACAATGACTTGGTCCCACCTCTCCAGTATAGAGTACAGTATATGTAGCAGATGTGTACATAATTGTATTATTAAAATACTCATATATGGACTCTCACATTGTTTCATATGATGTTCTGTTTATTAAAAACCAAGGGTATTTGTACAATAGTAATTGTAAATATGTGTACAGTGTGCAAACATGTGTTTATTTTGGTGATTTTTCACATTCCATTTTCCACTTGTTTGGATAAGGTTACCAATACATTTTTTTGAGCTTTTTTTCTAACTAAGTTCCACTTTGTTTTCCTGTGTTGTGTTTCAGCTCAGCAGAAGTGGGTGCACTGGCAGAGCAAGAAGCGCTCCCCTCAGGTACACAGCGCCTGTCATGGGGAAACTCTTTCAAACGTTTATTTTTTTTAGCATCGTTACCGACAACAGAATGTAACTGGTTAGATCCCCTTTTAAAGTGATAATACACAGCATATAAATCATGAAGACAAATTATAGAATGACATGTTTTTCACTTGTAGTTGTAATACGTTATGACACATTAGAGCAGGGGTTTTCAAAGTGTGGGAAGGTGAGCCTCCCCTCAGAGAACATAAGAACAGCCGCGCCCCCCCTCCCAATTATTATTGCCATTATTATTATTATTGTTGTTGTTGCTATAATGCAGGGGTATTCAATTGCATTTCAAAGAGGTCCAGTAAGAGAACATGTCATTAAATGCTATGTTTTCGCTGTCTACCTTTCTCTTTTTTGAGCATGCCATTTGAAATTACTCCGACTGTTTCTCTCTTCTTGTCTCGTCTCTGTGTGTGTTTGAATCTATCGTGCTGACTCACTGACTGCACCGATTTGATTGGCTGAGTAGCGTCACCTCCTTTAAACATTAAACAATAACTTTTTAAAACCTTTTTCATCTTTATGTTTTAAAAAATTGTATTTAAATTTTTTAACATTTTCAACATCGTGGATAAATCCTTATGCTCCTGGCAACACACTGAACGTCAACTTTGCGTCCTTATTACACTCACCCCTACTTTAGTGGGAACAATGAGTCTGCGTCTTTGATGCGCACAGGCGGATGATGCGGGGATGCAATGTAGACAGGAATAAACGCAGATCATCCTCTGGCTGCAGCCTTGACCGGTACTTGCTTTTGATCAAAGTCAATGTGTAAAGCCCGCACTCACACAGGTAGGCGGAGGTGAAGGGAATGAGCACTTTTACAGCCTTTTTGGCGAGGTGGGGGAACTCGGTCTCCACAGACAGCCAAAAGTGTGCAAGTGACGTTTTCTGCCAGACGCTGTCTCCTCTCACTTTTGGGTAACTTCACTAAAAATCGATCCATGTTGCCGCTCGCATAAAGTTAGCTGAAGTTAACTAGCTAGATTTCACTGTTTCTCGTTAGCTCTCTGGCGCACCCCCGGGGAGGTGCGCATCACACTTTGAAAACCGCTGCATTACAGAATGGAATTGCAAATGTAAGTAAAATGATGGTGAACAGCACCATGCCCACTCCCAGGTAAAGTAGTTCCTCCGTGGAAGTTGGCCTGTTTTAAATGCTAAATGAGGTGGATTTATAAAATAGTGTAATGTAATATAGCTTTTTCATTATTTGCAACCCCTCAAAGGGCATTTACATATACAACTTAGAATTCATACATTACTTAAACTAAGATCCAAAAACACTCACACACTGTTGGCCATCAGGAGCCATTTGGAGTTAGGTATCTTGCCCAAGGACACATTGACATGTTAACTGCAGGGGCTGGGGGTCAAACTGTTCAACCCCCTGAGCCACAGCCTCTTTCCTCTTCAGCAGCAGTTTCTTTGAACAAGTAGCAGAAAAACTGCCATCATATCTTCAGCAGTAGCACTAACAAAGCTAAAACTCATTGTCAGCAAGGAAGAAAGGTGTGGTAGTCGTAAACAAAAATCAGGACTTCATTGATTAGTGTGTTCGTGTTAATCTTCAGGAGGATGAGTGCTCAATGACAGTCCTTGGATCCTAACAACAGAAATGTAGAAACGTTCAAGACTTAATCAAGTAAAAACACTAGTGATAATAGACTCCTGGGATTTGTGAGTTAATAGATGTGTGTGTGTGTGTGTGTGTGTGTAGAGCCAGCCCACCAACAGGAAGGGCCACAGTGCCGTGGTGCTGGGCTCCTCCATGCTGCTGTACGGAGGACTCATCGACATGAAGGGGTCCTCACAGGACTTCTGGAGTCTGGATTTTGGTGAGTTTGACGTTTCTTTAGTCCCTCAAGAAGAGGAAACACTCATAGATGCAGCCATGTTTGCAGCATAAAGCGAACCCAAGTTGTCAGACACATTTACACGACAACAGGGACCAAGCCTCCTGATTTTCAACCTGAGCCTCACCTAAAACAGTCGCCTGAGATGTCAAAAATGTGATTTGATGTAATTACTACATTTTCTGTTCTCTGAGAAAAGGATATGGCTGACATACAGCAAAGAATAATAATGTTCTTTAATACACTGTATTATATTCCCGATACATCGGAAGATACACTTTTGGTTTCCTCTAATATATCATCTTTGACTAAATATTTTAGAAAAGCATAGTACACTGAAAAAACTGAAACGTTGACTTTAATTAAATGTATTAAGTCAACAAATGTCACACAGTAACTGTATGAGGTTACTTGAAAGCTATAATATAAAGTTGAACCTATTTAAATGTATTGCTTCCAAATAACCTTATATAGTTATGTGAATTCTGTAATAATACAATTGACATAATACATAGTAATGTTTGATTTGAAATTTTAGTTTTTTGAACAGTTGAATGAAAGAGGTAAAACTGAAACTTTAAAGTAGTATTTACATGTTGTCATTTGCAATTGCCTTCAGATATTTCAAGTTTCCATTGTGAAGAAAATTGCCATTTATTGTACAATGAATGAAGTGTAACATCAGTGGAAGGAGCTTCTCATTGCGCTCATCACACCAAACAGTGTCCTGCACACAGACGTTTCATATTGTGATAGTAACATGTATGTGTTGACTTGTTCCTCATGACAGACTCCATGGCCTGGTCCCTGCTGAGCGGCTCCCACCAGGCCTCACTGGGCCCCGGCCCCCGACACAGTCACTCAGCCGTGGCCCACCAAGGCTGCATGTACCTGTTCGGGGGCCTGAAGGGCCTGCGGGAGCAGAGAGACTTCTGGATGTGGGACTCCTGCAGCCACATGTGGAGTCCCCTCAGAAACAAGTGAGAAGTCACATGATCCGTCAGTCTGTCCTCTACAGGGGGGGGGCTTTAGGTCCACAGCTAAAAACACCACTGACGCAAAACACTTATAACAAATATACAGAGTTAGTTTTAAAAACAAATATTTTAATGTTTGTGCTTATAATGTACTTACGGTACATATTACATGTCATTTGTTAGACGCTTTTATCCAAAGCGACTTACATACATTCAGTACTGTGGACAATCCCCACAGGAGCAATTTGGGGTGAAGGGTCTTCCCCAGGGACACAACGACATAGTATCGTGGTGTTTATTAGATATTTCACTTGAAGCATCATGTGCCATGGTATGGCCTAGTTGTCTCATAGTTTAGAAAGCCATTGCTTAACGTCCTCAATAAATCCAGTGTTGCATTTAAGTACGTTGGTAAACCATGTATTTTGTTTTTCCTGTTCCTCCATAAGAAGTAAAGGGATATAGACTCATGCAACTTTGTGGTTTCTTCACCCATTTGAATTAAATCCCCCAGTTGAGTTTTTAATTGTGGGGCATTTTCATCCTTTTGCATGAGATCCTTCATTGCCTTGATCACACTTTTCATTTTGAGAACCTTTGATTGACGCTCTTTCTGGAGCCTTTCCATTTTATTCCCAATGCCTTAACCAGCGAGTTTGATTCCTCTCTTTTGTCCATCAATGTTTGACACATTGACCTCAGAGTTAGATTTTGATTCGCATTTGGCGTTTTCCATTAAGTGAGCATACTAAAAATATTCCAATCCACGCAGCCAAGTCAATCAGTCAATAAAACTATTTACTGCTGTAAATAACCACAAGCAATAAATAACCACGAGCAGCAAAACCAACACAAGCAAGCAACGAGTCCCCAATGGGAATTTGCTGTGTCGATGGCTATCTGGCTTCACCTCGTAGCAGCAGGCCTCTGCTTTCTTGTGCCCTACTCCAATAAAATCTTGGCATTTGAATGTTTCCTTTAAAGGTGGGGTAGGTAATTCACTTCAGAAACACTCTTTGTTATTTCCATGGAATGCTCTAAACATCCCGATAGCAATGAATATATTAAATGCTTTGACAATAAATATATACAAACATTTCATCTGTGGAAGCCGTAGCGCTGTAAAAAGCACGAGACAATCATCTGCCTCGGCCCGCGGCAGATGATTGGATGGCCTACCTGCCTGTCAGCCTTCCATCTGTGCACAAACTTATCTCGTGCCCTCATTGGTCATGTGCGCGTTCGTGTGTGTTGGAGGAGGGGCTCTGTCAGGAAGTCTGGAAGTTTTTCCGGTTGTGTATTTTCAAATTCTAGCGCACTCGAGCTGGTTTCTCCATTCTTACCTACCCCACCTTTAAGATCCACAGCGTTCCAGACCGATCCAAGGAATCTCCTATAAGCATCCAATTTCCGTAGATCAACGCTGCAGTTGACATGTTTTCTGTTGACATTGTTGCGGCTATAGGCAGTCCAATAAAAGCGGCCAGCAAGGGGCTAAACACGGGAAGATAAACACTTTGAGACTCTCAAACAAATGCTCCACTCCTTCCGTTCTGTTTAAACTTTTATTGCAGGAGAAACAAGCAAAAATACAATATATCCAAGTGCCGATAACCATTGCCATGCCACTGATGGTTAGGGATATTGCGGTGGAAAAATGTTGCAGGATTTCAGTATAAATTTGTGGTCAACAGAACGTTTTCCCCCCCGACTCACCCCCTCTCTCTCCATACAAAAGCACTCTGAGCAGGTGAGTGCAGCCAGGTTAAACAACCTCTTACCCCACCCAAACCCCAGTGCACGCCCACCACCAAGAATACTTCAAAAATACCACATAATAAATAGAAACAGATTAACCTTAAACGTGGCCTTACAAACACAAAGGACATTGTTGTACACAACCTACCTTAAATCTGCACATCATTTAATTGTAAAGGTTTTTTCGTTTTTTATAATAGTTTGAATTGTTTTGGTTGTTTTTCTTACACTTTATCTTCTTGAACTGTGTTTATGTACGCACCATATACACCAGGGGAAATAAAGCTGGTTCTGAGTGTTCCTACCTCTGCTTCACTCCCCCAGGTCCGGCCCCTCCAGACTGAGGGGCCACTCCGCGGTGGCCTACAGGGACAGCATGCTTCTGTTCGGGGGGGGCGAGAGCCAGAGCTCTCCACAGAACTGCCTCTGGAGGTACCACTTCAGCAGCCAGTCCTGGGGGCAGGTAGCCACGCTCCCAGGCTCCAACCCCCCCCACAAGATTCACCACTGCTGCACCGGGCTGGGGGCCAGCTACAGGTCTGACAGCAGCAGCCCTCCCCCCAGCTCAGAGCTCCAGCCCGGGCTGCTGGACGGGAAATTGAGACCCTTCAAGAATAAGTGCTTCCCTGCACAGCTCACCTTCCTGGGGTCGGAGGGGGGCATCGAGCTGGAGACCTTCAGCTGCTACAGGGGCAAGACACAATGCTCCAAACAGGACTACATCAGAGAGAGCTTCACGGTCACTGAGCCCCCGCTCATCCAAAACTGTCTGACCTTTGAGAACAAGGCTGTGAGGAAACAGTGGAGCCGCACCGAGGAGGAGGAGGAGGAGGAGGAGGAGGAGGAGGAGGAGGAGGAGGATGTAGCTCAGCATCTGCCTGACTTGCTGCTGGTGCTGGGGGGGAGACCCTGCTCCAGGGCCAGTCCTATCTCCGTATGGCAAATGACTCTCACTGACTCGTAACTAACATACAAACTAGTGTGTACAAACATGTCGGCTGTACGCTCAACAACACCAGTGTTATATCACCAGGCGTCAGCTTACATGCTCTGAATAAGGACATATATATTTTCATAATATCATTGTTGTGAGTTTCAATGTTTTGCGACTTTCCTTTATGCAGTAATCAAATTAAATATAGAAACATTTTAAGAAAAGCGTCACATTATTTCAGTTGTTGAACAAAGATCATTAGTATGATAGTGAAGAAACACAGCACACACAGTATTAGTGTTATCTTTCATTACCTGTCCTGCTTGGCTTTTAATGTGTACTAAAAGTATGAAACATATTTGATCCCCACAGGCTGTGTTAGACATACTGCACAATTCATTTATTAGAAACTGCAAACATGGAGCTGATAATAATGCAATAAGACCTGAATTACACACGATGGCGCCAGAGCTCAATTTATAGATCTCCAAAGAATGTATTGATTTAAATGTACCTTTTAAGTTGCAAACATTATTTAAAGAAAAGAGTGATTACATAAAAATGCCTATAATTACAACAACTTAATGTTGTGTGTATTTCTGCACTAAATCAAAGAGAACAATTTGGAGTTGTTGTTATTTATATGTTGTTATTCTATGATTGTACTGGTCCGGCCCATGAGATCCAATGTGGCGTTATGTGGCCCCTGAAGTGAAATGAGTTGGACTCCCCTGGATTATAGGTAACATATCACTGAATTTTGATATCAAATTTCCACAATTTGTTGGCCTAAAATCAAATTAACAGTGCTTTCAAATCACTACACTCATTGTTATTACATTACACTCCTGTCCAGCTATACATTTCAGAAACCTTTTCTTAACAAACATTCATTTTACACGGAAAATCGTGGAATGATTTTCTGCTTTCACCAAATCTGAGTTTGACCATCAGGCCTGCAAACATTCTATCAAGTGTCCACCTTTAAACTCAAAAAGCTTAACTTGTTTCTAAACTGATACAGCTTTGTGTGGTTTTACAGGGATACATTCACATTTCAAAGGCTAAAATAAAGTAAACGTTGTTGTTGTTGTTGTACATGGTGTGTAGTTGCCAGGTGCTGCAGGTTCAACTCAAAGAGTCAAGTCAACTTGTGTCAAGTCGATGTGTGAAGTGAAAGATCTGAATGGTCTCTATCCCTTTACAGGCTCAACGAGCTGTTTCCATGGCATCTACGTACATACGTTTGTGCGTGCAAGTTAGTGAGAGACTCTTAAACAATCGTATGTTTGCCAAATATGATTTCATTTCATATTGGAGGTTCTTTCACGAGGACATCTGGCTTCTTTTCTTTTTTGTTGTGCTTCTTTGGCTTTGTTTAATTGTGCAAATAAACAAAATCATAAACAGTCTCAGGTGATGTGTGCTTGTCTTTAGACTCAGATACGTTATATAGAACATAATTGTAAACCGATAGATTTCAAATCAATCGGGACTGTCAATGATTGACACACAGCTGTCAATCATCTGTGTGTCTCAGGCCTCCAGCAGTCTCTTCATCAGCCAGTTTAAGGATCAAATGTTACCTTATAGTTATTTGTTTTACATTTTAAGAAAGGATTTCATTACAAGGCATACATCACAAACACAGACAGATACATCATCTACATGACAAACGACAAGTCAGGGGAAAAGAAAAACACATTTAAATGAACTTATAAGGTATAGTTTACACATAATGGATAAAACATTAAGATTCATACATACATTAACTGTCAGATCCTATCCACCTGGTCTTCATTAATGTTGTGTGGTCTATCATTTACACATTGTTCCCATCTCTCATCAAAGATATGAACCTGGTGGCTGCTTCTCATGGTTCATTTCTCCCTAACATAAATCTCATTTACTATATTCTTCCATAGTGAGTTAATTCAGTTATTATCTTTTAACCAATTCCTTGTACTTGTTTAATAATTACTATTCTTATTGTAGGGAATCATTTCCATAGATGTTTACCTTTTGCCCTCTGACGCAGATGCCCAGCCTTGGGCAGCATGCTATCTCCCTTAAGGAGGGGCTGCCCCAGGGCCGGCCCTAGCCTAGGGCGACAGATCTGGAGGGGCGCTGCGCGGGGAGAAAAAAAAAAATAATAAAAAAAAATAATAATTAATTAATATTTAATTTTTATTCTGCCTAATTCTCTGCCCTTGATGTAATACATTTACATTAATAATTGAATAAAGGAAACACCATTTGCACCCCGGGCCGCATTTTGCATTTGCCCTGTACGATGTGCGCTGTAAGTGATGAAAGTGGGGGATGTTGACTTATCTGGCGCCCGCAGCTCACAGCCAAAGTGCGAGCGAGCCTCCGAGCGAGCAAGAGAGAGAGAGAGAGGGCGCGCATCGGTACCGCGGATTGTTGTTGGATTGAGGCTGATAACTACAGCTCAGTGAGGTAAAGGACTCTGAGGGTTTAGATAGTTCACTTTAGTCTAAGTTATCTCAGTGGGTCTCAAACGGTTTGGTCACAATTTATGTAAACAAATATTTCCATGGCACACCTTTGTAATTATTGGGATAAATAACAACAAGTTTGAAATCATTACAATTTATACTATGGACAGTAAACCAAAAATATGGTTTAAAACTGGAGATATTAAAAAATATGCATGAATAAATAAATGTTAACTAGGTAAAGTAAGATATGAATGAACAACAACAAATAAAATACGTTACATTTATCTGTTATTGGCTATGGTAGGTTATTGGTTATGTTCACATACTTATTTGATTATTAAAATGTAAACCGATCTTTTTCATATGGGTGTTTTAGAGTTGTACCCCTAGATCAGGGGTGTCAAACTCAAATACACAGTGGGCCAAAATAAAAAAATGGGTACTAGTCGAGGGCCGGACTGGTTCAATGTTTATTGCAGAACTTATTGAATGAACTTATTGCACATATTAAACCTGGAACTAACAAAGCTTAAATGATTGCCTATAAAAACAACATTACACATTAAATAATCAGTTGCATTCATTTCTTATGGCTCTATCTGCAGCTTTTCCAGAGTCATTTCTTATGATCACATTTTCCCACAGGCCAACAACAGCTTCAAAAAAACTATTTCCCTCAAAGAAAAAACCAAACATGTCCTGTTGTCTCAAGAAAGAAAGTCCAGAAGGAAACATCCATTAAACTCAGTTTGCTGCTCTGTGATGCTAGTTCAAGCCAGATACTTGGACTCTCATCTTGGGTGCAAGTTCATCAATGTTTGGGCTCAGGCTCTGAGCTCTGAGCCTCAGGATTGAGTGAAGGTGTGCGTGCAATATACCGGCGGGACAGATCTAATAGTAATTAGAAATTATCCTGCGGGCCGAAATTAAATCCACCACGGGCCTGATTTGGCTCCCGGGCCTTGAGTTTGACACATGTGCCCTAGATCTAGTCTCTAGTAATTCTGCTCAAAGTGCACCAGATTGAAGCATTTTACTTTAAAATGTTAAAACAAATCTTTCCGGGGGGGCATACCCCCGGACCCCCCTAGAGGATGTGATGTCCACCCGCCAATTAAAACATGTTCATACAATAATGAATACATTTGAAACCTTCGTTATGTATATAACCAACATGTCAATACGTTTCAGTTTTTGTAGTGTATTGGTCTTTTTGTAGAGATTTTTCATTTATTCTTTATATATTCTATTGTGTATTGCTTGGACGGGGGGGGGGGGGCACCAAATCATAATCTCGCCTAGGGCACCAAAATGTCTAGGGCCGGCCCTGGGCTGCCCTAGCATTTTGTTGTTGTTACCAGTTTGTGACCGGTCAACTCTCGGTCAGAGATAGTTATTGTTGTGGGACACCTGGAACACATCCTTCTCGGGGTGTAGATGACCCCGAGCCATAAGCTTTTTTTTGTATTCCCTCTGGTGTTATCCCAAGTAGTATGTCCTTGTTTAGAGAAATGCCAAACATATTTGACATTTCTCTTATAACTGTTTCCCAGAAGCCACACAAATATTACAAGACAAAAATATATGACCATGGTTGGCCTTCTGCTCCCCGCATTCTCTCCAGCATGTGGAGTGACATTTTGTTTATACTGACTGGATCTGTGGTTTCTAGAAGTACCAAATTAAAACCTTCCATGTGTATTCTTTCCAGTAGTTGGTTATGCTAGGAATGTTTTTGCACGTGTTCCCAACCTTCTTTTGGAATATTGCAGGATAGTTCACTTTCCCATTTATTTGTTACATTGATTATACTGTGTTGTTCATCTTGATGGTTAACTTGTAATATTTTAACCATGTTAGTTAGACATTTTGTTTCCACCCCAGAGTCATACATTTGAAGCAATGTCCGAAAGATAACTTCTCACTTACAAATCTGAATGAATGGGATTTGGGTAAACCATATTGTGACGAAAAGCTGTTCAAAGGATTACATTTATTTATCACCAAACATTTGTCCAATTGACACAATTCCTTTGTTACATGTGTTAGGAGGTAAGTCTGGGAATATTAGATTTTCATTTCATTTTTGATTCTGGAAGACTGTCTTCCGAAGCATAAGTGTAGCAACAACCCATCTATTGTCCAACCTCATGTTCCAGCTGTCAATCATCTGTGAGCAGCTTCTCCACTGCCCTGTCTCACCACCCAGCATCCATGTCTTTGATCAGTGTGAACCATATGAACTGCCTTCACACACACTGCTCTCTGTGCGTCATATTCTGTGTGTAATACCAGCTTCATTAATATTTCAGTACTGTATCAGTGGAACTCTTTACCTTTTTTTGACCCTTCTTCTTTTCACAGGTCGTGGCATTGGTGTTGACACCACCAGTCATACAATTATAATATGAATCATTTCAATCTGCTCAAGAGATGCAAAACATTCAGTATTTATTCATATTATTCTAGTATCCATAGAAAATAACAAGGTACTGTGGAAAAAGTAACATCACCACATTTCATAGTTTAAATACCCACTGCTCTCATGTTAAAATACACTGTGTATTATTATATACACTGCCATATTCATCTACCTCGTGCATAAAGCAACATATTGCATTATCTACTTTTTTTATTTCCATTTTAAGAAATGATTAAGGCATACACAACAACATGAAATACATGAAATAACAATCCAGAGGGAAAAAAGATAGATGATTTACAGGATTCATTTAACAGATAATTGACACATCATTCATTTTCATAAGAATATATACCTTTCATCATCTAACCATAGGCTCATTTTTAATGTGTGTGTTGTGTCACGCACCCATTGTTCCCATCCATCGTCACAGATCTCAACTGAATTTCTCATGTTGTTTTTTCCATTCCATATATTTCATTTACGAGATCCTTCCTTTTATAGTTTATGAGTTTTTCTTTTAACCCTCCTATTGTCTTCCTCCCCCCCCCCTTGCTTTGGTGTTCGCGGTCAAATTTGACCGGTCCTGTTTAAACTGCTATTACATTAACACAAAAACCATTAATCATCACCAAATGTCATTGAACACCCTTTCAAACTGTACATATTGTATCAGACTACTGGTATACATGAAAACCTGCAGTAAATATACAAAGAATAGACACTGAACATGTATTGGTGTGCCAGGTGTGATCCATGTGGGGGGATGGGCACATAAGAGCGGGAAATGTATCAAATTGTTCTGTGTGTGTGTCTATGTGTGTGTGTGTGTGTGTGTGTGTGTGTGTGTGTGTGTGTTTGTGTGCCAGGTGGGATTCACATGGGAGGATTGGGCACATAAGGGGGGGGACCCATCTAGAGTATGTGTGGTGTGTGTGTGTGTGTGTGTGTTTGTGTGTGTGGTGTGGGGTGTGTTTGTGTGTGTGTGTGTGTGTGTGTGTGTGTGTGTGTGTGTGTGTGTGTGTGTGGGGGGGGGGTGTGGTGTGTGTGTGTGTGTGTGTGTTGTGTGTGTGTGGTGTGTGTGTGTGTGTGTGTTATCTGATCCGGATGGTTACTAATTCCTTTTCTTTATGGCGGTCACTTTTGACCGGGAACACCATGGGTGTTACAAAGTTGACTAAATCATCCAAAATTCAATGAAAGTGGTGATCAGCCATTTTATATGTTCAAATGTCTACTGTGAAGGATATCATAAAGCCTTGATGCAATGGAATGTAAAACAAAAAAGTTAAGATTGATGAAAGAAGTAAATCGGTCAGATTTGACCCGAAGACAACAGGAGGGTTAACCAATGTAATGTGTTGGAACTTTGGTCCCTAGGAATCAGTACATTTATTTATTTATCAATTTCTTCTGCTGTTTTTCCAAGTAGTAGGATATGTGTTTTGTCTTTTCTTCCTTTTTTTGATGGCCTTCTCCCAGAAACCACTCAAAATGTGCAAAATGAAGGTTTGCCTTCTGCTCATCACATTCTCTCCATCATTTGTTAAACATGTTCCGTTGTTATGTCATATTTATCCAGCATTTGCACACTATGTATTTATGTTTACAATTTTTATTAAAAATATATAATTTTTTTGTATATCCTTTAAAGTGCTTGTGACACGGTTTTCCCCCATCATCCAAACCATTAATTTCAGTAAATAATGTCCCCTTGAAACCGTTACTGAAGTGATTTTTGAAAATTTGTACTTTGATAACCGTTAATCTGCCCTTCAATGTGACCATATTCTGGATCTTCTCTGGGTCTGCTCTGGGATTCTTAAACTCCCGCGAAAAGGTGTGCCGCGTCACAGAGGGAAGACGAACGCTTCCGGAGTCCAGTATCTGTATGCAAACAAACGATGGCGCACACAGCAGCAAGCTCCGACTGCGATTGTAGTTTAATTTTGAATGTGTCTGAGAGCTCATATGAGGAGGAAGCATCTGATAGTGATAGCCTCGTAGACGATATTGACTATATGCCCTACAGATTCGAACCATATGCCTCTGAATCGGATGAAATTAACTCCGAGTCGGACAGTGGAGACGACAACCCCCCCGACTCTTTCCCTCCCTCGCGCACACACACACACACACACACAAACACACACAGAGTATCCTAAAAAACACATCACGTTTAAAGGTTGTTGTTCTTACCTGAGTTTTCTCTTGTTGCTCGAAGTAGGCACTTCGGGGGCGTTTAGCTGGGGGGTTGGCGAAGTCTTTGGGGCCTTTACGGATTTGGGAAGGCGTGGGAAAGAGAGTAGGCACTGCTGACGGCTTCAGAATCCGTCTTCGCGAAAAATCAATCCCAGTTTCAGCCATCAACAAAGGCCTTTCCTCGAAATTCTCGGCCAGAAAGTGGGCGCTGCATATGTAGGTCGATGTGGGGTTCATCACAGACCAGCCAGCCCTTGTGTTCTGCACGTTTTTCTCCCATGTGCGCTGACGCTTGACATCCGTTGGAAAGCTATGTATGCTGATGTTAAGTTCCTCATTTGCTGTATTGGAACAGCCAGACACAACGCATCGTCGAACCATCTCTACGCGTGACAAATCCCTTCTGTCCCTGTCTGGCTCAATGGGAGCAGAATAAATATGACCCTTTCTGACGCACTCCCGCCTTCGTCCCGAAAAAGGAAACTGAGTGAAGGACTTTTCCTGCGATATTCGAAATTATTGATATTTATCCACACGGTATCGCAAATTCATTTTTAAACTGATGGTTCGAGATGACTAGTAGCCCAACATTGCATTGCACAACAATAGGTGGGATGGTGTCACAAGCACTTTAAGTAAAATTCCTGTCTGTGCACACACTAACTCTGATTCTCAATCATACTACTTTTAAATAATATATAATGATATAGCATACATCTAGCCCTGTATTAAACAGATCTGTAATTATGCAAGCCAACCCTGCACCCTGCTTTACAACATATACAATTATCCTATGGTAGATTGTAACAAAATACATGTTCTCTACAAGTACTTTAGTACAAGTACTTAACTGTGGTATTTTTCCTGATTATTTTATGATATGATACTTATACTCCACCACAATTTCAAAGCCAGTATTGTACTTATTACTGCAATAGATGTATTACTTTACGGCAGCTTAATTTACTTAATTCCAATTACCAGCCAACAGAAATATAAATCAACTTTAAATTAACTATGATATACAGTATACATATAAGATATCCATGAGCAAAGTCATTCAAATAAGCTCCACCTTTACCAGCTGTGATTAATGCATCAATAATCATAATCCGGTCATCAAAATGATATAATCATGAAATGGTCCATTACACATATTGAGTACTACTTTTTTAAATGTAGGACTTGTAACCGAGTATGTTTAACAAATTATTACTTTTTATAATAATAATTAATTGTATTTATTTTAGCGCTTTTCCAAGTGCCCAAAGCGCTTTACATTACATTATATTACATATAACAGACATGTAATACATTGAACACTGTGGACAATACCACATATAAATAATACCCTTATAATTCATAGTATAGTACTTCATAGTGTAGTAATTCATAGTGTAGTACTTCATAGTGTAGTACTTCATAGTGTAGTAATTCATATTGTGGTTATTCATAGTGTACTTCATAGTGTAGTACTTCATAGTATAGTAATTCATAGTGTAGTACTCCATAGTGTAATACTTCATAGTGTAGTAATTCATAGTGTATTAGTCTATAGTGTAGTACTTCATAGTGTAGTAATTCATATTGTGGTTATTCATAGTGTACTTCATAGTGTAGTACTTCATAGTATAGTAATTCATAGTGTAGTAATTCATAGTGTAGTACTTCATAGTGTAGTAATTCATAGTGTAGTAGTCCATAGTGTAGTAATTCATAGTGTATTAGTCTATAGTGTAGTAATTCATAGTGTAGTACTTCATAGTGTATTAATTCATAGTGTAGTATTTCATCGTGTACTGTAGTCATTCATAGTGATGGCTCTGCTTACTTACCTTTTCTATCCATCGCCCTATCAGTGGGTAATGACACGTTTATATCGGTAGATGGCGCCATGCATGTATTAATCAGCAGCATACTCCTTCAAGCTTTTTTTGTACTTTTCAATTTGTTTTAATTGTAAACTATAGTTTTTATAAACATATTAACTTAATTCAAATTGTTCTTTATTATTATCATTATTGTAATTATTATTATTTTTGAACATTGTTTTAATATTCTGAATTAATGATGTAAAAAGACAGACATATAACTGTGTTTTAATTTGTTTCAGAAGTTATATTTCGTTGAGTGTAGGAACAGTGATCTTACATGAGTCACAGAGACACAACCATCGCTTAAAGGATCCTAAATTTGCATGACGACATCACTTGATTCAAAGAAGTTTGCGTTACAGCCGGCGTGTCACCATAATAAAACCTTGTTCCATCAGTGCGTCGTGGCTCTGATGCGTAGTAGTGAATAATCCCCTGCGTCCAGTTGGTGGAAATCCCCACGTGGTTTACGACTCCTGTATAAAAACTTTGGATTTGCGGAGCCCCCGTTGTCCCGATCTCAAAGGAGCAGAGGGTCTCAGTGAGCAGCATCCCGCAGGACGCACGGAGCTTCACATACAGCTGCGCACCGGACACGGTACCCAAGGCAGGCGCGTACACAAAAGGCACGGGACTCCGCGAGCTTTATTGTTCTCTGTGGAGCTGCAGCTGTGCACGTTTGAATGGGAGAGAGCGGACTGAGCACCTTTGGACACTAAGGTTCTTGTTTCTATTTAGTCTTATCTGCTTTGTTTTGGTAGATTACGCGTCTGACGGGAGCGTGTTATGACAGAAGCGCGTCAACTATCCAAACTTGTGGCACTCAGAGGGATGAAACTTTGCTTGTGTGCAGAGAAAAGCCGCATTGCTGGATCCTGAACGCACAATGACTGCCTGGAGTTAATTAGCCCCAAAGTTTCAGCAGCACTCTGGGAATATTTCATTGGCTTCTCTGGATATCTCTGTTTTGGAAGTGGATGTTCTCCCCGGAACTTGAAAATAAATAAGAACAGCTTTAACTTAAGAGTGTAATATTTCCCCCCCTTCTTTTTTTTTTTTTATTGCATTCGGACTGTAAACTAGGGAAAATGAGCATCTACGGTGTGACTTTGTCCTGTTTGATGGCGTGCGTTCTGTCCGTGCGCTGCAGCTCGGTGGCCGGGGTGGAGGCTCAGAGCTCTCCCCAGGAATCGTGCGCGTCCTGCGGCCTCAGGGCTCCGGATCAGGCGGAGCGGGTAAATATAGACTTTTTGGAGGCGGTCAAGAGGCACATCCTGAACCGGCTGCAGATGAGAGACAGACCCAACATCACGCACCCCATCCCGAAGGCTGCGATGGTGACGGCTCTGAGGAGGCTGCACGCCGGGAAAGTGCGCGAGGACGGCCGGGTGGAGATCCCCAGCTTTGACGGACAGGCTGCGTACAACAACGAGGTTCAGGCGGAGAACTCGGAGATCATCAGCTTCGCAGAATCAGGTAATCATCAATAATTCATCAGACACATCTGAAACGACCATTCGGTGAACCCACTCACCTTTTGAGTTTATGTAACAGGTAGCCGCGGGAAGCATGAGTTAATAACTTAACATCACTCAGATGAAATTTCATTCTGCAGAGCTTATCATGCTGATATGACTGAGCAGCAGAGATGAGATGAACACAAAAGCCATAAACTAATTGGATCCTCTCATAATTTTTTCATCTTCTTATTGCATCGCAATTCAGCCCTGGTGTTAAATCCTCCTGTTTTAGCCCAATGCAATTTCAAAAAGGAATCAATCTAAAGACAGAGTCCTTAAATTACCACCATGTGTTGTCTAGGGGATAAAAAGAGCCTCTGAATCCAATTTCATCACTAAAGCTGTGCTCACACTCAATACTCCAATGTATAAAGCCCTCTTTTAAATACGGACAAAGTCCCTCAATTGGCCATTTATCCCTTGCTCTAAGAATGTGTATCTAACTAATTCTCACAAGTCCAAAGAGAACACCCTTTCCTCTCACAAACACACACACACACACCACACACACACACACACACACACACACACACACACACACACACACATACACAAACACACTCACCTAAAATCATCTGCGCTTGACAGAATCCAATAATTGTCAGTTAGCAGTGTGAGAACCGACACAAACTGTTAGTTTAACAAAAAGAAAACATACAATTAAATACACCAAATAGGATATCTTACACACACACACAAACACACACATGCACACACGCACGCACGCACGCACGCACGCACGCACGCACGCACGCACGCACGCACGCACGCACGCACGCACGCACGCACGCACGCGCGCACACACACACACACACACACACACACCACACACACAACACACAACTACACACAACCACACATAAAACCATCCTGTAGTTTCCCATTGGCCTTGCCGCTACAATTAGCCTGAATGGGCTGCTTGGTCCCACCTTCCGATGGGAATGATCTGAGCTCTTCATGACAAGGGAACAAAAGCCGGGCTATTATTATAAGAGCACTGTGTGTTTTGCTGAACCCAACATGTCAACATGGAACAGAGGGGGGAAAAAGCAAGGAAAACAAAAGAAACTGCTCAGAATAATGCATGAGACATTTGAGTTTGTGGGGTTGGATTGGGGGAGTGTGGGTGGATGGTGTTGGTTGATGGTGGAGGGGGGGTGATATTGTGTGCCCATATTGCAGTGTTGTAAAGAATGCTTTTGTCGTTCTAAAGGTTCGCTGGGCTCCTTTGCTTCTTCTTCTTCTTCTTCTACTTCTGTGTTTTTTTTCTGGTTCCATTCTTCCTCACACCTTTGAGCCTTTGTGTGGCATTGTAGCATGGAGCTGGCTGGGCTCCCTGCTCCCTGGACCCCGTCTGCCTCCTGGCCAGCTGGCTCACGCCCCCCAGATCGGATGCTGCCAGCCGGGGCACGGCTCAGAGGAAAGGTCTCCAGAAAACTCTGCAGCCAGGGGAGCTTGTCCCCCCAAAGCATAAGGGAGCCTGAATTGTTGTTGTCACAGGCGGTTTGGGGGGTGAGGTTGGCACATGTATAGCCAACAGTAGCCAGCGAAGGGATGTGGATAGGTGTTTATGTGTGGGTCAGCTGGCCCCCCCTCAGCACAGGGTTAACTGCCTGCTTGTCAGCCAGGCAGCCTCTTATCTCCGGTTGCGGCAGCACAGAGGGGAGAGGTCTGCCAAGCGGCCCAGGGCAGGTGAGGGAGACGATGCCAATCGCCTTTCTCTCCTGACATGGTCCCGTGGGTCCTCGCTGAGGGATTTGGTGTCCCGTATCCACGGGAGCGGAGCGGGGAGCACAGTCAGGAGTGGAGGGGAGGACGAAAGAGAGAGGGGTCGATGGAGAAGTTCAGATCGGCACTTCTTGATTGCTCACTATTGCCGTTCGGACCCAGTGAACTCGCGGCGAGCGGTCCAAGACGCTGACTTCATTATGGAAGGTCATTAACTCCGGCCCGGTTCCTCCAGAGGAATCGGGTTGGCCAGGTTTACTTCAGGACACCACTCATTCATGAGGAGCTGTCAGTCAGGGTCCTGCTGGACCTGGTCCAGACATTTTCCACATTCACCCTCAAGTGTGTGTTTTAGTCCTCACTGGGCCTGGCTGCCTCTCTATAGATTGTGATACTATAAATGATGTATGCAACGTTATTAAAAATGCCCCTCAAAAAGCTTTAACAACAACAGAGCCAGTGCTGCGGAGGCCTTAACCTCTCGTCAACTACGCATCCCTGCCTCTCCATCCCCTCACCCCCTCACCCTATGTGGAATTCCTGGAGTGCTAGACAGGAGCACGCGTCTGCTCATGGTCCAGCCCTGCATGCTTCACGCTGCACCCTGGTCCTTCCACGGCGTGTGGTCTTGTCGACAGCAGCTTTGACTAATGACTGTGGGGCGGCCTGCCTCCATGGCCTCCTCCCTGACTTGGTGGCACAGGTGGGGACATGCTGAAGCAGCTCTTTATCCTCCACACAAGCCCACCAGGTGTCCTGCCTGCTCACTAGGAACTTCTCCACTGCGGGGGTCAGGCGAGGCGTGTCCGGGCCAGCTCTAAATTGTTTGTAACACTGCATGAAAAGAACAATTTGTTCCTTCAAAGGACCTCAGTGGAGAAAGTCTTGTGGTATGTTCAGGGTTGGGTTGTAACGGAATGTAACGGCGTTACGTAATCAGAATACAAAAATCAAGTAACTGTATTCAGCTTGCGTTACATTTGAAAAACGAGTAATCTGATTATAGTTACTTTCGTAAACCTGAAGTGAATACATTTGATGCAGCGTGTCTGTGAGGCCCCCCCCCCCGCATCCAGATGAGAGAGAGAGATCTCTTTTAAAATATATTGAAAGTTAGAAACGGAGATGGTTCGATAAAATGTGCAAGATAACGTTTATGTAGCATTTCTTTATTGTCGAAATGATGACATTTCATAACGGGATCAAATCAAAGTGAATGGCCTGCTGCTGCTGCTGAATGCATGGGGCAAGTGACTGGAAAAAGTAAAAAAAGTTATTACATCGTTTCAGATAATAATAATAAATAATAATGATAATTCATTCTATTTAGATGCGCCTTTCAAAGCACCCAAGGACACCTGACAATTCATAAAATATTCTAAGGAAAGGTTTAAGACAGTACAAAGAATGCAGTCCGGGGGATGTTTTTGATGTGGGTGCAGATGAGAGGGAGCTGTCCAGAAGGACACCAAGATGTCGTGTTTGAGTTGTGCTCTTGATAAGCCATTAAAACAGTCAAATACGTGTCTCCTGTTCCCCAAAACATACCCATCTGTTATGGAAAAAGAAAGTATTCCAAAAGTAATCTGAATACGTTGTTGATACTGACGGAGACTAAAACATGTCAGCTTTACTCAGTAAAGTATCCAGGCAGCAGCTGGGTAAAGTGTTGTATTTATTCAACCAACCCAATACACTGTAGACTATAGATTAACAGTTTATTTCTGACCTTTGGAACAGTAGTTGACTCCTCAAGGTCTGTTTTAGTAGCCTTTGACCATACCACGTGACCTTTAGCATGTCCTTGGTCACTCGTCTTGGGATTGTAGATATTTAAATTGAGTTACTTCATTCTGATTCAAGTCCATGTGCTGATAACTTTATGATGTGACATGATGATTTATGATATGAAGCTGCAGAGCCCCTACTGAAGCGTCCTGTGATGAGGCTGGCCTGTCTGCAGCTCATAGTTGTTGCAGTTGTTGCAGTAGTCTTATCCTAAATCTCAGAACTATACTGAGATTGACTGTTCTGTTGTTGTGGAGGTAATGCTTTCATACGTTTAGTCTTGGTTTCTGGTACAAAGCATCAGCACTGGGTGTTGTTTGATGCTTCTTTTGATAACTGTTTGGTTCACAAAGAGCTGTCATATGGGGATAAAACAACTATTTACCTGTCCTTTTCCAGCAATAATTCCTATAATTTAATCATCACGCTTTAAGATTCAGGATAAAGATTTAAAGGCTGCATCGTCATATGCACAGTAGCTACAGTGTAGGTATGGCAATGAACATCTTAAGTACCAGGCTCCTCTAACAATGCAACATAAATATATATGACACAAAACAATACAAAAAAAAGTGCAAGAGAATGTTGCGGGACTAATGTAATGCATTGTCCTATCCTAAATGATGGTATAATTGATGTCATGAGGTTTTAAGATTTAGTATTATTGGTCAGTCAGAAAAATTGATTTAGTGAAGACTTTATGTATTGTTAATTGGCATTGTGCACTATTTTATGACATTTAATGAATACATTCTTTAAATGGTAGATTGATTGACAACATAAAGGTCTGAAGGTTTCCTTCAAATCGCGAGTAACTGTTAACCATGCATCAGTTATACCCCCCAGCTCTGTATGAGCAGTGTGTGCTCACCCTTTTTGAGCTCGGAGCTGTCGAGGCAAGTAAGAAGGCACGGTGCTAAATGAGGTGAGGTTAGTTACTTGTAGCCCTGAGGCGCCTTTACGCCCTTGGAAGCTGCTGCTCCGCTGATTCCTTTATATCGCTCACTTCAGATGCATTTCAATACGTTCCCACTGTGCACTTGATACATTGCCCGAAGGCTCGGGTATTGAGAAGGCTGATAGTTGATGTATTGCTAACCGTGGGGTTGGGTGTGTGTTCATGGCTGGGTGCAAATGTGTGTGAAGTGCTTGAGCTCCCAGCTGACATGCTACAGAGTGGAGAGCTGGTCTCAACAGGTCTCTGTGTGAATGTAAAGCCGCGGTTTACAGGAGGAAGAGGCGTGAGGCGCCTTAGAGAGGGGGGGCCCCGTCTTTGGTGGCCACCTGTTGACACTGACACACACTAATCAGTCGGCAAACAAAGTCATTTAGCTGCTTTCAAAGGCGCTGCTCCGCTTGAGCACATTGTACCAAATCTCCTGAAATAGAAACCTTTCAAGTTACCTCGGGGTAATTTGGAAGACATCATTAGGCTTAGAAAAAAAATACTGCCAGGGAGAGCCCATGGCCACCTTAAGACTCCCGGGATCTCTTCATTGTGCGGCTGTAGAATGTAGCCAGTGTCATGTAAATGGCTTTTATTTTTGCTTCATCATGCTTTTTGCTGGAAAGCCACGCGTTTGAAAGGCGGCTGCAGCGCGGCTGTCTCCCGGTGCCTCACAGCCCGCTTTGTGCTGTCACTCTCAGGGTGCTCACACTGGAGGGAGGGGGGGAAGGGGCGGGGTAGGGTGGTAGTGGGGTTCGGCAGGGGGGGTACTAACAGCGAACTCAATGAACCCCCTGGGGGCCTTGGCCATGTCCGCCACCCTCCCACCTTTCCCACTTGCATCCTTCCTGCTGTCCTTCGTCTTCTCCTCTGTTCTCCTCTCTGTTCCTCTTTATCCCTCTTTCGCTCTCTGTCTTTTTGGCCCCCGTCACTTACAAAGCTGGACCTGGGGCCAACTGGGCCTGATCCCAGAACCGGCCCGTCACAGCTGGCCTATCAGGAGTAGCCACGAGGTCACCTGATAGTGATTGAGGGCTAACAGAGAAAACAAGGGGAAAACAGCCCTTTAGAGCCAGAGCTGTTCACTTTTTGGGAGTTTATTATGCTTTCTATGTGGGCACATGCACGTGCGTTTACTGGAAATGAACCCAAGCTTTCTTATGGCCCTCAACAGCAGATAACGTTTGCTCAGTTTTCATGGTGATGGTTCAAGTTTAATCAAGTAAAGAATTTTGGAAACGTGAGGTCACAGCTCATCCTCACCTGTCCTCAGATCAGCTCTTAGAATAAGTGTTCTTTGTCAAATCACTATTTCTAAAGTCACAAGAACTCACTATTGTGTATAAATAATTTTCATCTCTTATTGCAACTAATTTGAAACATGCTATCTATAAGTTTTGTTTGCATCTCACATATTTATCTATTATTACCATAAGCAGTATTTTATTTCACTGTGCAGCATTTAATTTAACATTCTACTTTTAGCTCATCTTATCCTGCATCACTTGCATATTAGTCTTGCAACATTGTCTTGCACTATTTTATTTCTATTGTGTCTTTTTGCACTCTTTTTATAGTCCTTATGTTGCATTATTGGAGGAGCCTGAGAGTTAAGATTTTGATAACTACACTGTAGCTGTGCATATGACAATAAAGCTTTTGAACTTGAACTTTATGTTGTATCGTTATGTTGGATGGATGTCAGATTGAGAATTAACCATTCCTGTTTTTATTGTCTCCAACAGATGATCGCTTATCTGCCAAGTCCAGCCTATACTTCGTGGTCTCCAACGAGGGGAACCAGAACCTGTACGTGTCCCAGGCCAACCTGTGGCTCTACTTCCGCGTGCTGCCAGCCGGTCCTGAGAAGGGCCTCCGGAGGAAGGTGACGGTCAAGATCCATTACCAGGAGGCCGGGACCACCAGCAGTGCAGAGGGAGGCCCCGGGGGAGGAGGAGGAGGAGGGGGAGGGACCGGTCGCTGGGCCCTGGTGGAGAAGCGTGTGGATCTGAAGCGCAGCGGCTGGCACACCTTCCCCCTCTCGGAGGCGGTACGAGCTGTTTTCGGGAAAGGCAACCGGCGGCAGGACCTGGAGGTCCACTGTGAGGGCTGTGAGACGTCCGGCGTGGTCCCGGTGCTGGTGGACCCCCTGGACCCCTCCCACCGGCCCTTCCTGGTGGTGCGAGCGCGACAGGTGGACGGAAAGCATCGCATCCGCAAGAGGGGGCTGGAGTGTGACGGCACCGGCGGGGGCCTCTGCTGCCGACAACAGTTTTACATAGACTTCCGCCTCATTGGCTGGAACGACTGGATCATTGCACCAGCTGGTTACTACGGCAACTACTGCGAGGGCAGCTGCCCGGCCTACATGGCGGGCGTGCCGGGCTCAGCTTCATCCTTCCACACTGCCGTGGTGAACCAGTACCGCATGAGAGGGATGAGCCCGGGCTCGGTGAACTCCTGCTGCATCCCCACCAAGCTCAGTACTATGTCAATGCTCTACTTTGACGATGAGTACAACATCGTGAAGAGGGACGTGCCCAACATGATCGTGGAGGAGTGTGGCTGCGCTTGAGTCCGCTCCCTTCACTGTTGTTGAACTCGGAACAGTCAGAATGGCCTTTTGTACAAACAGGACGTTATTGTACGGTACACATATACAATATATCTATACCTACTGTATGTGCGAGCAACACGCACACTGGCACGTCTCACAAATGCAAGCGTCAGCGCAGTCCAGTGTCCACGTGTGCATGTGTGTGTGTTTGCAGGTGTTCGTGCAAGTGTGTGTATTTATCAGACTGAGTGACATGCTTGCCGTCCGTGTTTTGTCCGCTCAGCAACGATTGGTCAGTGATGGGTCGAGAAGGGAACGAATATATCACCAAATGATACTTTGCTCTAGTTTGCCATTTCTAGTCAAAAATAATGGCTCATCATCTCCTCTTGAATGAAGATAACAAGCGCTTAAGGAAAGTGACAGGATCAGCCATCGCTGAGGACATTATTGGCGTCGCCCCAACACTCCAGACCCCGCTCCTCGGACCCTCTTAAGTCATTTAAGCACATGACAGACTTTTGTTTTTTATAAAGCACTGACAATTCATCAGCTTATACAATTCAGAACACCAGCACTTCCCTACTCTGCCGACAGACACAGTCCGACTGTCCTCTCTGGTGGAATTAGACGGGCAGCGCTTAATGCCTTGCAGGATTATACCTCCAGAGAAAGGCAGAAGAAAGTCCTCCACAGAGCTGCTGTCCTCCTGCTGACTATGGGCCTCCACTTCCTGCTTGTCCAGAGAGGTGCAGGCCCTGCTACCATGACAACCAGGTGAAGGTAGACCTCATAAGTGCACTTCACTTGAGCACTTGCAGCGACGGAGAGAGAACGGCCCGCTGAGGCTCAGTAGGATCGGCCTGCAGACTGGAGTCGGGGCGCCCCCCCCACATTGCAGTGCAGCACTTCCAGAAACTGAAATGCACACCCTGATAGCACTTGTATAAAGAAATGCCTTCCAAGGGTACTGAGTGTCCTGTCCTATCGCTTAATAAGTGCCACATGAGCTATGCAATGTATAGTAACCTATCCCCATACCCAGCCTGCTCTATTAGACTGAATCCTCTTCTCTCCTTCTCTCTCGCTTCAATCCTCGACTCTTTATCAATACTTGAAATGTAATCTATCGCTTCCTTTCCTAAGCGAATGATTGTTGTGACGTTTGCACTGAAAAGTTGCGGGATTAGTGACACAAAAACTGCCATTGAAAAGTTATTTTTATAGAAGTAAATTGAATTTTGTTTCAAATGTATTTTACCTAATTAAAGGAACCAAAGAGGCCAATATTTTAGCTATTGTACTAAGATGGCAAGGCCATTGAGTTACTGTGTACAATACTGTTTAATCATTTTGCAATAGGCCTACCACTGTATCAGGGTACGATGTATGAAATCATTTCTTAGCTCTATTTTCATTCTCTGTTTTGTACAATAAGCAACACTTCATTTTTTCATCTTTAATTCTATTTTTGTTTCAGTTTTCTATTTAATAAGAAAGTTATTTTAGTTCCTGTCTAAGAATCATTTAGTCAAATAAATGTCATCTGTACAGTTTATGTAAAATAAAATGTTTTCTTAAATATTTTGTAACCTTAAATTCTTTCCTGTGTCATGTTTGTTGTTTTTTCTCTTGATGAGGAGTGGGTTGGGCCTATATTGTAATCCTGATGTTATGGGCGTGTAGCTCAATAAACAAAAAGGTGAGGCAGAAATAGTTAGGTACCGTCCGTCACACTCGTCTGTACTGGTTGAAACATAAAAGTGTCTCTCTGTCAGGAGTGTCTCTTTGAGCTGTAGAACAGTAATTACAACCATGATTAACAGCTCCCTGGCATCCTCAGAGCTGCCAGCCTGCAGAGCCTCACATACCTGCTGACTCCTATCTGACGTCTGCTGATGTGTTCGCATCACTGGGGAAGAAGTACTCAGATCCTTGATTCTAAAGTTCTAAAACCTCACTGAAAACACTACAAGTCAAATCCTGTTTTTAAAACTTGACCTAGTGAAAGTATGTTTTAATATCAGTGAGATGTACAATAAAAATTCTGCATGTTCCCTGTCAGTGTTTACTATTATAACATTTTTCCAGATTATAATTGCTGCTTCCTCGTTGCATTTTGCTGCTGAGGCTGTTTAGGGTTGTGCTCAATTTAACTGCTAAACATATTAAGTTTATACTAGATGAATCTACAGCAATGGGTCATATGTGATGAGATCTTCACATGTTGGGAGCTTTGTCGCTGTCTGAGAACTAATTCTCTCTAAAACCTTTCATGAGTTTCTCAGAAAAACAGCCCTGTTTCAGCTTTGTAATGATGCGTTGTCCAGAGAGCCCTTTAAAGCCTTTATCTATCACTGAAGAATTAGGAGACTATCAAGACATTAAGAAACATTTCATCCATTATCACTAAAATGTCCCAACAATTAGGACATACAGTACACAGTTTTTACTGGACAGGAAGGTGAATAAAAACTATAATCATAAAAAAAAATACATTTAAGTTGTCAGATAAATGTAGTACATTTTTTCCAAATCTGCACCTTATCCAAATGTATTTATTCCTATCTATACTTTTCTGTACATTACTACAACATTGTTTGTTATGATTGAAACCTCATGCACACTGGTTGGATGCAAACAGCTTTTCGTTGTTCTCTGTGAAATGCCTAAAGTTGAATCTAATCTAATCTACAGAAAAAGTAAAGAACCAGTTTCTTGACTTTATACTTGAGTACAGTACTTGAGTAAGGTTACTTAGTTACTTGCACCACCATTCGTGCAGACAGTAGTGTAACAGTATCTGTTGTTGTGTGTTGTGTGTTTGGAAACTCAGTCTGTTTCATCAGAGTGGTTCTCCCCATCAACACTCACCATGTTTTTGTTTCCCAAGGTAGCTTTAAAGTTGCCATAATGTGAGTGTCAACACTTTGTGTAACAGCACGAGGCTTGCCCGGCTGAACGTCTGCCTGTGCCAACGTATACCAACGGATCGGATCCATGTAGTGTTTCTGCAGGGCTCCACTGAAACACATCACGTCTCTGTGAAATATCAGCCGAATAATTACTCTAAATATACCTATTAGGATCTGCCAAGGAGTGCAATGAGATGTGTTCGCCTGCAGGGTAAATAGCATGTTAGGGAGGGATCAGAGTGAACACCTCTTCACCTGTACTTGGCTGGAGGAGTCACAGGAGCGGCAGCACGTTCCTCTCAGATACAGAAAACAAATCAGTGTGACGGTGCACGTGACTGACAGGAAGATAAATGTGCTGTCAGAGCTGATCTGGGGTTGTTTTGAATCTCCTCTGGTGGAGCCTGCACACAGATGACAGTCTGTGCTGGGAGCGGGGAGAGAGATGTGTAGCTGTCTTGTCACGCTGCCTAATGCACGCCAAGATCTCCACAGCTGGAATGTTATTGACGCTGAGCAAAAGGCTGAAGGCCATTAAGCATGTTCTGCACTCAGGGCCACACACTTGCATGCATTCTATCAATAATCACTGCGGCAAAGGTACGGATCCACCGCTGAGCACACTTTATCACGTACTGTCACAGGCTTTTTCCCAAAGTCACACATATGCACTATAAATAAAACACTAAACACTCACACACAACCTCCACAACCCCTAGTTAATCAGCTTAAACAAATATTGTCCTTCTGCCCTCACTCATCCAATCCCGCCACAGGTTGAGGTCATGACAGCTGCCAAGTTGATGGGGTCAACCTGGTTTATCAACGCAATAGCATTCATTCTTCCAAAATCAGCCCGGTCCACATTTACTTAATGCATTTATGACTCTTCATCGCCCGGGGCCAGGCATTCCTCCGCTTCGCTTCACTGGCGTTAGGCTCCGTGGAGAAATGTGACGCGCGTGTTGATGTTTTTTTTGCTTATCCTCCACCAATGGAATTCTAGGGATTTATTTTTCATTTTCTGACTCAAAGATCCCCCCCCCCCCCTAACCTATGATCGCAGCCCGTTGCTAAAGTTCACTGAGCTAACACAACAGGATTTTCGATTACCGGCGATTAAAGCCTGACCCTTTGTTTCAGCCCTAGAGACCATGTAAAGGCACTCTTATTCTAAGGATTTATGGTGTGGGCCCCTAAGACAGGAGGCTTATTCCACCCCTGTTTACTTCTCCCTACAACCTAAGGTGACATTTTGACCTTTGGAGCAACTCGGACTGAGGTCCCTGCAAGCTCTCTCTCACGGGCGGATTACTGCAGGAGTAAAAGGGGCTTTGCAACTTGAAAGCATATTTGTGAGCACTAATGAGAAAAAACTTCATTAATCCAATCATTCTTAATGGCTGCGCTCCGTGTTGCTGCATTTCCTCTCTGCTTTTTTGTTTCGTTTTAATAGACGGCATCAGAAAAGATACTGGTTGGATTTCACCACACAGACTCTGTAATCAGTGCCAGGTTAATGATGCTGCTGCCGCTTTGTTATTGGCTTCTGAACACAGGAATCATGTTCGTCAGCAGAGGTGGGAAGTAACTAAGTACTTACTCAAGTGTACAAGTACAATTCTGAGATACTTGTACTTTACTTGAGTATTTCCGTTTTACTTAATACTTCTTCTCAACTACATTTTAAGGGAAATAATGTTAATTTACTCCACTACATTAATTTAACAGCTTTAGCTACTTTTACCAACATTCATCTTTAAAACTTAAACTAGACAAACTCTTTAAGTCACAAAAGAGTAAAACAATTTAATTATTATACAAAAAGTAAATCAGTAAAAGTCAAATGCTACACTGAAAAAACTGAAACGTTGACTTAAATTAAATGTATTAAGTCAACAAATGTATATAACTGTATTAGGTTAGTTGAAAGCAATAGTATTACGTTGAACCTAATTCACATAGAAACATTTAATTATATGAACACATAAAGGCCATTTTTTCTGAACAATGATTACTTTAACTTTTTATATTTGAAGTACATTTTGCTGATAATACTTTGGTACTTTTACTAAGTACAATTTTTAATGTAGGACTTTTACTTGTAATGAAGTATTTTGACAATAATGCATTGGTACTTTTACTCAAGTAAAGCCTCTGAATACTTCTTTACCTCTGTTTGTCAATACAACTCCACTGAAAACACAGGGAAACTGAACATGTTCTGCAGATCATTCTCAGCAGCATTGGAGCTGACTGACACCAGACCTTCACATATGTCCAGCTTTGAGAAAACACCATTAACACTGGCCCTAAATGCTCTTAGCAGATCAGTAATTATATTTGTCTCTCTCCGCATGTCGTAGCTGTGGAGGTGAGGGGGTCAGCGGGCCACACTGGATGGTGTGTGTGTGTATTTTTGTGAGTCCACAATGTCATAATGTCAGGGTTGTTCATCCCGTTTTAGCAAAACAACTGAAGCCTTGTCACCAAACCCCCCGCCCCCCAAACCATGTCTCCCCCTCAGCCCCTAAACCTCCCACCTCCTCACCCCACTTTCCACCACGCTGACCCCATGGCTCCCAAAGCACTGAAGGCACACTCAGGGGCCACAAAGCCTTCATTTGTGTTGTTTGGTGTGGTATGAGGTTCACCTCCATCAGGGGGTGCTGGGAGTGGAAGGAGGCAGTGAAGGTGGGGCCATGATGGACCCCCAGCCACTCCATGGACATTACATTAATGCACACAATACGAACAATATGTTGTTTTTATTTATTTCATTTAAGTATTGTCAGTGTCTTTCCACTTTTTGCAACAATTCTGCACATATTCTATTTTATTATTTTGTCATATTATACTGTGTGTAGTTTTTTGGTATATCTATATTTCATGTAAATATTGCTCTATATATTAAAGTTATGATGTTTTTTTTTAATAGATTTTGTTATTATGATTATTGTTTGGTTATTTAGTCAGTTACAATTGATCTTCTTTAACTGTGTTTAAGTATGCACCATATACACCAAAGCAAACTCCTCGTGTGTAAACCTGTTACTGATTCTGATTCTAGACTGCAAGCTCAATGTCACTTTGTGTTCTTTTCTCCAGACCACATGTAAAGATTGCATTTCTGCACCTTGATTTGAATCAAGGCTTGTGCACAAGAGTCAAGGGTTAACTTATTTGGCACTCTTTAAATATTTAAAAAATATACATTTAAAAAAAGAGTGGTGCAGTAATGGGTCCTAAAACCCAGAAGCGACTAAACATTGTATGACTTCCGGTTCCCTGATCTCTAAGTCTGTTTTTGCTTAGAAGCCTGAAATAAGATCTGTGGTAACACAAGGTGAAGAGATTTACACACTCTGTTCTGCAACTTTGAAGATATCAGTTCTCCCATTCGTACATGTCTGAAGCTTCAATTTGTCATAAAAACTGTAGTTGCTAACAAGTGACTAAATGAGACACCCCGAACATTAGCTGCCTTCAGCTTAGCAGTGATGATGTGAAGTCATGTGACCTGACGTAGTTCCTATAGCCTAACATTAGCTTTTTACTTCAAAAATCATAAAGTGGTGTTTATATGTGGAGATCAACATGTGTAAGTATCACAGACGTGTGTTTGCCTCAGAGCTTAATTTTCTGTAAATCCAAAGTATAAAGTCCCATTGCTTTTTAATGAGGGAGCCGTTGTGATGCAGTCGACAAAATTAAAAGAAGAGAAAACACCACAAAAATGTAGCAACATGCTATCAGTCAATATATCCTAACCAGTTCAGTAATGACGTCCCATGTGTTCAAAGCTGATAGTGAGTCCTTTTGATAGAGCACAGACCTTATTAAATGCCAGTTCCAGACGTGAAAACAAATGCCTGAATCTGTCCCACGATCAGATCTGCTCCGAAAGGCCAGGAGCTTTTTCTGTAATCCTGCGGACAAACCAACAGAAACAACAACATGACACTTGTTTCTTTTTATTATTTGCTCATCATCCACACGTAATCTTGATAAACTGCAAACTAATTGTTGTCCTTCCAAACTTGAGTTTGAAAACAGGACCAGCATTATCCAGAGCTTCCATAACTCAGTTTTCCTCTGCAGGTAGACATGCTCAGTTGTTATAAAGACAGTTTGTCCATATTGTAGCGTCTCGCTACAGGAACACAGGGAGGCTTGGTTTGTCCTTTATCCGGGAGTTTATTATACAGATCACAGGTGACTGTTGGCCGTAACCACGCCAAAACAATCCACTAACTCTGTCGTATTCTCACTCTCCGTCACATACCCCGCTAGTTCTCCCCTAGCATTTCGCGTCTCTCCCTCCAGGAACCTCCCTCCTCCAGCCCCAACCAACCAGACAACACTCTCCCACCCAAACCCACAGCTACAGGTCACAAGAACCGTCCATCAAAACAGTGGCACGTTCACTGACACTCTGTAAAATGCAAACAAACTCTGAACAACAAACACATCAAACATCAACATTATAACCAGTCCGTTACACTTTCCCCCCTCCTCAAAGTCCCTCGTCCTCGAGGGAATAAACAAAGTCTCTCACTTGGTTAGGGGGTCTGCGGTTTCTCTGCGGCCGTGCCTGGTCTGCGGCAGGGGGAGACAGGCCCACCGTGGGGCCCAGAGTAGGACAAGGGAGAAAAGGTCCAGGTTGTGGGGAACCAGGCAAGGTCCCCGGGTCGTGAGAGGGGGGTTGGGGAGAAGAAAGAACAGTGTCCCTAGCCCCCTGCGTCTCACCAACTGATCCTAGTGGTGTCGCTGTACCCCGATAGGGCGCCAACCTGTCCCGGTGAAGAGCAACTATTCTCCCTCTCCGCTGCAGTTGGACCCTGTAGACGACCTCACTCAGTCTCTCCAGAACCCTGCAGGGCCCTTCCCAGTTGCTGTCCAGCTTTGGGCATCTGCCCTTCTTCCTCTGTGGGTTATACACCCAGACCAACTCGCTTGCACTGAAATGCCGTCCTCTAGCATGCACGTCGTAGTTCCTCTTCTGCCTCGCCCCTGCACTCTGTAGCTGGCGCCTGGCAAAGTCGTGAGCAGACTGCAACCGTTCCTGGAGTTTCCTGGCATATTCAAACCCTAGGGGGTCCACAGGAGCGTCGGGGGGCAAGCCCATCATCATCTCGCCCGGCGTGCGCATCTCCCTTCCTAACATGAGGAGGGCAGGGGAGCAGGAAGTGGAATCTTGGGTCGCAGACCGGTACGCCATCAGCACGAGGGGGACATGGGCGTCCCAGTCTCTTTGGTGTTTCGCCATCACTATGGCAAGCTGTTGAGCCAGTGTGCGGTTGAACCTTTCTACAAGGCCGTCGCTCTGTGTGTGAAGGGGTGTGGTGCGGGTCTTATGGGATCCCAGTTTTTCGCACATCGCCTTAAACACTCGGACTCAAAGTTCCGGCCCTGGTCTGTGTGTATGACTTCAGGCTCCCCGAACCTGCTAAACATTCCCTCCACCAAAGCGTCCACAATAGTCTCTGCCTCTTGATCTGGTAGGCTGTATGCCTCAGGCCACTTAGTGAAGTAGTCCATGGCTGTGAGGATGTAGCGGTTCCCTTTTTCTGTGCGGGGAAACGGCCCAAGAACATCGATCCCGATCCTCTCCATTGTGCACCCTACCGGAAACTGCTGGAGCTGGGCATGAGATCTGTCGGTAGGGCCCTTACGTGCAGTGCAGCTGTCGCAGCGGCGACAGTAATCTTCCACATCTCGTCTGTGTTGGCCCCAGTAGAATCTCTGTCGCAGGCGGCGGAGAGTCTTAGAGACCCCAAAGTGACCAGATCCTGGAGTTCCATGCACTAACCGAAGTACCGTCTCCCGCAGGGTCCTCGGCACCACCACCTGCCACCGTGTCTCTCCTGCAGCCGGTTCCTTCCACCCCCTCTGCAGCACTCCATCACACAGGCGCAGGGCTTCAAACATTGACCATAGCCCTTTAGTGGCACGAGAAAACTCAGAGACCTGTTCCCACCGGGTTTGTGTTGTGCAGCCACCCAAGCGGTTACCGGCCTGATGTCGACATCCCCCTCCTGATTCTTCCTCCATTCGGCAGCATCTACAGCTAAAAGTCCATGGTCAGTTGATGCCCCGACTGGTCCCACAGCTGCACATATCACCTCAGCCTGTAGACATTCCCTCTCCTGTGTCTCTCTCTTCACGCAGTAGCGGCAGTCATCACTGTAGCAGGGGCGGCGGTAGAGTGCATCAGCGTTGCCGTGCTGCACGCCAGGTCTGTGAATTATGGTGAAGTCATATGCTTGTAACTCTTCAATCCAGCGTGCCAGCTGGCCTTCTGGTTCTTTGAAGGACATGAGCCACTGTAAGGCAGAGTGATCAGTCCGGACTGTGAAGTGGAGGCCCCCTAGGTAGTACCTGAAGTGCCGGATGGCGCTGACCACAGCAAGCAGTTCCCGTCTGGTGACACAGTAGCGGCGTTCAGCTTTATTGAATGTTCTGCTATAGTAGGCCACTACTCTCTCTCCTTCTGGTGTCACCTGGGCCAGCACGGCTCCTGCTCCACTGTTGCTCACTAGAATTTATAATTGTAGGCCTTTATTTGATTGCCTTACAGTTTATGCTGTCTAAAGTATGTTCAATAGAGTGAAGTTTACATCGGTGTTAAAATGCTCGTCATTACTGTAAATACTGAATACCTTAGCCGTTATTTTTAATATGCTATATCACACTGCACTTAACTGCTTCTTTGCCATCTGGTTAGATGCTAAAGCTGATTCTACCGGTGCTTCTCAAAAAATTACTATATGATAACATTTCTGTAATTTATTTCAAAAAATGAAACCTTCATATATTCTAGATTCATTATATATATAAAGTGAAATATTTCAAGCCTTTTTTGTTTTAATTGTGATGATTACAACTTACAGATCATGAAAATCACTAGTCCTGTATCTCAAAATAGTATAATATTAGATAAGACCAATCAAAACAGGATTTATAATACAGATATTTCGACCTTCTGAAAAGTGTGTTCATTGATGTACTCAATACTTGGTCGGGGCTCCTTTTGCATAAATTCGACATGGTATGGAGGCAATATATTCCATGATATTCTAATTATTTTGTGAGCTGCACCTGTAATCATGATTTCTATAATATGTCTTAGGTCTAGCAAATATAATGCATCTCTTGATGGTCACATACTTCTCTTCTCTCTTCAGATGCACTTTTGAAATATTTTGGGGCCACCTGCAGACACCTTCCGCCCAGCACTGCAACAGCAGCATCAATTATACTGTATATTAGGCTATTTATACTGTAGTTTACTATATTTAGAATATATTATCATTTGTTGTGTCTGCTCTAATTTGTCACCTTATTTGTATTGTATTTATAATTCATTTTATGTTACTTGTTTTGTATTTAGATTTTAATTAACCTCTTAAGGACGAGCGCCCCCCCAATCGGCGCTCGTGAAAGTTTTTTTTGGAGACTGTGTCTCAGGGCTTCTTAACATTTATGAAACCTATTAATGTCAGACCAGATTAACGGGAAGAATCTCAGCTAACTGACGATATGAACCATTTTTACCAAAAATAAATACAAGTCTCATAAGAAGCGTTTAAATGACCCCTGAGCGAAAAAATGCTAACGCACTTGGCACAGAACTCAAGATAAAGATACCCTTATTACTTATCGTAACTGCACATACAAGATATCCGATTAAAGCTGAGACTCCACAGATTATATAGGTATAGTATCATCACTGAGCGATCAGAACTCGCGACAGGGGAAGCAAACACAGACATCACAACACGTAGCTTTACGGAGCATTCACGGAGATCGTCTCACCTTAGCTGTTATTCTGATCAAAAGTCGTGTTCAATGGCATTAAAACGATAAAAACGCTGCTGAAGGTTAATCCAATGTGTCTGTCACTTTGAAAACATTATTTATAATCCATAATTCCATTTTTATGTAAAAATCTGAGAATAAAAGTTAGCTGCTAATGGTAGCCACCAGAGTTATCGCAGCTTCCGGTTTTGGCTACGCGTCACTCTCACTCCTTATTTGGTAACGTGTGTGTGTATGTGGAACTTTCCCTCGATTCCATTGGCTCTAGCGGTTATAAAGAGATTTCAATCATCAAAATCGACCAAGGGGGGCCAGAGATATGGAAAATCCACCCAAATGACCCCAGAAGTGTTTTTTTTTTGCTAAATCTCTCTAAAAAGGTCAAATGTCACTTTTTTTGCATCAATCTTGATACAGGGTACTTATTATATGTTATAGTTTGGATTCCTAAAGCTTTTGTCTACTATCCCATCATTCAAGGGTGGTTTTCACTATAAGTAATTTTTTTTTTTTGGAAGGACACTATAATTTACATTTTTTTACTGTGTTCAATCTGAATTTACTTTAAAATAAAAATATCTATATTGATTCTGACACTTCTACATCCATTGGCGCCAGCTAAAATCTGGCCTAGGGCAGCAAATTGGTCAGGGCCGGCCCTGCCAGAATCAGCACTTCTCTAACAGGGCTGAAATAGAGGGATATGAGGCATGGCTAGAATGGGTGATCTGTTTGGTATTTTGAGCAAAACACTTCATAGACATGTTTTTTTTATATTTGTATATATCTGAGACCTATAATATATGCCTAAAAATAGTATAATAGGAGACCTTTAATATAATGCTGATGGTTTAATTTATAGTTTTGTTGTATGTTTTTCCAATGCTATACTAAAAAATATTGTCTTTCAAAATATCCATTTAGAAAGTAACTGGTTCAACAATCTGTAAAATTAATATAGTGCAGAAAAAAAGTAAAAGTTGGCTTCCAAAATGTAGTACAGTAGAAGTATAAAGTAGAAATACAATGAAAATACTTGGGTAAAGAACAAGCACTTCAAATGTGTACTTAAGTACAATAATTCAGTAAATGAAGATTTCTGAACCAGAGAAAGTTTGCTATTTTTGCTTGCTAAATTACCTAAATCCTTACAGTTGCTGACCCTTAAGACACAATAAATAACAATACTTTAATAAAACTATATATATATATATATATATATATATATATATATATATATATATATATAACCTATATATCTTCACACTGCAGTCATTCAGCCAAGGAGCGGCTTTAATCTGCCCAATGAATTTACGCGACAAGACATGCTCCAAACACCCTCAATGTGAACACCCCACCCCCCTGTACTCCACATTATTCATGCCTTTGGACATCTTACTGTTATCCCCGCCCCCCCCAGACCTGTTGACCAGCTAGCTACATTTAGCTCACCGATGGTATTTTGGACAGATGAGGATTTTTTTACATCCTTTAAAAGGGAAAGGAATCCTGGTGACTAACGTCCAGTCCACGTTGGGAGTTAAAAGTAGATCCAGTATGTAAACAGTCTGGCTTTTGTTTCCGAGGACCGACCATAGTTTCTGTCCACACTGCACTGACGTCGTGTGTGTGTTAATCAGCTCACTGATAGGCTGGAAGGCATGGCGGCAGTGTGTGTGAATGAACCTACTCACACACTCCGAAGGAAAGACAAACACTCATGCTCCTTTGTGACCAGTGTGTGTGTGTGTGTGTGTGTGTGTGTGTGTGTATGTGTATGTGTATGTGTATGTGTATGTGTATGTGTATGTGTATGTGTGTGTGTGTGTGTGTGTGTGTGTGTGTGTGTGGTGTGTGTGTGTGTGTGTGTGTGCATGCACATATTAAGAATATCAATGGTATTTTTTGATCAAAACTATCTTACATGTTTGTATTGTAATGTATTGAAGGTTTATGGGTACAAGACAGATCTAAATGATATGAATCAAAGTCCTCTGTGTGTGTGTGTGTGTGTGTGTGTGTGTGTGTGTATATGTGTGTTTGTCTATGTGTGTATATGTGTGTTTGTATATTTGTGTACATGTGTGTGTGTTTATAAGTGTTTCTCTGTGTCTGTGTGTATGTGTGTGTGTGTGTGTTTGTATATGTGTGTATATATGTGTGTGTGCATATGTGTGTGTGTTTATATGTGTGTCTCTGTGTCTGTGTGTATGATGTTGTGTGTGTGTGTGTGTTTGTATATGTGTGTATATGTGTGTTTGTATATGTGTGTATATGTGTGTTTGTATATTTGTGTACATGTGTGTGTGTTTATAAGTGTTTCTCTGTGTCTTTGTGTATATGTGTGTATATGTGTGTGTGTGCATATGTGTGTGTGTTTATATGTGTGTCTCTGTGTCTGTGTGTATGTATGTGTGTGTGTGTGTGTGTGTGTGTGTGTGTGTGTGTGTGTGTGTGTGTGTGTGTGTGCCAGAGGGGAAATTCCATCCAGGGGGATGTGAGGTGTGTCTGAGGATCCTCTCTGACCACTTTAAAGCGGGCCATCATCAGCGTTCCTGTGTGACTCTCGGCCCCAGCTGCATTTCTCTCTGAGGGCTCATTATTCTGGCAGGTGCCCTATTGTCCCGTCTTTGCGGGCCTTTTCATGAGCATACCAAAAACACAACACCAAACTATGCAGGGAGGAGGAGGAGAAGAGGGAGGAGGATGAGGGGGGGGTGAGTCAAAGTGAAGAAGACTCTCAAAGTGTGGCATCAAAAGAAGAGGAGAGGCTTTGTTCAGAGGGACAGCCGGTGGTTAGAGGCTGGATGTGGTGTGGCGGCCACTATAAAGACCCTGATGTGAGGATGAGTGTGTGAGTGAAACATGACGGGACGCTCTGCAGTTCATAGCAGGAGCGCCCCCCATTTGGCCTTAAATTGACATTTTTGTTCCTTTTCTGGGTCGTTCCTGGTGAGTTTCCCCGTGTAATGTCAGCCGTTGTGGTTTCAGGAGTGAGGTGCTGTAGGGCGCTAACACCCCCCGCTGGGAGAGAGACTGTGCGTGTCTGTGTGTATGACCTCATGGGAAAGTCCTTTTGGTCTGGAATAAATACAACAAAGGAGCTGTTGACAGATGTTTCAATAACAGAAGAACAACTGATGCTGTTGTCTTTTAATCTGACCATGTGTGCGTGTGTGTGAGTCTTAGTGTGTCTCGCCAGCATCTTAACATAAACTGAACACACACAGTGTGTGTGGAGAAGCTTCCAGTGGAGGTGATTATCATTTGGTAGAAAAATATTAGAAATTAGATTTCAAGAATAAAGTATTTGGAAATGAAAGTAGTATCTACTTTGGATACATTTGGTAATATTTCCAGAAAAAGTCTTATTATATTTTGTATAGTTATAATGTTATAATTAGAGACAATTATGAATGTTCATAAGAAAGTTTTAAGTTTAGTTCTAATGTCTGAAAATAATGTCATCATTTTGGGGGAAATGTAGCATGAGAAAGAAAGTGACAACGCTATGAGAAAATGTTTGAGGAAGAGAAGTGAATGTGATGTTTATGTTTGATTGAGAACAAAAGGAACACTCTGAATAAGGCAGGATGTTGTCAGAAGAAAGTTGGAATGCTAAAGAAAGTTAATCAAATATTACAATGTTTTATTACAATTTTCTGTTCAATTCTATGATCCCAAAATATTGCATTTTATTTTATAAATATCGCAACCTTTTCCTTTCCCTTAAACTATTTCAACTTTAGAGTCAATTTCTGACATTTTCCCCCAAAAAACCCTAATATTATGGACCAGAACGATCTGAAAGGTTTGTTTTGTCTTTTACAAAGGTAATGGGTAAATGTTTTTAAAGTATGTGTGTGAGTGTGTGTCTGTGTGTGTGTGTGTGTGTGTGTGTGTGTGTGTGTGTGTATGTGTGTGCGTGCATGAGCGTGTGTGTGTGTGTGTGTGTGTGTGTGTGTGTCCAGGTTTAAACGGCCTCCCTGACAATGCTCCACTCTAAACACATGCCTGGCGCCAGCTGCCAAAGGAGATAAAAACGAGAGGTGAGGAAGAAACATAAAAACATAAAAACAAATCCCCGGTATCTCCAGGTGATGAACAGCGACAGAGGAACGTTTACTTTTGCACGCTATCATATGGGACACGTTCAGATAGCTTCATGAGTTTTTTCTGTATTTTGACATTCCTGTATATTTAGCCGTGTTGTGAGTGAGCCGCTGCAGAGGGCACGGAGTCAAGAACATCAGAGGGGAAAGGACTGGGATGGGGGAGGGGGGGGGGGTCCTCTCTGGGCGTGGACCCATGGCTTGAGCTTGTGGATATCGGTTAGATCAAAATTAATTTTGCGGCGCCTTGGCTCGGGATCAGGGTGGCTGAGTGTGCCACACACAGCCTCTGATTGTGATGATGATGCACAGGAGGAGATACCATCTGAAGTTACCCACCCTCTAAAGTCGTTCCCCCCATTTATCTTATTTTTTATCTCAGATTACAGGAACAGGATCCCTGGCCGTGCTGTACCTCTGTGGCGAGCTCAGAGAACACACAACAAAGGCATCTGTTGTGCTAGGCGCTCATTGTGTGCAATTTAATGTCTTCTAAATACTTTTATTGTTGACTTTTTTAGCTGCATTCTGAACATTCCTTGTGGCAGGGCCAGGTTAAAGACGAAACATATTATTGCTTTTGAGGATATAACAAGACGAGACAAGGCTCAAAAACATCAGCCTGACACACATCGCCCCAGACAAATCTGCTACTTATTTCCAGTGGTGTAGAGTAACTAAATACATTTACTAAGTACTGTACAGTTTTGGTTACTTTGTACTTCTACCCCACTACAATTCAGAGGTAAATGGTGTACTTTTACTCCACTATATGTATTTAATACCTTTAGTTACTCTACAGATTTGGATTAATGATGTGAAATATAATCAAGTGTTAAATCAGACTTTAGTTCCACCTGGAGTAAGTTCACAAGCTACCCTGCAGTATACAAAGTCATTCAAACTAGCTGCACCTTTACCAGCTTTGAGAACACTTTAATGATCAATCATTATAAAACATATCATATATATTATCTGAAATAGACCAATCTGCACAATGACTACTTTTACTTTTCATACATTCATTATTACTTTCCTGATTTACTCGAGTAACATTTTGACTGCAGGACTTTGACTTGTAACAGAGTATTCCTACACTCTGGTACTTCTACTTTTAGGCCCCGTCCACACGGAGTCGAAACGGATTTCGAATCGAAGTCGATTTCAAAAAAGTCTTCCGTCCACACGGAAACGGCTCAAGAAACGTGTCCATCCACACGAGACCGCTCGACCCGCTGGAGACGCTGTAGTACATATGCCAGGCCTGTAAGTGGCGCTGTACTTCCGCCACAAAATACACCAAAAGCAGCGAATAAGACCGATGACGATTATTATTATTATATTATATTATATTATTATTGTTGCTGATGGTTGTGGTAGAGGAGCTGTAGATTTTGCACTAAAATCTGTATCATGGTCAGTAGCGTCTGGAGCACGAACGCAACCGTGTTGTTGTTGTTGTTGGTGAAACGCATCAGCAATGATGCGGGGGTGAGCAGGAGAGGTGGGGAGAGGCGGGGCTATGGCGTCATCGTTTCAGGAAATTATCGTATAGGGCGTACACACGGAGCCGCAAGCGTTTCGTCTCCAGACTTACCCACTTTGGGAGCCGTTTTCAAAGTGTATCGTTTTCGGGCTCCGAATCCACAGCTCCGTTTCGGCTTCGTGTGGACGAACCTTCTATACGATAAAGAACGTTAGCAGGTACAACTGATATCGTCTCCGTGTGGATGGGGCCTTACTCAAGTACAAGATCTGAGAATTTCCCCCACCTCTGCTTATTTCAGCTAGTGAGATCACTACGCGTGAAATCACTTAACAAATTGACACGCTGCATGATTAAACAAGAGCAGGCACATTCTTTAATTAAGCACTAACCTAGCCGACCTCATGATGTGAAATCATGAGTCATGCTGTTTTCTCAAACATACGATCATAAGGGCGAAGTAGCCTTAAAATAGGTACCACCTCCAGGGATGTTTTACTCAATTATTTATTTTTCTAGACACCACAGGCCTGCAGACTGAGGTAATGCCCTGTGAGAGATTCCTGATGCCTTACCTCATGCCTGTCTGACTGAGAAACGCCTCAGTTATCTCAGCCACTTCCTTCTCTTGACCACATGCATATCAGCTGAGGTAAGGATGGAGTGGCCTGGCTGCACTGACCTGATTAGATTGGGCCTGGGAGTCAGGTGGCACACAGGGTAAAGTGGATCACATGTACAGACAACATTCTATTTTAATAAGAATATGCTCATTTGCTCCTTATCTCAGAGACCTTATGTAAGAGAGGAAAGTTTAGCAGGGAAATCACGTCATATGTCTGTCTGAGTTTAATGTCTGAAGAACTGGCTCGCTGCGTATGTTTTTATTTCAGGACATCATCATTGAATTTATTTTAGGAGAACTTTACATACTTTGTCAGTGGTTAATTGCCGGTGGTGACAATGTAAGATTTGCATAATTTCAATTACTATGTAAGACTATAAACAAAGTAACTTATGGAGAGTTATTTACCTTATTAAGAACATTAAGAAATTAAGTAAACGTCCATGATAACGCTTGATTCTTCGTAAACAGTATCAGTATCAGTAGCATTGGAAAGGCAATGCCTTTTCTTTTCAAATGTTTGTATTTTTAACCCTTATTTTTATTTCAGCCACGTCCTTTGCTCTTTGAACTTTTCAGTGGCGGGACCTCAGCCCGTAGGGACTTGGTTAGGGAACCTAAGGGCTGCTGGTTTAAGTTAAGTTTGCCACCTGTGCACTGCTGAAGTGACCTTGAGCAAGGCACGGGACGCTGTGTTTATAAAAGCTGCCTACAGCACATAATACTAGGATGGGTTTAATGCAGAGTATACATTTCACTGTGTGTGCTGTGTACCTGTTGTCACATGTGAACACGCTTTTACAATACATAGAGGTGGTCGTGTCTCAGTGGGCTTGGGAAGTAGAAGGTCCCAAGTCCCAGTCTACAAACCAACCAAGTATGGGGTTTGGATTGGTTCAAAGAAAAGTACTAGTTCCACTCCTGAGGTGCCTTGAGCTACACACTGCTGACGTTGAGTCTAACTTGATTTCCATTTTCTTAATTTCCATTAACGTGTGCTGTGTTACTAGCCCTATGACATTTTGGGGACTAGGATAATTCAATCTTTAATTCTAGACTTTCAACATGTTACCTGACCACATTTATCAGAATCTTGAACAGAAGCTTGAAAGTATGTTAAAGAGGAGACTATGACTTGCACATGTTTAAATTACTTGGTTGTAATTGGCCAGTGAGCCCAGTTCCATACATGACTGACAGTTGCTAAAGAAACAGGGCCGGAGGAACAGTTTAAATGTAATGGATTTTTTGACATTTAAAGGCTAACCAGTGGGTGATAGGTCCAAGAACTCCATATTATCAGCGCTTGTCTCCTTCCCTTTTTATTTGTATCTAACCCTGTTTTTGTCTTTTCTGGCAGTCCTTTTTGCCTGCCTCCTTGTGCCTCCAGTCTCCTTACCTGTCCCCTTTTCACTCTTTGTTTCCTCTCAGATTTTCAGGTGTTAGGCCCATCAGGATTATCCACCGTGAGTAATTGGGTTCCTGCCGGGACAGACCCAGATGCTTTGCATGCTTTCCCAACACCAACAGGATCAGTGGTAACTGTAGCCCTATTGCGGAAGGCTTCATTGACAATCCCCTGCAATAACAGGGAAGGGTTGTGTTTAAGTCTAACCAAGCGGTAGTAAAGCCATGGGGATTTAACAGAAAACCCACACAAGGGGTATCATCAACTTATTAAGCGGCAGCAGTAAGACAACACCCTCTCCCTAACAAATCACAGAGTGGACCTGTGTGGAATGTCCTGGTACGGGGGTGGTGGGGGGGGGGTGTTTCCTATCAGTCTCAACCGCTGTTGCAGCGCATGAAACTATTATTTTATCGTACTTATAATGAACATATTAATAGCCTTGGTCCTTGTGTGTAATTGTGGAAACCCAATGGACATAACTAATTGAAAGAAAGGCTTTAATAGCGTTGGGATATTTATTGGTTTAATGCTTTCCTGAACTATCCTCATTCTTAGTATTGACCTTTGTAAAGTAAGAAACAAAAATTACATAAACTATTATCTATCTCTATCTATATGTCTATATATTATATCTTAGTCAAGTTTCTAGTCAGTAGAGTCATACAGTAAGTAATTCTAGTCAAATAAAGTATCTTATCATTCCAGACAAGTTTGACCAGGTTTTGAGTTGAAGTCCTTAAAGCTCACCTATTATGCTATATTTAAACAATATATTATAGGGCCATATCTATACAAAACAAAGTATTTTGCTTAAAATACCAAACAGATTACCAATTGTAGCCATGCCTCATACCCCTCTATTTCAGCCCTGTTACTAAATTATTATTATTTATGTATAACAGATATCAAAAAGTGCATTTTGCATAATAGGTGACCTTTAAGGGCATGCTAAATACAATCTAATCAGAAGTTTTTAAAACTGTAAGTCATCAGAGTCAGGTCTCCTGTCTTCAACTGACAAGTCTCAAAAGTCAAGTCTCCAAGTCATCTGAGACTCAAGTCATCCAATTGAAGTCTCAAGTAATAAAAGACAAGTCTTGGTCAAGTGTCAAGTCTATCAGCTCAAATTTCAAGTCAGTTGTGTCATCTTATTCATGTCAAGTGCTTTAAGGGCATGTCCAAATTGAGTCCCAGGCAATTGAGCAATCTGCCAGTTAATAGTCCTTTAATGTTTATTCTGGATAATTATTTATTAAAGGCTGGCATGTCATTGTTCTGTTGATTCTCTATTGTTACAACATTTTACCCGGTTTTATTCACAATCAAGGTTTATTATGTAGACTGACAAAGCGGGTATACTTGAGATTGTCTCAAACTGAATTGAAGTGATTTCATTATTTTGGTGATTATCTCAAACACACAGTGTGACTCAAACAGCTAGTTGTAATCCCAAGGCTAGACAATCTACAATGTGTGTATATATGTAGAAGTGCTTTGTGTGTGTGAATGAGTAAGTCGTTGTGCGATGAGGTGCTCCACCTCATCGCTGGGAGCAGCTGGCCTCAGACATTTGTCTGGCTTCACACAAACACACATACACACACACACACACACACCCACACACAGAGCATACAAGGTTGCAATGTGGAAACCACACCACTAGCTTGAGCAAAAAGTAAGCGTCAGGGAAAGGGAGGGGTTTGGAACAATTAAACCTTATGCTGACAACTTGGAGACAGTCATTTCATAACTCATGCGTGCAGGAGGTTGGCCGGAACATCTCGTAACGTCAAGGGTACATGGGAAGCAGTCCTTATAAGGTTATACAGTGAAACACACACAGCGCTGACACACGCCTGGCACAAGACACAGGTGTGGCCCATTTGGTATTAGCCATATGTTCAGGACCCAGACAGCTGTGGATTAAACACACCTGGATGACATGCTAGTAATAACCTCATCAATGGTTTTTCCTTACAGTGACTGTATGGAGACTCTGCATGCGAGCTGATTTCACTCACTATAATAACCCAATGATGTCATGTTCTGTGAGTGATGGAAACTATATGACTATTGGTCAGAATATGAACATCTGTGGAAACAGTACAGAACATACTTTATTTAAGAGTATGGTAAAATAAATGCCCTTACCTGACAGATAACTGATGAAGAATATTTAAGGCTGGTTTTAAGGTGAGAGACCAATCTTTATGGAGGGCCAGGATTTACGCCACATGAGCTTTGACCAATGCAACAATGCCTATCGTCTCCTTGGGGCTAATGTGTCGTTTTTCCGGAGGTTGAACCAGTGGGAAGACACGATAGAGAAAAATATTCAGAAAAATATTATAAAGAGCTGCATGTGACAACTTAATTAACAAAATAGCATAACCTCACAGTCCATCTGTTAAAAGTAAGAAGATGAAGAAGACCCTATATTTAAGAGGAAATTCAGTTGTTCACCCAGTTTCATTTACACACCGTCCAATACACACACAATACACACAGATGCACAGGACAGGACCTATACAAATATTTTTGTACGGTTTTTCTTGCTTCAACCAAGTCCGCATTTAGGCCATTAGGTTAAATATGTTCATACAGAACTTAGCTACAGCTCAAGAAAAACGAGAGAGTGCAGATCTGTAATCCAACATGGAAGTAAAATTGACTTTCTGTAAACCAAAACATGATCCAAAGACCTACACACTTAGCATCAATCTTTACACATAGCTTCTAATGATATATTGTGCATGCACTAGTGGTGTTCCATTATCTAGGGAAATAATTCCATCAGCCACCCTCTTAGCTTTTGTTCAGGAGACCACTCACTCTGAAACAAGGAGAAGGGTTAAAGCCTGACTGATGGGTTTGTATGCAGTTGGAATCCCTGTAAGCAGCAGGGATTGTTTGCGCCTTTGCAGAAGGTTGCACTAGAAAGCCTGCTTTAAAATAACGATTTTAAGGGTTGCATTATGTTTCCTCGAGTGCTGTGTTTTCTTAGCCTTGCATGTATTAGCCGGAGAGGTCAGCAATCACCCCTGTGAGTAAGCCGGTGTGTACCAGCCACCTGAAGATTATCTTGACATTCTTGTAGGAGTCGGGGGGAGGACAAGCATCCCACCTGATTCATACTGCTCAACACAGATGTAGGTTTTGGAGGCGGTGAAGAAAGGAAAGAGGGAGGGAGGGATGAAAGGGACGGAGAGGTGGAGAGTGGCGGAGCTAGCTGCTACATGTTGCGGCATGTCCATCATGGGTACATTACAGACAACCTCTGCCATTTAGAGGCGTAGGGCCCCTCTGCAGCCGGCTAATCCCCTGGTATGAGTGACTTTGTCAGTCAAGGAGGCAAGCATGGGCAGACTGTACGGCGCATTATCAGTAAGGGCTTATACAAACCCGTGGTGGTGGGAATGGGAATGCGTTTGTAAGACAATGACCCCCTTCCATTCTCTGATCCCCCTGCAGCTTGCTTTAATGTGTGTTTTTAAAACTTCCTGTAAGTCACTCTCTAAAGCAAGGCACTTAAGGGACCTTTTAGATAAGGTTGTCAAGGTTCGCCACATCTTGTAAAAAGTTAGCAGGGAGAGTAACGTGTCCTGACACCCGTGGCTTTAAAGGAGCTGCTGGAGAATGCGGTGAATGCCAAGTTTGCGTTGTGCTTTAGGTTTCCTTGGCCAGAAGCTTCCCCGAAGTTTCTGGGCTTAAGATTGCCAAGATGGATGTCTGGGCCCGGGTCCCGTCGTCCTCTTACCCTGGCAGGTCAGACTGGATGGGATATATAATGGTATACTATACTCTTCACATAAACTGATTAGTGTAAAGTTCTTTTCAAATCAAATGAAAGCAAACAAAGGAAACACAATGTCCGCTGGTTCCAGACGTCTGAATCGATGCTCACAGTTAATTCAAATAATGAAGTGAAACGAAATAGCAATTTAGTCCCTGGACAGAAGGACCTTTGATTCGAGGCTATTTTATCAATTGAGGTTTGATGCTGAACTGTGATACACCTTAATTGATTTGCCTCACCAGTTATAAGTCTACCTTATTGGAACTGGAGCTTTTGGACTCAGCAAATTGAATGTTTGTGCCATGGTGCAGCAGAGAAAGCCCTGAAGCATGAATCTCCTGGAATAAGCTCTGACAGACAAATCCTCGAGACCTGAGTAAGACTGGCTGCCACGGATGAGGAGAAACAATTAAAGGTGTCTCCTGTAATCTGTGGCGCGGCTGGTCTCATTAGAAGAAGCCAGCTAAAGGTCAATGGACCTGGATAGGGATCTTGCCAAAATCTACATACAATACATGCCTTATAGGTACAGGTGTATTCTATCCCGCTCTTTCATGACTCAACAGTAGCAGCAGCGATTAGAAAGTTCTGACTGAGGATGATGCATTTTTAGCATTAGTCAACATGTTTCCTAAGGGTTTCCTATATTTGTATGAAGTTACCATCACACTTTTATTTTTTAATTGGTAAAGAACATTTTGCTTGCTTTAGTCAAGTTTAAACCTGGTTGGTTTGTAATTTACCTTTATCGTCATGGTTGAAGATAGTTACGCTACGATAATACTTTATTGTCAGATCAAGTCTGAAATGTGTATGAATACGAGCTTTCACACCGTAGTACTTTTACCGGTACTTTTCCCGTTTAGTTCCGTTAGTGCCTGGAATTTTGCGTTCACACCAAAAAGAGAACTTAGTTCAGAGAACTTTTACCCCCATTTTTAGTCCTGCTAGAGAGATGGGACTTTCCTGGGGAGAAAAACTACCAATTTCTGATTGGCTGGGCGAATTGCAATCCACGCCCGGTAAAACTCTGAAAAGTTTTTTGAAGCCGCCATTGTATTTGCTGGCATTAGCATTATTAGCATTAGCATTAGCCCCGCGCACCAACGGAGAGAGAATAACTTATGGCAACACAAAAAAAAACATGGGAGCGGAGTGATGAGGAGGTGTCGGCGTTCTGGCGATTTACTCGGAAGGCTTCAGTAGAAGCTGCTGGGAGTCCCAGCAGCTTCTACTGAAGCCAGTCCCCAACTCCGGGGACTTCCGGCCGGGGACTTCGGGTGGCAGTATACGCGGTGAAGTTGTTTGCGGCCTGCCAGTAAACCCAAAGCAGAAGAAGAAGAAGTGACGTCAGCGGCTTCATTTGCGTAATCTTCCCTCAGGGAACTTATTCCGGTGTGAACGCGATCGGCTCTTAGTTCCATGGGGGTACTAAGTGCTGGGAACTAAGTGCTGGGAACTAAGTACGGCAAAGTACTTGGTGTGAAAGCGGCTATTCACAGCAGCTCCACTTGCAACATAAAAAGGACAAATACCAAGACATGATACCACAATACAGACATTTAACCCAACATTACAATCACTGAAAACAAAATGATCAATGTTGTCGTGGCAGATAAAAAAAGGCATGCAATAAAAAAAAGGAAAAGCAGACATTATTAATAAAATAAAAGTGGAATAAGTACACAATCATGGGTGAAGAAATGTGAAGCAATTTAAGTAACACTAAGTGACATGAATAGCATATTAAAGTATTGCATCCTCAAAATAAGTTTTGGGACATTTATGAACATTTCTTTTTTTAACATAAAGTGATTTTTAGCACAGTACAATTGCAAACAAATGTTTATATTCCACATTGCAGGTTTATTGAATATCCACATTTATATATGGAGAAAACGTGGTCATGCTTAAAATAAACCAATTTACAGTAAAAGGGAAATAGACAGCAACCTACCATGACAGATGTACACTGAAGTCCCCAACCAATAGCATGTCAACAACATAACTCTTCCACCTTTAGAAGGTTGACATATGACCATTTCGGCCCTCAATGGATAACACCCATTCTGCTAAAGTTTGGAGATGACTTGGCTACATCTCCCTTTGTCATGTCTCAAACTGAGCTACTGTAGACCTTGTCTTGAAATAAACAAGTACTCCAGTCAGGCTTAATTGACTACAACAGTGGTTAATACAGTAAAAAAAAAAAAACATGGCTTAGTTATGTAATAAACCCTGCTCTCGAAAATGTTAGAGTAGCGTACGTCTCTCAATCCTGCAGGACACTAGAAAGTTTCCTGGCAGTGTGTGTGTGTATGTGTGTGTGTGGTCATCTGGACATAAAGAACAGCTTTATTGTCTCCATTGAAAGGTGAGGGGGGTGGGGACCTGAAAAGCACCTCTCATCGGAACCCTTCCTTCTAATGGCTACACTTGACATGCAGGGGACAATTCCCCAGGCAAAGAGTGAAAAGGTGCTGGCCAGCTGAGCGGGACACTCAGCGAAAAGGAAGGAGAGACAGAGTGAGAGGCCTGAGAGAGGAAGCATGAAAGAAGGAGAGGAAGAGAGGGAGATATTTGGAGAAGGTAGAAAAGAGGGTGTGATTAAAAAATATATAATAATCCAGGAGTGCTAGTGTTTTTGTTGCTACATTGTTTGTTTGTATACACTCACTTTCTGTTTGGAGGTAAAACATAAAGAAAGTAAGTTCAAGGGGTGTGTTTGTTAAAAAGTGTGAGTTGGGGAGGTGAGTGGGGCCATTAGGAGGGCCTGGGATCTTTAAAAGCATATCCTCTAGAGCCCGGGGCATGCTATGAGAGGAATACCAAGCTCTGGGAACAATGAGGAGAGGGCCGAGTCACGCCTGCCCACCAGCCTTTCACCGCACTGGCCACACGGAGGGCAGCTCTACCCACACTGCACTGCAAGCTGTAAGCTGTCTCTCTCACTCTGCAACCATTCCCATCCTCAGTTAAAGGTCCAATATGCATATCTGCAACCAGATTGCTTCTTCTTTTGTAACAAAATCCCAGGGTATGAACAACCTTCTCAACAACGCAAGGCATTTTGGCCTCTTTTAAAACTCTAAGTCTAAGCCTTCACTGCAAAACGATTAAAATGAACAACTTAAACTTGGTACATGCTACCAGCTACAGCAGACAAAGACAGCCAATGAAGAAAGTCATTTTTACCCTTTTCCCACTAAAACAAGCTGTGACCTGCTCTATCAAAATCAGTCACTTAGACCCTGGAACACATGTTGAGTTACATACACCTTTGAAGGAGAATTTCAACTTTCAAAAGATATCTTATAATATTCAGCAAATTATTTAACATAAAGTAATGAGTGTAATCAATGTTTGCAAGTTTTTAGCCAACGTTATTTTAAGAGGGGGCTCAAGGCTTAATATTTTGGTCACATATGTGGGTAATGGGAACATGGTACACATGCTAAAAAACAGCAATAGACCATTTTCCCATTGCCATCCACACCTACACTCACACATGACCATTGCCAGTAGAAAATAATGACTTTCTGTTTTTCTCTTGAGTGTCAAGTTTTACATAATGGACTAATCGGCAGGTTTTTTGTTGGCTAGTTTGTTGGCAAGAAATACAGCTCCATATGAAAGCTACAGCTTGTCCTCGTCCAGAAAACGACCAAATAGGTCGATTGTTCAGCAGCTTATTACGGCCTATAGTCACATTTTAAAGTTTAGCACCTCTAGTGGTCGTGTAAGAAACAACAATCTGCGGTATATGGGCTGATGCTGCCGTTGATTGCAAACACTCCGGAGGGTTGTATATTCACAAATAACCCTCTCTGGAAAATCCTAAATTGTAGAATAGTTTGGCCATTAAAATGCTTTTTGATTAGATTTCTAGCGAGAAGTGTATATTGTACTTTAGAATCGAGGTCCAGTGGATGTGTAGGATCCATAGTTTGATAGATATTACAAAGATGATTTGAGGTCTCGCCAGGAGAATGTGTATATACTATGTCTTTCCCCCTATTCATTTCTATTGACGGCAGCGTCCATGTAAAGTTGGCGTCAACCCTCACAGGGTGAAAACAGTATTTCCGGTCTCGAAGTTTTCATAATGAAACCGGAAGTATTCCCCTAACTGTCAAATGATTACACAGTGATATCTGCTATACTCATCCACTAAAAACATCAGTTTATCCTTGTTAATTACACAACATTGATTGGTTTAAATTGTGTAAAATGCTTTTGTGTTTTTAACCTTCGATTCGGAGAAACAAATAGTTTTTTCGGAGTTTAGGATGGCCGAAGACACTACACTACCCATAATCCTCAGCTATCATTTGGGACTACAACATCCGCTTTGCTTGACAAACCCCGTGATTAGTCCTCAAGCTCTGTGATTGGATGTTGGAGTGGCAGTGCGCCATGGTTACGCCGAGCGTCCAGCAGCTCTTTGAAATGGAATGAAACCATGGCAGACTATCAAAAACTGGACTCGAACAGGTCCAGCCCCACCTCCCATCCCCCAGATCTACACATGCTGGCTAATTGTGTTTCGCAACATGTTCTATTGCACGTCTCAACAGGGAATTGTAGTTTTAAAAGACGTTTTCATATTTCCCATAGTTAGAAGTTGAAAGTATTAAACTGTTTACACCCCTGGAGGTTTAGGCGATGGGAAACACATTGGTGTTATCAAATGTAAAACATATAATTAATAAATGGGTGAAAATTGCTTGTGTCCATAATGGGCAGCATTAATATATACCCACATGACAGCTAAGGTCAGAATAGCTTTATTTAATAGCTGGTCTTATGTCTGTGACCCCTCCTGTTGTTAATTGATAAGCCTGAAACATGCACTTGTCAAGGTTCAGAGGCTAATTTTGCAAATATGGCAGTAGCCATCGATCATCTTAAGATAAGATAAGATAAGATATACTTTATTGATCCCAAGTTGGGAAATGATTTTGTTACAGCAGCATGTACAACATGCAATTTATGGTACTTTGTAATTCTACTCCACTACAATTCAGAGGTTAACCTGGTATTTGTACTCCACTACATTTATTTTAGTTACTTTGCAGATTCTGATTAATGATGGGAAATATATACAACCCTTAAAGCAGACTTTAGTTACACTTGAGTAAAATTCAGGGAAGGTGATTGTCAAGTGCCAAGTTTAAACTATGCAATATATTAGACGTTAATAATAATAATACATTTCATTTTAGGCGCCTTTCATGACACCCAAGGACACCGTACAATTTGTTAAAAAAGAAAACGCTAATAGGCAACAAAACATGATAAAACAACACAGTCTCACTCCCTGATAGTCCAATAGCGACGCTTGGTCAGGGTCCTTTGGCGTGCAGTTGTGACGCACCGTGTCAAGTACAGGAAGTAGGAGAAAGTGAACTGAATAGCATGGCAGTAGACCATGAATGTATAATAAGAACCTGCTACTAATTTTCCCTATGCAACCTGAATAGTAAAAGGGTCAAGTCCGTCAGAAAGCAATGACTGTAAGTGTGAGCCTTACACTTACACTGTAAGGATTAGTAACATGTATTGTGTTTATGTGATGACATTTGGAGATGTTTAAACACAATGAGAAAATGCGTTAGCATTCGCGCTAGCGTTAGCATACACGGTAGCGTTAGCATACATGCTAGTGTTAGCCATACTAGCCTGTATACATGCTTATTGCACAGCTAGCATTAGCTATATTACACTTAGAGGTCCTATTTGTTAATCTGTATGTTACACTTGCATGTATGAGATTATTAAACTTGTAACTTCTTTTTTTATAGTTTAACTCCGTTTGAATGTCAGTGGACTGCAAATAAGTCAATAAAGGAGCATGGCTGCTCATTCTCTGGCTCTCAAAAGAGTTTGGCTGGCTGTTTAATCTATGTTCACACTGAGACAGTACAACTCATAGAGAGAACAGTACACATATTGTGTAAGAACATACAAGCAGGTCACACAGTATGCAACCCAGTCTCACGGCATTTCGTGTTATAGGCACGGCATTTAATCTATTGATTTGTGTTCACCAACACGATTTCCCCTTTTCTTCGTGTCACACAGAACGATTTTAAAAGCAATGTATTTCTATTGGTAGTGTGTTTCGTGCCTGCAACATATCTTTTTGTCCGGTCGGGTCTTGGAAGACCGGAAGCTGTGTGGTTCATAAAAACATGTTCTTACTCAATATCAAGCCACGATTATTGTTTTTATTTTAAATCGTATAATGTCGGACTTTTCTTTTCCTTCTAATTTGTTATTCTTTTCTAAATAACACACTGTTATTTACTCAACAGTAACACACAATTATCCTTGTTTTTATTTATTCGTTTAATTCTATAATCTCGGGCTTTTTAGCCGTTCCTCAGGAACTGAATTTCAAAATAAAGTCACCGGAAACAGACGTAGGCCTATAAGGGACATTTCGAGCATCATTGCACACCACAAACCCACTGAACTGATTACCCAAGATCCTCAGCTAGAAGCTCGGTGATTGGATTGTTTAGCCGCAATGCACGCTGGGATATGGTGTTAATGCGATATGAAATCCGAAAAAAAGAAAATAATACTTTATTCCGAGTGTGCTTGCTTTTCTCTTTGGAAGTCATCACATAACGGCATTGTAATACACGGTTCGGCTGCATTACATATTACACATCTGCCGTAGTTCTTTATTTATAGAGCCCTGATTAGAACACTTCTAGACAAACTGGAAGAAATGCCGCCGAAACTGAATATGTGACGTGGATCATAAATATATCAGCAATTAAACAACATCTTACATTTCTCTTCACACAATACGTCTCCTTGCAGTATCAACACTAATTCGGCTGACTTTTAGATTTGATCCAATTGGTAAATAGGTTATATTTAATGGTGCACAGCTGATATAAAAGGACTTGTAGTTTTTAAAGATATTAGTGATTTTCTTTGAATATAAGAATGTAAATACTGAGTTGAAAGAATAGTCAGGGTTTTTGGGTGATGGGAGACACATCTATGGATTCAGAATTTCAATAGCTTACCATTAAATGACAGATATACCTTTCTGTCTGTGATGTTTTACAAATCAGATATTAATGTGTAGAAGTAAAACATGAGAACTAGTATAGCAATATCCTGTAAAATTATGTGAAAACATGAATAAAACTACACATCTTCAGATGTTATACATACATAAGTGTCCTACACTAATAATACAAAGTTATTATTAGTATGCTGTGTGTACCTTGTGTGCACCGCCTAGTGGTTAAAGCACGTTATTGAATTATTTTTGTTGAATAATGTTATTTTTGTTGAATAATGTTATTTGATGAAAAAAAATATTAAGAGTACATACTCTACATACTATAGTGGGAAAGTAGAAGGTCAATGATAGAAATATAGAATATAAAAATCAAGAAGATACTGTAAGTGATCTCTACAATAAAACAGTTTAGTGCAGGATGTACAAAGATATTAATATGAGGATGTGCAAAACAGACAAAACAGATTTTTTCTTATTTAAAAGAAGACCTTAACCTAAAGTATTCTTTAATGTTTAAATAAAGGTTAATTAGTTTGTCTGTTTTGCACATCCTCCTATTAATATCTTTGTACATCCTGCACTAAACTGTTTTATTGTAGAGATCACTTACAGTATCTTCTTGATTTTTTATATTCTATATTTCTAACATTGACCTTCTACTTTCCCCCTATTTTGTATGTACTCTTAATATTTTTTTCATCAAATAACATTATTCAACAAAAATAACATTATTCCACCAAAATAATTCAATAACGTGCTTTAACCACTAGGCGGTGCACACAAGGTACACACAGCATACTAATAATAACTTTGTATTATTAGTGTAGGACACTTATGTATGTATAACATCTGAAGATGTGTAGTTTTATTCATGTTTTCACATAATTTTACAGGATATTGCTATACTAGTTCTCATGTTTTACTTCTACACATTAATATCTGATTTGTAAAACATCACAGACAGAAAGGTATATCTGTCATTTAATGGTAAGCTATTGAAATTGATTCCATAGATGTGTCTCCCATCACCCAAAACCCCTGACTATTCTCTCAACTCAGTATTTACATTCTTATATTCAAAGAAAATCAGTAATATCTTTAAAAACTACAAGTCCTTTTATATCAGCTGTGCACCGTTAAATATAACCAATCTACCAATTGGATCAAATCTAAAAGTCAGCCGAATTAGTGTTGATACTGCAAGGAGACGTATTGTGTGAAGAGAAATTGAAGATGTTGTTTAATTGCTGATATATTTATGATCCACGTCACGTATTCAGTTTCGGCGGCATTTCTTCCAGTTTGTCTAGAAGTCTTCTAATCAGGGCTCTATAAATAAAGAACTACGGCAGATGTGTAATATTTAATGCAGCCGAACCGTGTATTACAATGCCGTTATGTGATGACTTCCAAAGAGAAAAGCAAGCACACTCGGAATAAAGTATTATTTTCTTTTTTTAAATGTTTTTCGGATTTCATATCGCATTAACACCATATCCCAGCGTGCATTGCGGCTAAACAATCCAATCACCGAGCTTCTAGCTGAGGATCTTGGGTAATCAGTTCAGTGGGTTTGTGGTGTGCAATGATGCTCGAAATGTCCCTTATAGGCCTACGTCTGTTTCCGGTGACTTTATTTTGAAATTCAGTTCCTGAGGAACGGCTAAAAAGCCCGAGATTATAGAATTAAACGAATAAATAAAAACAAGGATAATTGTGTGTTATTGTTGAGTAAATAACAGTGTGTTATTTAGAAAAGAATAACAAATTAGAAGGAAAAAAAGATAAAAGGAAAATACAGATGTCAGTATTCTGAGGCTCTGAGCCCCATTTATTTTCCTCACAGACGGCAAAAAAAGTCCGACATTATACGATTTAAAATAAAAACAATAATCGTGGCTTGATATTGAGTAAGAACATGTTTTTATGAACCCCACAGCTTCCGGTCTTCCAAGACGCGACCGGACAAAAAGACGTGTTGCAGGCACGAAACATACTACCAATAGAAATACATTGCTTTTAAAATCGTTCTGTGTGACACGAAAAAAAGGGGGAAATCGTGTTGGTGAACACGAATCAATAGATTAAATGCCGTGCCTATAACACGAAATGCCGTGAGACTGGGTTGCAGTATGATCACAAATACATAAACTCTGTTAAAAATCTGTTTTTATTAAAAAGTACAGGCTGCATATGTGTTCTCAGCCTTCGAGAAACTTGACATGTTTTGGTACATGTGTCTGAACCTCTCTTTAGTGGTTCATTAATAAAACAGATATTTCAACGTGTGCCTACTTTGTTCATGTACTGTTGAGGTTATTTCAGTAGTTGTGTGCTATAATGTATTTACAAAGTGTGAAGAGGAGGCAACTTTAGAATAGGGAACCTGTTCAGGTCAATTAGAGTCAAACTACTAGCTTATTGGTTATGAACAAGACTTCACTTTAAATAGGGAACATATTCTTAGATAGAAATACCTCATTTTGAGTTATTTAGACACAATTAACACTTATAGTTTCATGTATTGTTACATAAGAATAGATCATATTTGTTAAGTGTTATTATGGGAGAATTAGTATTCTTGTGGTACTACTGCCTTATTAGGCCCATATTGAGCAGAGCATATTAAGACCAAAACTCATGTACAACAACTTCCTTACTTGCAATAAATAAGCCCTAATTAGAGGGTTATTAAGGAAAAACTCTCAACTAATGGCTTATTACTTGTAGAATATGGTCATGTAGAATAAGGCATTAATAAGTGTTTTATAATGACTAATAAAGAGCCATTATACTGCTAATATGCATGTTAATGAACAACTAGTTGATGGTTAATTTGTGTACCTTAATATAAAGTGTTACCCCTGCACTCTGGTACTTCTACTTTTACTTAAGTACAACATCTGAGTACTTCTTCCACCTCTGCATTTAGCTAAATGGTATTTGTAATGTTACCACTGTCAGTGAAATAAATCGGTGTCCTGCTTATTGTTCATCATCATTTTCATTCTCTTTCCAACCTTCCTTCCTCTTTTCCCTTCATTCTAAGGCAAAGACACCATTTCTTTACATTTCCTGAATCCTTGCTGCTTAAAAAGATAAGAGACGCCACAGAGGAGCTCTCTGCTGCTTACCCGTAAAAAGGGCTCATATTTACATACAAGCCTCTTTATCTCAGCTATGGACTTGTTTTTTCAATGTGTGGTTAACTCCTCAAAGCCTCCACAGAGATCCAAGGCTTGTACAGCTTGTACCTAATGAGTGTAATTTCCAACATTAAAAGCTTATCGGTTGCCATTGCAATAATAATTAGCGTGCTTTGTCGGTCAAGCCTTTTGATCTTGACACTTTTAAAAACCAGCCCCCTAGGATGTTGACAATGACGCCAATTGACAGCCTGTTTGTAGGCCGCGGAGAAAAGAAGATTGTTGCTCTTTTAGACATGACCCCATTCGTCTTTTGGAGAGGTTTGAGCCGTCTACCAGGAATTCGGGGGATGTAAAGTTCTACCCATGTTTTAGATGAAAAAGAACATGCTTTTAAGAGGGAGTAAAGCAACACATAACAACGTGTTTTTTTTATTCGGAAGTGATAAAATGAGAGGCCCTCAACACAATGATCAAAGTGGAAACAAAGCAAAAATGTCAAGAAAATTTTACAAGCACCGTTAAAAAGAACGATTTTCAAGTTAAAACATTTAAAGAACGTGGAATTCTTTTTTAACACATCCCCTCTGTCACTGCACGAGAAGACAGCGTTTCCGAGGCCTGCAGCAGAATATCTGCACTCAGCAGCTGTCATTTTGCTCATTGACATTATGCATGCTCGATATTTGCCACGCTGTTTTTTCCCTCTCCACGGGGGTAATTTGGGGCACAATAAAGCACTCTAGTGGGTAACAGAGCTCTCTTTGTGGCACAGGCCCCTGGGGGCCGCTAATCTCTGCCAAGGAAAACAATGGCTCACTGCTGCACCAGGGCTCGCTCCTGTCAGTTATGCATCAGGTTCAAAAGCATGCACACACACACACACGCGCACACACACACACACACACACACACAGCTGATGGGGTTGCCGCCCATCTTCGTCCTGACAATCACAAGAAGCGAGGACCTGGCTCAGAACCGCTCTCTTTGGCAGATAACCAACACTTCGTGAACAAAAAAAAGGCAACAGATAGGATAATACATGTACCCTAACTACCTACTGCCGTGTACAACCAGAGGGTGTTACCCTGTCAGAGCAAATCAAATTTAAAGCGTGTTACCTAGCAAATCTTATTGTCGACAAATCAGCCTTTCATTTATAGTTTATGTTTAAATCAATCAGACAGTCCTGAGTTCACACTGCCAAAACTCAAAGTCAATGTAACATAAACGGTTGCAGCCATGTTTTCTGAATCGGGAAATAATTAAATACCAGTTTGAAAATAATCATTTGTCACACTGCGTCAACAAGGGAAACTATTCTTCAACCTTTTTGCCTTAAGGCAAAAAAAAATGCCATTAGTGTGAAGAGCATGTTAAAATCATCTCTCATCCAGACAACTTTCATAAATCATTTACAGTAGAGAGATGTTACCAATGATGACTCAGGGGCAGAGATAGTCTACAGCGAGTTGAAGCCGCTGAGTCATGAATGCAGAGGCATTGTTCATTCCGAGACTCATCAGCAGACAAACAATTCCAAACCTGTGACCTGAGTTATCATTTCCTACTCTCAGGTTCCTCTGAGCTTTTATTTATTCATGTTAAATGGACTGCACTTATAGTTCTTCTCTAGTGGACATAGTGCTTTCCTATTGACTTCTCATTCATCATTCACACACACAAGTTGTTTGCTGATATAAACTCTGAATTATGTCTAGAGTTAAGTCCAGACTTTGCTCAGTGTGCAGGAGGACGGACATGACCCGGATTAAACGGTGATCACAAAACTGGTTTGTAATCTGGTCATGAACAGTCTCTCTCCAAACGTATCTGATTTAGAGTACGCCCTTACCAACAGAAGTTTCCTGTAGTCTATACAGTTTTCATTGGCATCTTTGTGTAAATGACCCTCTTCACCCTCGGATGTTGGCTTTCTTCATGTTTCGCGACACAAATGTCATGCCCACTTGTTATCTGTGAACTTTCCGGACCATGAACGGCTCTATTCACACATGGGCTCAATCAGACATTTCATGCACTTTGTACTCCGGAGCTGACAGGGTAAGATCCGTTTGATATCCGGTTCCAGAAATTCGGATATTTGTGTTCTCACATACAGCTCCTATGGGGAACGTCTAGATAATTTCAGGGTTGCAGTGTATATGTGAAAGGGCCAACAGACACTCACACATCAATGGCACTGCTCTGCCAACTGGGATGTATTTGGGATTCATTGTCCTGCTCAAGGACGATCCGCCATATGGACAGGAGGAGGCTGGAACCAAACTGCCAACCCTGGGATAAGTAGATGACACGCTTTACTTCCTCACTGTCCCGATCTGCAGTTTGCAGATGATTTCTGCAAACTTTATTCAATCAAACTGCTGCCAGACACTCCGGGGGCCCCAGGCAGAAGAGACATGCCCCCCAACACATCCAGCACATCCAGCTCAACTGTCACCCCCCCTCCCCCCCAGCGGAGATTACGAAACTGATATTATGAAGCAGCTTTTGATGGCGCGCTATGCATGGGGCCACCTTCTGGGGGTTTCCCGACATGTCATTGCAGTCAATTAAAGGGGGTTTCATGTTGTCGTTGCTGTGGACCAATTTAATCGACCTTCTTTGGGGGGCCCCTTCTGGTCCGGGGCCCCAAGCAGTTGCTTGCCTTGCCTGCCGGCAAACGGCGCCCCTGAGTTGATCGAAAAGCGTAGGTGTTGTATGGCATCTGTTTTCTTAATTGCAAAAACGACTGAGTAAATCAGAGCTTAGTAAGCAGGGTTAAGAATGGAAAGCCTCCCTCTGACAAAGCCAGAAAATAGTGCCAGAAACTAGCCATGAGAATGGAAACAAGCATCGGTGATTCTTAAAGATAAAATAGACAAATGATCCCAATAAAAGGAAAATAAATCCCAATTTGTTCATATAATGAATGCCTTGACCGGAAATAATGGTGCTCTCTACCAATTAGTTTGGGCACATATAACTTATAGAAACAACAAAGCATGCAAAGCAAAGTGTATGTTATTGATAAGCAGAATGTAAGCCAAGTCACTGGCCTGTGTCTTTAACCTTCATGCCGTGGCTGCTATTAGCAACAGGTAACTAGTACAAGTAGACATGTCTGAAGATTTAATTCAATGAACTGCCATCAAACAAGCCTAGCAGTGTTCTTTAGTCAAGTCCCTTATCTAATATAGTGTAATACATAATTGTCTGATATCAGTATAGATATCAGACAATTATACTTTTACCACCTTCTCTGTGGTACTATGTGATCACTAATACTGCTGTCATAGAGAAAGTTATTGCTCCTATATTGTAGATAGAGCTGTGTATGAATAGAGACCTTAGGTTTAGGATAAAACAGCTGCGTCTACACATTTGATTGTAATGGTGCACACAATGATGCAGTGCACTCATGAACAAGTGGTCCTCAACAACACAAAAGCTTCTCTTTGCAGGTTCAAGATGTCAGTTGAGTTGAAGTGTTTAGCCATCAAATATAACAGAACAGGACGAGGCTCTACTAATTAGTAGAATTCCATTGGTTAGCATAATGGTAAGAAGGTCAACTCTGAAGAGTCTTCACTACTAGTGACTGAAAATAGCACCCAACAGACGTGGTGTCACTTCAGCCTACAGCCACAGCATCATTTAGTCTGGTTTCCTTCTCCTTTGTGTTCTATTATCCAATACTAATTACGACTTCAGTGATATTCTAAACTGTGGTTTTCGTACTAAACAATTATGGTAAACCTCCCAAAATCTTCTCTTGAGGCAATTTTTGGCATATTGGCCTCAGCAGGCATTGCGTGGCATGCAACCCACACTGGCCCAAATAAACTAACCCGTAGTGGGTTAGTACAAAGGAAGTTTCACTGTTTTTCCCATTGATTTGAGAACAATTCTCAAAAAGGACTTTATCAGATACCTATGTAGTTTCTATACAGACGCTCTTTGACCCCAAATGCAGAAGCCCATGAAACATTAATTGTTGTACAAATGTTATTGAAATTAAAAAATGAAACATGGCTACTGGATGCAATCCTATTGGTCTGCAATGAAAGTTTAATTTGACTGTTGCATGCTTCTCTTGGACATACGTGTGTGCCTGTTATAAAAAGCTTGTCTGATCATGTGACTGCTTGTGTTTCTTACTCTGTCTGACTTCTTTTAGAGATGTTGCTGGGTTCGAAGACTCAGCAATAGCTTTTTTACAGCAGAACATGTGACTTTCCTAGCAAAAAGAGCACAGGTAGAATTAATAACATTAGCTCAGTTCCATTAAATGTCCCAGTACGCCATTCAAGCAAACCCTCCTACACAATGGAACCCCCCTAAGTGTAATGCAGCCATTGTTCTTTCCCTACTATGACATGTCAAAATGTTCTCTGTGAAGAAGCTCTTTTATTTCTTGTTTTATTATCACCAATGAGAATGATAGCTAAAGCGAGAAAATAGGACAAGATTTGATAAAAAACCGTTCCATTAACAACCAACTTTCTTACTGCTTTTGTACACTTGCTGTTATCCATGAGAACTTCGCTTTTGTGGACTTGCAGCATGACATCAAACCTATTTAAAAACATAATGACAGGCTAAAAAATAACTGTCCACTTGAGTAATTTTACCAGCTGATGGTAATGTAGTGAGTTGGATTAGAACAGGATCCAAAGCCTGTAATCTACATGTCCTTTTTGCATCCAACCTAGATATGTTCTTTATTGGTTAACCACATGTTCTACAATGGCCAAACCACATGTGAGGGATTGTATCAATAAGAGCAGGTCATCAATCAAGCCAGAGCTCTCAGCATTGTATTTGCTGAGGTTTCCCTGCCTCCAAATGAAAGGCGGTATCACTGTCTGTCAAACCAGTGGTGGCTTGAAAAACATCAGAGCTTTCTTACAAGCATGAAAGGGAGGGATGAGCAGCCAACTGTGACACAATATTTAGGATCATTTTTCGGACTTATTTCTTAAGTGTCAGAATAAATCTCCCAAGCTAAAAATCTATTAGTTGCTATACTATTTCATTTATTTTATCATCCGTTGAAATCTAAGTTGACAGTTTTGATAGTTGATATGTTATCTTATACCCAAAAGGGATCAAAAGAGAGGACAGCTATGAAGGGTAGATGAAGTGAGACGGTTAGGGATGAAGGGAGAAAAAAAGACAAACCATTCTCTAATTTTCTATTCATCAGGGACAGGTCTAGACAATTGCACAGGCCCCTCCTGTAAACGAATTGGCCTCCACAAGTAGCATACAAGTCAGAAAGTGATAGGTAGTTGGCTTTTTAGCATCATAGATAGATTACTACACAGGCCTGCCAGTACAGGCTCAGGGCCCCTGGTCCTTTAACCCCTGTATGAAGTGATTTAGAACTGCCTAAAGAAACACAAATCAATCACAAAAAGACACAAAACAACTAACAGTTATATGAAAAACAGCATATAACAAAAACAAAGGGATGAGTATCAACACAAAACTATTAGAAAGAAAAGATGCCGATCAACCACACAGAGACGAAAGACCAAACGTGTTGTTCTTTGAGTAACAGTCATTTATAACCAGTGGTTGAAGAATACTCAGATTTTTTACTTAAGTACAAGTAGCAAGACTACATTTTAAAGGTACTTTGTTACTGCTAAAAGTCCTGCATTCAAAATCTTACCAAAGTAAAAGTACAAATGTATCGTCATTAAGTTAGACTTAAAGGTCCCATGTCATGCTTTTCCGGTTATTACCCGTCCCCTTGTGTTATGAAGGTTTTTATGCATGTAAACGGTCTGCAGAGTCACAAACCCTCAAAGTACACCCTGAAGTGAGTAAAACTCTAACACAGAAAAGACCTGTCTATGTTGCCCCAGAACGCCTCGTTGGAGATTTCTCTTTTTCCATTGTTTACTTCTTGGGTATAGTCAGGGCCGGACTGGGACAATAAATCAGGCCGGGAATTAAACACCCAGCCAGGCCACTACCAGAACATGGCCATAACCAATAACATACCATATCCAATATGAAAAAACATTGAAACTTGTTTATTTATTTATTTTTGGTTCATTTATAGTTGTGAGTGTGTCTGGTCTCCTGAACCAGCCTCACCTGTCTCCCTCCTCTCCCCCCTGCTCCTCTTTGAGACAGCAGCAAAGACTAGTTTTAGCTCAACAAGTTTTAAAAGTGTATCTTACCCTTTTTCACCTACAGTAGTTAACATTTTATTTTTATTATTCATGCATATTTGACTAATCACTCCCCCCTCAAATGGAAATATGTGTTTACATAAATGATGACCAAACCGTTTGAGACCCAGAGATAACTTAGACTGAGTTAACTATCTAAACACTCAGAGAGTCCTTAACCTCACCTGAGCTGTAGTTATCTCTCTCAGTCTGACAGCAGAGGACTCTCCTCCACCTTGTTGTTGAAACAGCTCCTTATGTTAGCGCAGCTAGCTAGTACCAGATGCTAACAACAACAATACACATAACCGGTATGCGCGCTTTCTCTCTCTCGCTCGCTCGCTCGCGCCACACATACACACACCCTCCCGAGCTTGAATGACACACAGTGACCAATCGAGGGCATTATGATCTGTATGAAAGTGGCCATGTCGGCAGGCCACATCATGTAGACAGCCAGTCACCCTCTGTGAGGCAGAGTCAGACCCACATTTGCGCAGCGTTGCGTTCACAATACTTGACTGATTCTATAATTTAGGGTGCATTTCACATCAACAAAACAGTAAAAAAAAACTGTTCTTTCTCAATAAAACAATCAGTGGTTCAAGTTAGTATATTCCTCAGTGTAACATATCCACTAGTTGCAAAGCTTAAACATTTTTTTATGTTATCTATTTTAGATATTTTAAATTTGAAAAAATGAGGTGCAACATAGTTGACAGAACTTTTGCGGACATTCATATATTAAGATATTTAAATTATTTAAAGGAGGAAATCAATTTAAAAAATGTTATTATTCTTTAGTATTTAGACTTTTGAAATAAAGGAATAATTTTTTTAATTTACTTTAATGGTTTTTATTCATTATTTTGAAACCAAGACACCCTCAACTGAAAAACGGACATAGCAAAAACTGACAATTTAAGAACATCATGACACATTTCAAGCTAAATAAAGCATAGGATGCACATAATGTTTGTGTGATATTATAACATGCTTTCCAATAATAGGCAAAATATGATATTTTTGAAGAAAATAGTTAGAATAATTATAATTATCATCAATGGACATCAATGGACATGGAATGTACCCTCAATTGTAGAATCACTCACATACATTAAAAAAAAATCCTCAGGCCAGCAGGCCACTTAACAGGCCAGGCCATCGGGAAACCTCCCGGTCCTCCCGATGGCCAGTCCGGGCATGGGTATAATGACGTATTTCGGTTATAGTGACGTAACGTAACGTAGCCGTTACGTTTGGACCAATCCGCGGACTTCCTCACACACACACACTCGGCAGGACGTTGCGAGGCTCGCTGCTGCGAGGAGCGGGACACTGTGAGCTGGCTCACTGGTGTGGGGTCGGCGAGACAGCGAGACACCGCGGAACTCAGCCTGGACACACACACAAACTCCCAGCCAGGCTGCGGGTGTGTGTCAGCATGTCGTTGTGTCCATGGGCAAGACACTTGCTCCTGTGGGGATTGCCCACAGTATTGAGTATGTTAGTCGCTTTGGATAAAAGCGTCTAACAAGTGACATGTAATGTAATGTAATGAAATGTATACAGAGCTTAAAATCGGCATGTTCAAGTAACCAGTTTGAGATTATTTGAGCTTTGTGACATGGAGCGTTATCCTGCTGGAAGTAGCCATCAGAAGAAGAGTACCATGTGGTCATAAAGGGATGGACATGGTCAGAAACAATACTCAGGTAGGCTGTGGCGTTTAAACGATTCTTGATTGGTAAGGGGCCTAAAGTATGCCAAGAAAAAATATCCCTGAACCGTTGATACAAGGCAGGATGGATCCATGCTCTCATGTTGTTAACGCCAAGTTCTGACACTACCGTCCAGATGTCGCAGCAGAAATCGAGACTCAGAACAGGCAACATTTGTTCAATCTTTTATTGTCCAGCTTTGGTGAGCCCGTGCAAATTGTAGCCTCAGTTTCCTGTTCTTAGCTGACAGGAGGGGCAACCGGTGGGGTCTCTGCTGCTGTAGCCCATCTGCTTCAGGGTTCCACGTATTGTGCACTCAGAGAGGGTCTTCTGCAGACCTTGATTGTATCGAGTGGTTATTGGAGTTGTTGTCTTTCTATCATCTTGAACCAGTCTGGCCTTTCTCCTCTGACCTCTGGCATCAACAAGGCGTTTTCTCCCAGAGAACTGCTGCTCACTGGATATTTTTCCTTTTTCGTACCATTCCCTGTACACCCTAGAGATGGTTGTGCGTGAAAATCCCAGTAGATCAGCAAGTTCCGAAATACTCAGACTAGCCTGTCTGGCACCAACAACCATGCCACGTTCAAAGTCACTTCAATCACCTTTCTTCCCCTTTCTGATGTTCTGTTTGAACTTCTCCAGGTCGTCTTGACCATGTCTACATGCCTCAATGCATTGAGTTGCTGCCATGTGATTGGCTGATTAGATATTTGCGGCCAGGGAGTGTATATATTGAGTTACTGGGTTACTATTAGGATTATTGATGTGTTTTTATCACAGCGAGCTAATTTAAATACTTCATATACTGCTGCAGGATATCTTAACCAATAAATATATGTCAAAGTGTATTTAATAATTGTTTTATATTTTTGTATTAGCTAATACTCTAAATCTAAAAAGTTACTAGTAACTAAAAACTGTCAAATAAATGAAGTGGAGTAAAAAGTACAATATTGGCTTCTAAATCGTAGTGGAGTAGATTTATAAAGTAGCATAAACTGAAAATACGTAGGTAAAGTACAAGTACCTCAAAATTGTACTTAAGTACTGTACTTGAGTAAATGTACTTTGTTACTATCCACCACTGTTAATAACACTGAATGAACTATGTGTATAGAGCTTAAAATCAGTATCTCTGTGAAAAATATAAATGTTTACTTTGATATTACTTTCAAATGTCCGCCTTACTTAAGACATTCCATCGTGTGTCCCATCGCCCCAGGTATCTAAACTGCCGTTGCTCAAATACACATTTTTGATAGAAAATGGGATCTCTGGATGTCATGAGTTAGTTTTTAAAATGTACCAGTATTTTTGTAAACTGGAATGAGAGTTTAACATCTTGACACCATCCCCCATCCGCTGAACAACTCAAGTCTTTCATACCCGTATCCTCTCCCTCCCTTTCTATTCTTATCCAAACGGAGAGCTCTAGAGTGTATGGAAAATGTTTATGTATGCAGATCCACCCAGGTCAGGGGCAAAATAATAATCCACCCTCATTACCCACATCTAACACACACTTTAGACCCTTGTATGTGTTGTCAACGAACGTTCAATGGAAAGGATTAAACCCCTCTTTCATCCCCTTCTTACGGGTTTTGTGTTGATTCTACGGGTCGTCAAATCCAGCTGGAAGTCCTCAGTTTGCTCAAAACGGCTCCCTGTGTTATGACACAGGCGAAGTACAGACTGAGGAATCAAACTGTTGAATTACTTTGAAGATCAGCCGCTATTATTCCTCAAGTACCCACATTGTTCTACGCTTGAATTAGTGCACCTGAATCCACTAATCAATGGTTGTTGGTTCTATGTGCACATGAATGGCATGTGAGGGCTGTTAAGTAACGTTTGAGTGTTTCCCCAGGAGCGGCTGCCGGCGGCTCAGCGGACCGGAGGCCTGTGTAGGGGTAGCTAATTTGCAAGCCGTCTCACTCAATGTCAAAAACTGTCCAGTGTAGAAGAAATGTAGGAAAAAAAACAAATGGGATGTTTTAAAAGCGGGGTCGTATTACTAGGAACTATTCTCTTTCATTGGTGGGTGATGTATGGTTTGTAGCCTTAATGCTGCTAGGCTAGCATGTTTGCTCATGTTTTTAGAGTTTATAGTGTGTCCTTTATGTCTTTTAGAGCAAGATGGTCCCCCTTAACATGCAGGATTATCGGATGGTTCATATTACAGTGTTTGGCTGCCGGGAGGAAGGTAGGAGGTCATAAGCAGTTGAAAGAGTCAAGCATCGTCTTTAAAACGGATCTGCCACCAGGGTAGGCGAAGGTCTAGCAGGACAGTGAGTGAGTTTGTAAATGATAAACAGCAAAATATTTCTGTTTTAATTGAAGGAATTCATGTTTTACCATAATGAGGGGGAAAGCCTTGGGACTTCGGTCTAATCTTTAGAGTACTTGTATCTCAGAGAAACCTCCCAACAGGACGTTTGATAAAGTGTATCTCACATTCGAAAAAATATTTATCCATAAACAAGTGTTGAAAAGGGAGTATGGTCCTAACAAGTTCTGCACCAGTCTTTCCACTGAATGTAGACAATGTTGTTATCTACCCCAACATCCTACCCTATGACCGCAAATGAACTGACCCTGTCATGTTGAAGCAATGGAGCGTTAATTAGATTAACAAATAAAATGTTTTCCTTTCAACAACCAATTATTCAGAAACACTATGAAGCAAAGTCAAATTGGACTGAAAGCTTTTTGGTTTTTTAGATTAATGTGCCGTCATAAGAACGACATGGCACCTTTACATCACATAATTGCAAATGTGAATTCTTTACACTATTCATTGTTACACCTTTTCAGTGTTCAATGCTTTATGACCCAAACTGCCACTGTCCACAACAACCCATTATTGTTATAGTGAAGTATAGGCAGCTAAAATTACTTTAAAAAAACGTTGTTAGTGAAAAGAAGCCAAGTTTAGGTGGTTTAGAGTGCCTGTCATTTATCTGCAATGTCCCCAACCCTTAGATGCATAAGTGGGTCTTTTTTGACCCGGTGAGGTGGTTTTCTTGAAGTATCTTTGTAATTACATTTTTTTTATCATTTCATATTCCAGCTATTCCTCAAAAAACATATTTTGAATGTCATGCCATTCAAATTTTAAATTTAAATGTTATACATTTTAAGAAATTGTAGTTTTTGTATTACTACCCCAAGCTTCCATAAGTGGGTCAAAAATGACCCGCATGCATTTTCTATGGCATCCTATGGGAACCTTTGATTCTTATCACCTGTTGCTGTCAGGAATACATTCACTGTAGACGACACAGACTACATCACAAGTGACACCTCTCAGGAAGATTATTTTACACAGCAAGATCTGATACCTGTCAGTATAATAATAATAATAATAATAATAATAATAATCAAATGATAATAATAATAATAATAATAATAATAATACATTATATTTGTATAGGGCTTTTCAAGGACTCAAAATCGCTTTACAATATAGGGGAAGGTTAGGGTGGGGGGTATAGGACTATCAAACTTGATCAACCGGCATGGATCGATGGGGGGGGGGGGGGCTATGAGTAGACAGAGGAGAAGAGATGAGTTTTGAAAAGGGACTGGAATACTGTAAGATTCTCAAGAATAGATCTTGGGAGAGGGAATTCCAGATCCTGGGAGCTCAGACTGTCCCCAATGCTGCCTAGTTTGGACTTGGGGGGGAGAGGAGACCGGCTGAGGTGGATCTGAGAGACCGCGGGGGTTGGTAGGGGGTGAGAAGACCAGTGAGATAGGGGGGGGGGGTCAGATGGTGGAGGGCTATAGGGGAGGGCCAGTATTTTGTAGTTGATGCGTTGGGAGATGGGAAGCCAATGAAGGTCTTTGAGGACTGGTGTGATGTGGTGCCATGATCTGGTGTGTGTGAGGAGTCGGGCGGCTACATTTTTTACAGTTTGGAGTCTATCGAGGGAGGGGGAGCGGATGCCGTAGAGAAGTGAGTTACAGTAGTCAAGGTGGGAGGAAATAAAGGTAGGATAGGTCGTTCAGCTGCAGGGCACGTAAGAGAGGGTTTGATCTTTGCATCAATATGTTCAAAACATGTCTAAAATTATAAATAGTGAAAAATGTAATATAAAATATTTCTAGTGTGAACCAAAATATAATACTAAATATTAGTGAAGTGATTATTCTTAACCAAAATGACAAAAATGGCATAAAAACACATATTATTCTAATACGGTCCTTTTTGACCCACTTATGGAAGAGTGTAGGGTCCAGTCACTCGTGCATCTAAGGGTTAACTATTTCCCTGGGACCCCCATGGCATGTCATACCCGACTCTCTGTCTGTTTTTCTGTCTTCTTCACTTTTATCTTTGGTTGCTGACAGGAGCAAACGTGCTGCACTTTCAAAAACGATGCATATATAAAAACACAAATGTGCGAAAACAAATGCAAATGAAGAAACATCTTCACCAACTTGACAACATATGCAGCATTTTAAAGAACTAGGTTAGCTATGTTAGATAGCTAGCTCACAGCAGATCTGCAATAATATGAAGGAATCATGCAATCACATTGTTAAAATAAGCCAATAAAACGTACATTTATGTATGTTTCTAGTTACAGTTGGCCAACTTTATTATCACCGACAGCTAGCTCTCCGGTCCCACCTTTTTGTTTCCCTGTTTCCTTGTTCCATGTTATGAACTTGTGCAGCATTTTTTCATTATTTTCAATTATTTTTGTTGCACATGTGTTGTCAATTTGGTGAAGATGTTTCTTCATTTGCATTTGTTTTGTCATATTTGTGTTTTTATATTTGCATAGTTTTTGAAAGGGCAACACGTTTCTCCTAGTGTAAGTGTTGTGTGCTGTTGTAGCAGTTTTGCCCTTGTCGGACACCGTTACCTCCAAAAGAAAAGTAAAGAAATGCCCAAAAAATCCCATGCTTTGCTCACCCAGTCACTATAACATCATTCTGTGAAGTCATGTTCGGTCTTTGCTTAACCATCACATCAGTTGACGCTTTTTGTTTTAGATGAATAACCTGCTTTTTTCATTAAAATTATAAGATTATTAAATAATTCTAATCTGAAAGAAAGATGTACTATGTGGTTGTGAATATTTGCTGTAAACAGCATCACTTGATGTTTAGATGAGCAAACGTTAACGTGTGTATTGCATCATACAAATGATAGAGTAATATGTTGGACAGGCAACCAGCTCACAGACGTCGCTAATCCCCATTAAGTGCAGGAAATCATCTACCTTCATGCTAATATATCAGCATGGGAGGGGGGAATGACACATTTCCCTGAGCTGCTGATGAATGTTGTGACAGCTGTCCCCTCGGCAGCATATTGAGGGGTCTGCAGCCGGACGGAGGGCAGTGGCCAGGAGAGGCTTTACAGGGCCCCGCAGTCTCGCTGAGTAATGGACAGCTACAAATCTGCTCTGTGGGGATCTGATGAGGGAGGGAGAATGACGCGTACTGCCTGAGATGCAGGAGGTTCAGCCGCACACCTGCACCGGGGATGTGGTCATGTGACGGGGCTCCTCCTGAGGGGACCATGAATAAACCCCTGCTATGGAGAGACACACTGTCAATGGATGTTTCCAGTGGGAGGTCTGAAGAGGTGGCATAAGTGATAAACTGTGTCATGCTATTAAACAATGACACGGCAGTTATGGGGTGTCAGCAGTGCAGCGTGAGAAAGGTCAGAGAGGCTGACTTAAGGTCTTTGGTAATCCTGATCCTTCCACTGTCACAATTACTGTCGACAACACTCTTTGATGCATGCATTGTGTTTTACAAAATTATATTATTTATTTGCTGATTCATCCTGTTGCCAATTTCAAGCAGCAGCTGCAGATGTTTTTGTTATATACTTAAAAGGTATAATGTGTAGGTTTAATAACTTGGCGTTAGGGTTGCTGAGGACCTGAGGGAGAGCAGTGACGTGCATGAGCTTGTTTGGATCAGCAGTTCTTTAGAAAGCTGCAAAAACCTGGCCTGCCTGACCAGACTTTCGTTAGCAGATGCTCTATTCACACGCATAAAAATCCAAACAAGGCGCAGTGTTTTCTTTCACAAAACAGCGCTCTATGCAGGCAGGACGTTGAGTGAGAAATGTATTTGCAAGTCAGATTTCAACGTAGGAGATTTGAAATCTCCTTTCTTGTACATGTACTAACAGACTGCAAAAGGGAAGGCGCAGAAAAGATGGAATTGATGTCAGTATTAAAGGTGGGGTATGTCATTTATTTCAGAAACACTTGTTATTCCATGGAATGCTCTCAACATCCCGATAGCAATGAATATCTTAAGTGCTTTGACAATAAATACATACAAAAATGTCATCTGTGGAAGCCGTAGCGCTGTAAAAAGCACGACCAATCATTTTAGCCGGCCCGGCTAAAATAACTGGATGGCCTACCTGCCTGTCAGCCTTCTCTCGTGCACAAACTTATCTCGTGCCCTCATTGGTCATGTGCGCGTCCGTGTGTGTTGGAGGAGGGGCTCTGTAAGGAAGTCTGAAGGAAGAGGCAGATTTTTTCCGGTTGTGTACTTTCAAATTCTAGCGCACTCGAGCTGGTTTCTCCAAAATTACATACCCCACCTTTAATTGATGAAAACACAGTATTACATGGGAAATTTGCTAGGAAAGACATCAGTGAAAGTTTACGTTCGTTTTATGTCATTTCTTAAGAGCAACCAGAATAATTGAGAGGATTTAGTTGTGTTTTATACATACTGTATTATATGTATCATACCTTGGACATTAACATGTAATGGGGTTTAGACTTTATTGAGGACAATACAATTGAGGCTGTTACTAATGTATCTTAAAATATAGTGATAATAATCTTCTCTTTAAAATGTCTTACTCAAAAGGTCAGGTCAGAGATTATAGAGAAAGATTATTGGTATTTAATCTTTAAACCAAAAATTCCCCCCCTCCACATTTACATCCCATGTTCACCTTACCTCAGTTATCTGTAGTGTCTTTGCAGCTGCTCTGTTTTTTGGTTCTGTAATGTGATTCTGTATTTTATGAGTTGGAGAACAGGAGCTTGCTGTAAACCAGTTTTATCTTTTTCGGTCCAGTTTAAATATCATTGTTACTTTCAATCTTATTTTGCGTAAGAAGGAAATTAAATGACATTAATTTATATATCTTTGGTAGAATCAAGTGCTCATTTGTGTATTTGGCTATTCAAGATTGCATGATTGCATCGTTCCTCTGTATTTTGTTAAAATCAGTGCAATGTTGTCTGAGCTAGATCAACTGACCAACCGCCTGCCCCACCCCCACCTGATGTCATTGTGTAGCAGACAAAAAAATTAAGGGCTTAAAGGTGATTGATCCAAGAGTGCCACTTAAATCAATAAAATGTGAACGTGACATTTTTCTGTGTGAGTGTGTGTGTGTGTATCAACTGATTGTTTTCCAAAGAATAGATATTCTGCGCCGCCTTAGTTCACAAATTCTTCTTTAGTTTTTTTGTCTTCTTTTGTGACTGTTCTACAGTGTTGCTATTCTACATGGTACAAGTGTTTGTCCAACTCTTTAAAGTCAGAACTGCTCCACCAGGTGAACATCTGCTCAAAGATTGTATAGGTCAACCCTGTGAGAGACTCTCTGAATCAGCTTACCTAAACAAAATATTAACATCATCTGACCCTCAGCAGTGAGTGGATATTCATTGTTGCCATCATATCGAAGATACAGGGTCCCTGTGATTTAATCAAGTTAGACTAAAGCACTCCTTTGTGCACCAGTCAATCCTCCTGAAATACAGAGTTAAATCCCAGGTCAAATGTACGTGTTTCTCTTCAGTGAAAATATCTGTCTACTTGTACCTTGTCTTAATATCTGTCCTTGCTTGATGTTGCAAATGTTGCTGCTGTGATGCAAGAAACATTTTATCAGACAATAAACTATTATTGTATCGTATTGTGCTGCTGGGGGGGGGGGGGGCAGCATTAGGGTCGGTGACACCAGCAGACTTAACAAACTGATTAAGAAGGCTGGGTCTGTCATCGGCATCAAGCTGGACACTTTTGAAGCTGTGAGAGGAGGGCACTGAACAAACCCCCCCCCCCCCCAGACTGCTGTCACAAGGACAGATACAGGAAAACATTCCTGCCTACTGCCATAACACTTTATAACAAATCACCTCACTTATCCATAGCTTCACTTTAGGTTAACTGGAGTTTAACTTCACACTGTACCTTTTCTCCATTCCTTACCATTCCTCACACACTGAATGTAAATAATATCCCGCTTTTTATTGTTTTAACTGAAATAGTGTCTTATTTGTCAGATAGTTTATAGATTTTTTATCTTCACGGTCAATATTTTCTACTCTCTAATGCCGGTTTATTTATATTTTGAGATGTTTATATTTTTGAATTGTTTATTACTACTCTTTTAATTTCTAATTATGTGCAATGCCTTGTTTTTGTATGCTGCTGCAATGAAAACATTTCCAAAACGTGGGATCAATAAAGTACATTATTATCTTATCTTATGCGTGCTCCATTAGCCACAAAGACTTTGGTCATGGGAAATATGTTGGTCAAAAGTAAAGCTTTAATCATGTTTTGGTGTTGTAAATAAGTTTGTGTTAAGATCAGCGAGGAAAAGACCCAATCCTCTCTTTTAGTGCTGCTTCGATGAGGTCTTACAAACAAGCCTTGTGAGTTTCACGCTCCTCTTAAAATAGAAACAGAAACATGAGTAGATTGTTTATTCATTTCTTGTGGGATGATGTAGCAGAGTGAGAACTGTGTGGCAGGCTTCTTAAAAGGGTAATCTGATGGAATAGCATTTAGGGATTATCTTTAATTTGAGGTTGTGCCCGGCTCACAGCAGCGTCTGTCATCAGAGTCCCTGGTCTGAGATCAGCTCCTCCTCCACACTGTCATTACAGGATGACAGCACGTCTCTTTTTAGATACCCCTAAACTCACCATGATGCTTCAATATGACATTCAGACAAAATCTGCTGACAGCCTTTCAATTTTCCACACAATTTCCCCGGTGTGGTTGAGTTTGTTTTTATTTTAGATATGACATTTTATTCAATATGTACCGTCTATTTTCATATTTTACCTGCACGAACTGATGCATTTCTTATTTCTGGATGTTGTCACAGTATTTCAACTTGAACTGATGTAACATAGTTAAACGTGTGTTAGTGCTACATTTCAGTTTAAGGACTCAGAAGGGTGTGTTTAGTTCAAGGACATGTTCATTTCTGCCGGCATTTGGCAAAGCAGAAACAAATATTTGGCTTACTTTTTAACACAGCATTAAATCATTTCCAATATTTGAATAACATGTTGCTGTTAGGAAAGTATGCTGAGATTTAAGTTGGGACTGATATGTCAAACATGAAATAGAAAAGTATCTGGGGCTAAAAGTTGATCCCGACAAATGCACCTTTTCCTCCTGTGTGAGGAACATTGTTGTTTGGCTGTTGGCATTAGAGATGGGCGAGTCCTGATTCATCCGGATCATTAACCCGGATCCTAGAAATGAGCTGGTCTTGACGAGTCTCCCCTCTCCATTAACCCGAGTCCTTTGAGTCCTACACCTGGTGTGACGTACAAATTAAAACTATAAATTGCGTCACTCGCTACTCTCTTGATAACATGTAAAATCACAATACAACGTACCCCAGTCCATCTGCCTAGCCTTTAGCAAGTAGGATAGCTGCCAGAAGTTATCGTTTGGCTCAGGGGAGGGGACGCGGATCAGTGAAACTTCCTGCAGACTCGTGGGGACTCAGGGGAGCCGTAAGTTATGGCTCCTAACCGTAATAGCATAGCAGATCCAGAGATCCATCCATACTCGTCATATTGTGCACGAGCATAGCCGCGGCCGGGAAGACATTTTACTTAGGGGGTGTGGCCAAAAGTGGGGAGAGATTAACAGTAACATGTTGCAGCCCCTCCTCCAGCACCCGGCTCCCGGCTCCCGCGGCTATATCCTGCACGAGTCAACAGCAGACTCAGAGATTCGCAAATCCTGACTCACTGTGCAAAACATAGCAGACTCGTGCGGACTCAGAGCCGTAACCGTATAGCAGCAGATCCAGAGATCCAGCAGACTCGTCGTCATGCACGAGTCAACAACAGACTCAGATTCGCAAGATGACCCTTTTTTTGTGATCAACATGTTTTATTAAAGCAAAAGACACCACTTTACACAAATTTAACACATAGGGCCTACAAACACCAGTATTGCAATGATTACGCAGTCCATGAGAAAATAGGGGGGGGGCATATGATTAGATCTACATACACACTGTTTTCATGACCCAAATATGTATATATGTTCATTTTAATTAATTTTTTATTTTTCATAGTTATTTTATCATGGGTGGAGATACTGGGTGAAGTTGTTGCAGTGGTGATTTGTTGACCAGCCCCCTTGACCCAATAACAATAATTGTATAATTAAGACATTTTATATATTCTAACTGTTTGCAATTTTCTATCATTTGTCATTGTTTGTTTCTTTTTGTGTGCTATGTTCAAAATAAACGTTTTGCCAAGTAAGATCCTTATTGGAAATGCAGCTATTACACGCAGGAGACTGTTGCACAACATGACAATTTTGTTAGAAGTCTACACTGAAACTTCATTTAGAGCCGGAAACATAATGGACTTAATCAAAATCGCGGGATCCGTGGATCCAGGTCAATGATCGAGAGAGACCAGTAGCCTACGAGTTAGTCAGCGGAACTTCACAGGCTCAGATTCGCAAATCCTGACTCACTGTGCAAAACACAGCAGACTTGTGCGGACTCAGAGCCGTAACCATATAGCAGCAGATCCAGAGATCCAGCAGACTCGTAGTCATGCACGAGTCAACAGCAGACTCAGATTCGCAAATCCTGACTCACTGTGCAAAGCACAGCAGAGCAGACTCGTGCGGACTCAGAGCCGTAACCGTATAGCAGCAGATCCAGAGATCCAGCAGACTCGTCCTCCTCATCCACGAGTCAACAGCAGACTCAGATTCGCCAAATCGCAAAATAACCCTTTTTTTTTGTGATCAACATTTTTTATTAAAGCAAAAGACACTGTAGCGGAGGTTAATGTAACGTCAGTTTAATATGCTCGTGAAATGCAACAGGTTTTATGTTTCACCGATAGGATTTCTACAGTCTTGGTGCTGCTGACTCATATGACTCAAATGACTTGTATGATCCGGATCTCTTCAATGACTGACTCAGAAGACCCTGAGTCCGTAAAAGGATCCGGATTTGCCATCTCTAGTTGGCATTGGCTGTTATAATGAATTATGATATAATAATCCGTTTTCAAGGATTCACCCGACAGTCGAAAGCAGTTATTAACCGCAGCTTGTTGAGTTTGTATTAGGGGTGTAACGGTATCCGTATTCGTCCCGTACCGTCACGGTTCGGACGTCACGGTTCGGTGCATGCAGTCACACGACGAATACGCCTTTTTTTTTACGAGTGGGAAAAAAGTCTGTCATTCAGGGCAGTATCCACTACACTATATATAATCCAGGGGGCGGTATTGCGCCTAAAAGCTGTTTGCCAGCCGCCCTTAAACAACAAATGAAGAAGAAGAAGAAAACACAACAAAACGAACAAAATACAAGAAGAAGAAAAGTTAGTATTGCGAGTTCAGATAACACACAGGAACTAGAAGACCCACCTGCTTCTTTTAAATCAGCTGTGTGGGAACAGTTCGGGTTCCCTGTGGACAGGACAGGGTGCCGGTGTCAGTACCATATCGGCTCGGGTACCATATCGGCTCGGGGTCACATCCGTCGGGTCATATCCGTCGCTTACCAATGACGTCACACATTGGCTGTAGTACGGCAACTCAAGAGGGCCACCATACACGGTCAAATTCCGAACATTTAAACATAGCCTACACTTCATTCTTTACTTTGTCCGTTATTATATGTAGAAGATATTACTTTTTTCTCCGTCATGTTGTTTCCATAGGAACAACTTCAAACAGGAGGGTTTAAGACATTTAAGACACTGCAACGAAAGTAACAAAAACAATGTAAAATCCTTTTCCGTTTTCACAGAACACAAATTGGGTTATTTACATAATTATGTTTACACTGTCGATTGTTATTTTTTAACATTCAAACATTACAACGTAATTAAATCCCGAACATTTAAATATGAATATGGTGAAATACATTCTTAGAATAAGCGAGAAATTGATTTAACTCCTGTTTGACAATAACTGTGAATTTCTTTCCTTTTATTTAAAATTAGAAATCAAATTTGATCATACACCAGGGCGGGTCATACTCAGGTGCTAACATGAATCTGAAGGAAATCCTAACATGGGGGTGTCTAATGATGTGTTTTTTATGGGGAATTCAAATATGAGCTTATTTTTAGGATAACTCTAACCTACATCGTTTTGTATTTCTAAATTGGCAATTTTTCTAAGTCCACAGCCAAGAAAATGTTATTTGCATGTCATTTTATTTACGAGTATGGAATTATGGAATTCTAACACTGGAGCTTGTTATTATTTAACTTGATCATTCTGCTTCAGTTTGTGGGCTACAGCCAGTTTATGTTAGCAGCACGTTAACAGCTTCATCCTCTGAACGTGTGTACTGTCTGTTCAAAAAACTGCAGGAACCCAGAACAGACAAAAAACATAACCCCCTTCACATCTCAACTATAGTAACAGGTCCCCGATATGACCAGTGATGATACCTGTATTAAGCACCTTGCAGATCGCTTCTCTGATTGTTTTATTGCACAATAAAATCATGTATATTAACTTTCTCTTCTATGCATTTCAGTTCTTCATTAACATTCTTTAATTAACACTTCGCTTTCCTGACACAGTTCCACTAACATACATTCACTGTCAGTTACCCTTTTCTGTGATAAACACATATTTCACTTGAATTTCACATTCAGTAGACATTTATTGTACCTTAAAAACATTTTTCCACAGTATTAAATACTACTCTTCTAAAAACTTGAAAGTAGCATAGTAGCCCTTTAAACTGTCATGTCGAGCATTAACTGCAAGTCACTGAAATGCATAAACTGGAGAATAATTATGTTACAAGTATTACAGAAAACATATCCAAGTGTAACAAACATCCAGTATTAACCTTACTGTTTTTTACTAACAGTAACCAACTAATAATTTTCATAAAGTGCATATTTATTCCAAACTCACAATATATATATATATATGTAATAAAACGTAATGCACAATGGTACACAGTATCCAAACTCTTTAGGCACTGGTCAGAGGCATTCATGTAAAGCAGATCACCAGAATCCAATACTGGTAAAAACGTTGCAGAGATCAAATGTTTCCTTGTCTGAAAGGAGAAACCTAATTTTAAAACAACATTTTCAGTGTGTGACTTGAAAGATAAGTTCTGATCAATAATAAAACCTAGATATGTGTATGTAGTGACCCTTTCAATGTCAATGTCAGTCCCTTGAACAGTACAAATGTTGGGGAGAAAAGAAGTTAAGTTTTTGCCATTTGAGAATATCATGAGTTTGGAGTTGTCTGCATTTAATACTAACTTGAGTTGAGATAAATGGGATGGAATAACATCAAAGGCAGACTGGAGGAAATCAAGACTTTGCTCTATAGGATGAACAATAAATAACAGTATCATCTGCATAAAAATGGAAAGCAGCATTTGATAAATGATTAGTCCTAATATGGAACCTTGGCGCACACCCTTTCAAATCAAATCAATCAAATCAAGTTTTATTTATATAGCACATTTATAAACGATTTTTGGTCGAGCCAAAGTGCTGTACAAATAATAAAAATACCCTACAGTAAAGACATTTTACAGCTAATACAACAGCACAGTTTGTTCAGAATATCAGTATGAGAAGAAAACGACACCCTCTGTCCTTAGACCCTCACATCGTACAAGGAAAAACTTCCGGAGAAAACCCACAGTTTAAAGGGAAAAATGGGAGAAACCTCGGGAGAGCAACAGAGGAGGGATCCCTCTCCCAGGACGGACAGACGTGCAATAGATGCCGTGTGTAAATCGAAGAGATAATACATTTACAACATAGGTAGACCGAATGTTAGCAGCATGACGAGACCCAGGCAGGACCGCAGAGACAGGTTCAGCCACAACCCGAGGTCCACGACTTAATCCAGAACTCAGGATAGAGGATCCAGGATGTGGTACCACAGCAAGAGGATCAGCCTCGACTCCGGATCCCGGCGTCGATATAGACACAAAAGAAGAAAAATTTGGCTGGGTTAATCGGAACATGAGAATACACAGACACAGACAGACAGAAGGAAGAACAAGCTCAAACTGTCTCACTCTGTTTCAATGTACACATACAACACATTTCTGTAGATCAATAATCAGTCAGTCAAAAACTCCCACCCATTTCTTCACGTCTTCCGAATAGTGGACCAGTGGTAAGTTGCCAAAACCTTCTCGGTGGTGCGCCTTATCCCTGCATGACTCTCCGGAACCCAGGTTATCGTGGCACTCCTTCAGGACATCGATAACCTGGTCCTTGGTGCACACAACCAACCTCTCATTGTCCTTGCACATGTAGTACAATTCTCCAGCTGGCACATCAGGAACAAAAAAACAATAATTTAGAAGTGTGTAGAGATGAAATTATGACTAAAAGCTGTTCAAGAAATCCAGTGGCCTTGACAAGTTGCAAATAGGGTTTAGACGTAACAACTACAGTAATAGTGTGTATACTAATGAAAAGAAAAAGGAGAAACAAGCTGTGGAGTCCTTGCAATTTACTGAAAATGTTGGAATTGCAATATGATAAACCATTAGAGGTATGATCACTTTTGCAACAAAAAACACCATTAGATAAATAGATAGATATATACTTTATTGATCCCTAAAAGTAAAGGGAAACATATTATATGAGATATAAACAATATATCAATCAATCAATCAATGTTTATTTATATAGCCCAATATCACAAATGTTACATTTGTCTCAGTGGACTTCACAGTTTGTACAGAATATCAGTAGACAATACGACACCCTCTGTCCTTAGACCCTCACATCGTACAAGGAGAAACTTCCAGAAAAAGGAAAAACCCCACAGTTTAAAGGGGAAAAAAATGGGAGAAACCTCAGGGAGAGCAACAGAGGAGGGATCCCTCTCCCAGGACGGACAGACGTGCAATAGATGCCGTGTGTAAATTGAGAAGATAATACATTTACAACATAGGTAGTCCAAATGTTTGGAAATGCATGTGTCTATAATAAGAAGATGAATCCACGAGGATATCCATCCAGGACTTATGATCCAGGACCACAGCAAAAGGCACAGCCACGACTCAAGATCCAGGGCTCGCGATCCAAGACTCAGGACCACAGCAACAGGATCAGCCACGACTCAGGGTCCCGGCGTAGATAGACACCAAAAATAAATTTGGGGAAGCTGGGTTATTCGGAACATGAGAGATTAAGAGATTAAGGATAATTTAAATGTTCTAAAAAACTACAAAATACTTCAGTTAGGCCTAGTAAGTAGCAGGAATATGTGCTTACACTACAGGAGCAAAATCATGATGATGTCACATGTACAGGGGGTTTATACCTCATAATAAAAACGTATGTTCGTGACTTAAGCATGGTCTTATTCTAACTGTTACTTACATTTGATCAGGTAATTCTTTGAAGCCTTCCGAATTTCCGCCTTCCTTGAATCAGGATGTTTAGCGGCGATGGTGAGATCATGGTAACCACCACTGAGCACATACTGTAGTGCTTTATCTCTGTATAATAACTATCCATTTCTGTCAAAGTTAAGAACAAAAGAAAATATTGTACTTTACCTATGGCGCAAAAATGTCGTATATATATACACATTTAATACATACTTATTTTTAATAATCTATTATATTGTGTTATTTCAAGATGGAAAAATTATCTTTTTGATAATATATAATCTATAAAAGTATATCGTATTGATATATAATATATAATTTTTTGATAATGTATAACATAATCAAATATAAAAATCAAAACGAAATAAGTAAGTATTAGGGCTACTGTATACTGGTACTTGTAAGCATTAACTTTAATTAATTTAAACAGAACAAAAGAACATATTTTACTTTACATGTGGCGGGAAAATATCTTATATTCTTCTTACCGTCTCCTTCTCTCTCTGTACCTACTGTCATTCGTCTTTGATCAGACCCGCGGTAAACCCTAGTCAGCGCCCCTAGTTACACCAATCAGCGTGCGAACGCGTGATCGCGTGACGTCATTGGTAAGCGACGGATATGACCCGACGTATATGACCCCGAGCCGATATGGTACCCGAGCCGATATGGTACTGACACCGGCGTTGTTCGAAAGCGGTGCGGTATGCTAATGGTAACACACGCCAAACATGCTAAATCATATCAGAAGGCATCACCCAGATTTCGTAATCACCTGAGCCCGGCAAAAGACAACAGCAGTTCAACAGCTTATCCCCGCTGTTTTTAAGAAGCCAATAGACATGAAAGCCGGTGTCAGTACCATATCGGCTCGGGTACCATATCGGCTCGGGGTCATATCCGTCGGGTCATATCCGTCGCTTACCAATGACGTCACGCGATCACGCGTTCACGCGTTCGCACGCTGATTGGTGTAACTAGGGGCGCTGACTAGGGTATACCGCGGGTCTGATCAAAGACGAATGAGAGTAGGTAGAGAGAGAGAAGGAGACGGTAAGAAGAATATAAGATTAGACAAGGAAACATTTGATCTCTGCAACGTTTTTACCAGTATTGGATTCTGGTGATCTGCTTTACATGAATGCCTCTGACCAGTGCCTAAAGAGTTTGGATACTGTGTACCATTGTGCATTACGTTTTATTACATATATATATTGTGAGTTTGGAATAAATATGCACTTTATGAAAATTATTAGTTGGTTACTGTTAGTAAAAAACAGTAAGGTTAATACTGGATGTTTGTTACACTTGGATATGTTTTCTGTAATACTTGTAACATAATTATTCTCCAGTTTATGCATTTCAGTGACTTGCAGTTAATGCTCGACATGACAGTTTAAAGGGCTACTATGCTACTTTCAAGTTTTTAGAAGAGTAGTATTTAATACTGTGGAAAAATGTTTTTAAGGTACAATAAATGTCTACTGAATGTGAAATTCAAGTGAAATATGTGAGAATATATGAAAGCGAAGTGTTAATTAAAGAATGTTAATGAAGAACTGAAATGCATAGAAGAGAAAGTTAATATACATGATTTTATTGTGCAATAAAACAATCAGAGAAGCGATCTGCAAGGTGCTTAATACAGGTATCATCACTGGTCATATCGGGGACCTGTTACTATAGTTGAGATGTGAAGGGGGTTATGTTTTTTGTCTGTGTTCTGGGTTCCTGCAGTTTTTTGAACAGACAGTACACACGTTCAGAGGATGAAGCTGTTAACGTGCTGCTAACATAAACTGGCTGTAGCCCACAAACTGAAGCAGAATGATCAAGTTAAATAATAACAAGCTCCAGTGTTAGAAATCCATAATTCCATACTCGTAAATAAAATGACATGCAAATAACATTTTCTTGGCTGTGGACTTAGAAAAATTGCCAATTTAGAAATACAAAACGATGTAGGTTAGAGTTATCCTAAAAATAAGCTCATATTTGAATTCCCCATAAAAAACACATCATTGAGACACCCCCATGTTAGGATTTCCTTCAGATTCATGTTAGCACCTGAGTATGACCCGCCCTGGTGTATGATCAAATTTGATTTCTAATTTTAAATAAAAGGAAAGAAATTCACAGTTATTGTCAAACAGGAGTTAAATCAATTTCTCGCTTATTCTAAGAATGTATTTCACCATATTCATATTTAAATGTTCGGGATTTAATTACGTTGTAATGTTTGAATGTTAAAAAATAACAATCGACAGTGTAAACATAATTATGTAAATAACCCAATTTGTGTTCTGTGAAAACGGAAAAGGATTTTACATTGTTTTTGTTACTTTCGTTGCAGTGTCTTAAATGTCTTAAACTTCCTGTTTGAAGTTGTTCCTATGGAAACAACATGACGGAGAAAAAAGTAATATCTTCTACATATAATAACGGACAAAGTAAAGAATGAAGTGCAGGCTATGTTTAAATGTTCGGAATTTGACCGTGTATGGTGGCCCTCTTGAGGTGCCGTACTACAGCCAATGTGTGACGTCATTGGTAAGCGACGGATATGACCCCGAGCCGATATGGTACCCGAGCCGATATGGTACTGACACCGGGAGACCAAAATAAATAACGGAAGCTTTTGGCATATGTTTTTCATGCTGCGCCCTTATGCAATAGTAGAGGACCCAGGCTTTTATTGATTGTGATTGAAAGTGATTGAAACACTATCTTATTATTTATTTTGTAATATTTTCAAGACATTCTTTTTAGTTTTACAGCTTATTGAACCTTTTTGTTTGACATCAGCCATTATAGATAATATGGCCATATGAGTGTGTGTGGTACTGTTTGTGGTTTGTTTTTAACTGTGTAATAAAGTTAATTATTCAAAAATTTGAGTTCCTTATTTTTAAACTGAAACTTGCACTACTGTTCAAAAATAAATAAAAAACAAACCTGGAATTATGCATTTGGGACTTTTTTTTGCTTTTTCTTGTTGTACCGAACCCGTACCGAACCGTGACCCCAAACCGAGTACATACAGAACCTTGACCCCCAAACCGAGGTACATACCGAACCGTGAATTCTGTGAACCGTTACACCCCTAGTTTGTATTATTTCTGTAAAACACGCCTCTTTTTCATCACGAATCTACTGAAGTATCATTATTCAATAAATGCAGTCAATCTCTGAGCCTATCACGTACAATGTGTCTGAGCGCTAGCCAATGGAAGCAAGAGCATTATAGTGTGTCACTATGTTACAAAAGTAAACAAAGGAGTCCAATGGAGGCTTTTCACGCAGGGGGGGGGGGGGGGGGAGTGTGTGCGAGAGAACTTTGGGATTCTAGCCTTTGCAGACCATATACATGCACTAAAACCTATAGAACACACTACAGGAGAGGGAACATCACAAAAACTATGATATGGCCCCTTTAATGTCATGTTACCTTACTTACATTTGAGCTTTTTGTATTCAAACATATGATAACTAAAAACTATGTCTGACTAAGTATTTTCTGTCTGGTTAGTTAAGGTCCATTTTTGGAGCAAAGTCAATTTCACAGAGCGTTTATCTTCACAGGAAATGTGAGAACAACTGTGACACTTTGCGTGGAACAGAAGAAAAACACTGAACCCCCCCCCAAAAAAACATACTTTGTCCAAAGACATGCAATGTAATGGGTAAACAGTAATAGTCATTTATAATACCAACAGTTAAACGGTTGAGTGTATGGAAGAATGTGTACACGGCTGAAGGACAGTGTGTGAGGTGTTCTCCAAAGCCCTAAAGCTCTGTAAACAGCTATTAGAAAATAACAATGACTAACCCAAACAGAGCCTGTGATTTGAACAGAAATGAACTGGAACACGCTTCTCGTGCGATGACGTGACGTATCAAAGGCTGACAGCAGGAATCTTTTTCATATAAACTATAAACATTGTAATAGAGGAGCGTGTTCGCAGTAATGTTGCAATAACTTGTGTATCATCCATGTATAACGGGAAATGTGAAGCTTCGATGTTTGAAACCCGATCTTACGCAAGGCGGTAAAGTGTAAAGTTCAAGGATACAATCGACAATGGACTGCATCAGAACACTCACTCATCATACATCAGCGGTATCATTTCCAAATCTGTATAACTCAGTTTGTCATCAGATTTATCCCGCACAATATTCCATTAAATTCTCTTGACATCTTTGCATGACAAACGCTGGCACAGAGACAGAGCAGACTTTATTAGATTATGTTACTTTGAATTATATCACCTTATTCTGATATAATACAGTCCAATTATGATCAAACAAGATAAGTTTATCCTGAAAGGAGCTCATTTGTTTTCTGTACACATATTTTATTAAACTTTTTTAGTTTGTGACACTTCACCCTCACATTATGACATTGAAAGCAGTGTAATCTGCTGCATGATGGTTCTGTACGGAGGCACAGAGGTGAAAACACTGCGGCATGTTGCTACATGCACCTGACCGTCAGTAACAGTAGTGTATCTGCAGTATGTACTCTTTCAGGTTTTTGCTTTTTTTGCCTTTTTTTTCGTGAATGCTAATAGGTGTATATGAAAAAATAGTTTTTGTTCTACAGCACACAGCAGATTTACGGCTGACAGCAGTTACCCATGAAGATCACTCTCTTTACTACACACCAAATTATTTGTAGTAAATTCACATTACCAAACTGGGGTTGACCCTGTAAAGGAGTTAAAGGATGGATGAAATTCACATGACCAGCAAATGTTACTCCCTAAATCCAACAATAAGTTGTGATCATCCTCATAATAAGAAATAATTGTCATTTTGTTTTACTTAAAGCGGGTTTAATCCCCATTTTTTTTTAATATCACTGTATCAGACACAGTATGAAAGGGGTCTCTTGTAGATGAACCTATAGAGACTTATTTATAATCTAACTTTACTTGGTTCACTCTCACGGCTCTCATAACGGAGGAGACCAAAGTCAGAGCTATTAGAAGTACTATTGGACCTACATTATTCATAGGAAACAAACCTAACCCTAAATGAATGCTACTGTTGGCTGACAAGTTACCTTGATTTGTCTTTTTAAGATTAGGTGGAAGTGGCAGTGCATTTCATTTGATGTTCTTTCGTGTCAGTTGAAGAAATGTAGGTTTACTTATTTTTGTTACTAAAATGAACTTCATGTTAGATTTCAGAACTCATGCTTCATTCTACGAGGCCATGATCATTGAAGCCAGGCTGATGACACATAGCTTTGGTGACCCTCTTTTATCACGCTTTATTGAATCTTTTTTGTCTTGAGTCATGGCTTTGTAACCAGACCCTGAAAAAGAAAATGATTCGGAACTACTTTTGTACCTGCAGCTATGGCACTACTAAACAAAGCTAGGACGTTCTAATAAATCATAGTCTTTATTACATTTTCACTTATATTTATTGGAATCTTGAAGATAACATTTTTCTATTTTGTATCTCTCTAGAGTGTTTGTGTGTAATTTAAGCCTACCTGTGCTTGTGTTTTTATTTTAATTGTATTCCTATACAGTAATACATCCTTGTTTATTTTTAGAATGTAATTTTTCTAGATGCAACTATTTGCAGAAGCTTTTCCTATGATGTGGAAGTGTTCTAGTTTCCCTGAATCGAATTCACCAAAGAAGACACTAGCCAGTCTCTAGCAGAGCCTGGTGGATCCAGCACACACACACTCATCCTGTGCAGTGACCATGTTAGGCCCTCACTATAGTTTATTCTACGGGACCCTATCTGTTTCATTACGTTTGTTCCTGTTTTCAGTACAGAACTATTCTCAATGCACAGACCTTGTATGAACTTTGTTACCCTTTCCTACCATTCTCCCATTTCCAAAAAGGAAAGTTTCCTCCACCTCTGGCAATTTCCTCTCTTGATTACAGTGTTTGGTTAAGTTGCTACAACTGCTTTGAAAAATAAGTGATGTTAAACTTTGCTTTATGTTGGTAACATTCTCAAAAACTAGTTGAGCGGATTAAATGAAAATTGTTCAGCGTTGGTTGTATAAATAAGAAGAACTCACTCTAAGCACCCTTAATTCTCATTTTCATTTCTGGCAGGTTTTATGGCGATTCTTGTGCTGTGTGATCATTTTGCAGCATCTCACGCATATCCTGGCAGAGCGTCAGTGAATACCTGCAGGCAGCTGCTGACTTGTGCCAAAGCCAGATGGCTGGTCAGAACCCGTTTGAAGCGTATTGCTGTTTTGCCAATAGATTTAATTTCTAAGAACCCAGCACTCACTAAGTGCAAATAATGCTAATCTGCTGGTTCTGTTATGAGCACAGTGGGGTGCTTCTTTCTGCTGTAAACACTGATCAAAAGGAAAGCAGCGGTGAGGGACTCGGAGCGGACATTCAGCCTCAGGGATTCCCTCATTTGGCAGAAGCAGCGCTGCCTGGGAGACTGTCCACAGGGAGACATAAACCACACTGAGGAGAACAAAGGTCACGACTCAGAGACCAAGGTCTAAGCCCCCCACACTATTCAGCCATGGTCATCGTCTTGCTCACTCTTTGGCACCCCTGATCCCAACAAGCTCCCAGCTACAAGTTAGTAACTGAACTCTGTCCTGTTGTGCTGCTCCTGCCTCCTGCAAACACTAGAAAAAGTCCCAACGCAGGCCCCCCCTTTCACATGTCACTCCCCGGTCCCTAAGTGGTGTAACAATGCCAAATGTATGCCAAATGTTTCTCTTTAATGGCGGGTAATTTATAGACACTGGCAGAAGCACATTTGGACTTGTGGCCAGAGGTGTTGATTACCCTTTTTATCTGGCCGTTTGTTTGGGAGCATGATCAAAGCCATCACCCGTTAGCGATCATGTGCTTCCCCCCCCCCACCCTCTTCTAAAAACTTTGGCACACAGCCATGCATCGGCCTACTTTTCTTTGTTTTATTACTTCAAAAGGTTGTGCCTCACCCCATTCATCACAGAACACTGCTCCCGTCAAAGCTGTAACAGAGTCAAATTGTTCAGGCATTTGGGCGTCTAACAAAGCCGGCGAGCATCTCCATATCTGATGTAACTCAAGGAGGGATAATTCAACTCTCGAGCCGTCTTTGATCTGTGATCTGTGCCGTATCTGCACCCACACTCACCTCTGCATCACGCCTTGTTCATGCTTTTGATATCTCATCTGCCCATTGGAACATATCACCGCTAATTAGCATGGTGATGTGGAATATCCCTCAATAACACCTTTGATTTCCACTGTCTGAGAGGTCACTTTCATATAGGAACATGTTTGATTTTTTTGCTTTTACGTCATTGGATTTTTGTCTTTATTTATTTTTCATTAACTTGTAATCTATTTATTTTAGTTTCTTTATTTTCTATCTGTTTTACTCTGTGTTTTTATCTTTAGATGCTGTTGATTAGTTGACTTGCTCTCTGTGAGTTTTTTTTTTTAATGTAAAAGCACTTTGTAACTATGTTTTGAAAAGTGCTATATAAATCAATGTTATTATTATTATTATTGTTTACTGTTCATGCTCCTCTCTGTTTTGAAAGGCTCATAATTTCACAGGAAGGTCCGAATGGAAGGTATCCAGAGTTTGCAGGGTGGGGGGTTCAATTAATGTTTCCCTAACCCTCAGATGATTCAGCAGTAAGTATATATTTTTTATTGATAAATAATGTGATTCTACTGAAGTTGGGCTGTCATTCAATGGTAATTAAATGGTCTCATTTAATGTTCTCTTTTTTCAGAATTCACTGAAATTCAATAATTACAACTTTTACTTTCTTTTTTTGGTTTGGCCTTGTTTTAACTTTTTTCCTGAATGCTAATAGGCTTGTTTAACTTATGGCTGACAGCAGTTAAGGGTAAAGATCTCTCTCTTTACGAAACACACAATTATTTTTTGTAAATTTACATTACCAAACTTGGATGGGCTATAAACCCCTATTTTTATAATAACAATGTATCAAATTATTATAATCAATTATTAATGGAAATAATTTTCTATATCTTAACATATAATAGTAAAAAAAAGTATATATATATTTTAATTAACTTTATTTGTTTGTTGTATTTCGTACTTTTTATCTTCTTTAACTGTTTTTATGTATGCACCTTATACACCAAGGCAAATTCCTCGTATGTGTAAACCTCTTGGCAATCAACCTGACTCTGACTCTGATTCTGATTTCAGATGACAATATAAAAGATGCATATAAAGTAGGGATTTCAAGAAATCCCCTAACCCTCCGATGACTCTGTTCTGGAAATATTTGATGTGCTTTCCTGGAGGGTTCTTTGAAAGCGGCGCTGCGGCTGGATGGATTTGAGCTTATTTATCTTCCTGTTCTGCCGGCTTTGTGCAAATGTTGGCTGTGAAGGAGAGGCGCATGAGGCGGAGGAAGCAGCACCGATCCTGAAGCCTAATCCGATGAGCTCACACTCAGCATGTTCCTCTCGTGAGTTCTGCATGACTTGCGCTGCCCCCAGAGATAAAGGACGGATGGGGTGCTGCTGTCCGCATGGAGGGGCGGGTAGCGTGGTCGGGGAGGGGTGGGGGGCGGCTGTTACAAGGAGGTGGGAGGGAACGGGTGGTGAGTTGGGGTAAGGCTGTGGGGAAAGGGGCGGAGAGTGGACATACTAAGAACTCTGTGTGCATGTGTGGGGGAGTCTCATCATCCAGCACCTCTCCCGCCCTCGGACTCTGACCTCTTTGTAGGATCCATATTAAAAACTCCGGCCCTGTGAAGATGACCCCCCGAGACTAATCCTGTGACCTCCAGCGCATTAAAGTGACCGTTAGTGGACATGGCAAGGACAGTCTGTCATTTTGGACTCCCATCGGAAGCATTGGTGGTGTGTGCGTGTGGTCAGCGTTTGTGAGCGAGAGCAAGGTGGGGTGCGGGGTCTGTTTGTCATGGGGGGGGGGGTTATTGGGGGATTGCGTGCAGCATAGCAGGATGAATGTGGGTGAAGCCTGATGTTAGTGAAGGGGAAGGTTTGGGACGTGATAAAATGTATTATGGTAATTCAGCAGTTCCAATGTGTCAGCATTATATGTTTGTTGTCTGCTTGATGTACAATGACGACACATACCTTTAAATTAAGAACTTAAAAGAGAACTTTGCACATAAATGCTTAACCCTCATGTGTGTGCGTTTCTCCCCCTTACTTTGGTGTCCTTGGTCAAATGTGACTGGTCTGTTTTAACTGCTCTTACATTAACACAAAAACGATATCATAAGGCCTTGAAGCAATCAAATGTAAAACACCATATTTATGATTGATGAAAGTAGTAAACCGGTCAGATGATCCGAACACACGAGGGTTGAAAGAGAACTCTGCACATACACGCTTAAGCTCAGTTTATCAAAGCAGAGTTTTCAGAACTTCCTACTGAGTCATCCATAAATGTGACTTTCCAGCATGCAACAGCAATCGGGGAACAACAACAACCTCACTATCTGGAGAATCAAACAATCTTAGTCGGTAGCTTACAGGCTTTTAAAAAAGTGCTCAGATCTGAGGGAATCGTTTATAGCTTCCGAAGTCTGTCACCAGCCAGCCATTTGGTCGGTAATGTTCAATGACAGCTCAAAGCACCGACTTGTTGTCTCTGGGACCTGTGGACATCTTCTGAGGCTATCCGAGGCCACTTTATGTGGTGATAAAAAAAAGGGCCTAATAAAGCCTGCTCACCAGCGGCAGATCCTCCCAACGCAGCAGTCCTTGTTAATCACAGCAAACAGTTGGAGATCCTTTCAAAGGGGATTATATCAGGGTCAGGAGCATTTGGACCTTAATTACCCTTGACATAATGTTTGACCATTCTGTTACCACCGGGGAGGGCAACACTTATTAAGGGGACATGGGCCTAGGGGTCACCAGGGTTACTCGGGTCAACAGTGCAAGCACAGCCCTATCCCAACCCCCCCCCCCACCAGCAAACTTCTTCCACATTTTGTCAAACTACGGAGCCTCCCTCCAGTAACAGCCCTGAGCCAGGAGACGGATCTGGTGAGTTTAGGAGCTGGAAGATGTAGGCAGGGATGTTTGTAGTTATATTTACATTGAAAACCATCAGCTTGGACAGCAGGGCCGAGCCATGCCGTGCAGACACATGCTTTGGGGGAACTGCTGCCAAAGGGTCAGAGGTCACTGGTTCTAATCCTAAGACTAGCAGGATACATGTGGACATTTTTTAAATACAACTGAAGACACTTCTTTTTAGATTTGTATTAGCGACAGCCCCCCCCCCTTTAAAAATCTCTACGTTTATTATTGATTTTTTTATTTGGATTTTATAGGTTTTTATTTTAGATTTAGATTTTATACTTCACTACCGACATTCCCTCTTAAGGTGGTATTTTATTTTGTATTTTGCCTATTATTTATTTTATTTTTATTATTATTATTTTATTTGTTTTTTTATTCTTTGATTTATTCATTTATTGTATAGGTTTTTTATATTTTAACTTATTTATTCATTTTGTCCTTTTGTATTCCTTTATTTGACAGAGAGGGCTCATTATTTATTTTATAGTATTGCATTTGTATTATCATATCTTTCACCTCCTTTTGCCCCTTGAATTAAAAAGGTTTTAACATTTGACCTGAAGGGAATGTCATGTTCTTTATTTACATGTGTATGGTGTGCCATGTTGTTAAAGCACTTGGTGTATGAAGAGTGCTATACAAACAAAGCTTTATTATTATTTTCCTGAACCCAAGGAACCAAGCTTCAATCTGACTTCAGTGAACAGAAAATACATGTGTTGACTTCTCAGGTCACCAAGGGCCTCACTTGATACATATTCCGCAGACTAAATGTTCTGATAGTGTGAAGTGAATCTGCTATAGGGTCCTTGTTAGAGAACTGTGTCTAGGAGATTTCGCTTCACTGTCCCCTTACATAATCCTCCCTGTAGCCGGTCATCACAATGTATTAGAAAGGCTGCATTAAGAGTCAGTAGACAACATTGACTGTTAACATTTAACTTAGTGTCAAATTAGTTTATGATGATGTAGTGTACACTGTATATGCCACTCTCCCCACTGTGCTACACTTAGTAAGAGAACATGTACACGTCTTGTTAAGTTGGGTCAGCAGGATGTCATTTATTTACAAAACATGTGTATGCACAGAGTCTACACACCAACAAGTGTGCAAACTGTTGATGTGTGATACTTGTAATTCAAGGAGCTGATTTGTTTCAGCCAGTGGCTGGCTAATTACCCCTTCCTGTGAAGGAAGTCAAACAATGAAACCATTTCCATCAGTAATCAATAAGACATTTTCCTTATAATGCATTCAGTGCACAGCCTTCATGCACAGGGCGGAGTGAGAGGTGGGATGCAATCAACAGATGGGAAAGCATTACCCCCCCCCACCCCCTTCCACACCCAGAAAACATGTTTCCTCTCTAATCACTGGTCTGTATCAGACACCTTCATTTTGGCAGAGCCCCTGTTCAGATATTCAAATGTCTTACCTAGCTAACCCTCACGAGTGTGTTAGCTAGTACAACTCAGTGTAATCACCGATGATGCAAAAGACTCTCAGCTCTCACTCTAATATCTCCAGACACACAGTAGATAACACAGAAAACAGAATTAAGCTTGTGTCCTGTATCTCTTACACGTGTGAGTTTACAGCATGGACACATGAGCAGATGCAGAGGAACGAGAGGATACATGGAATCAGTCACAACATCCAGTCTGTGGGCGGCTGCAGACTGCATTCTGTCTGCAGAACAGCACACATTCTCATGTAAACACCACCCTGGGCTGTGTGACATGGGAGGTTTTTTTTAGCTGTTCTGTTGCTGTTATATCAGCTTAATAAATGTCTGTGGTCACCTGAATTGAAAGAAATAATCTTTGATTGACACGGTCCTCCTTTCCTGCTACATTCCAGGACACTTGGATTGTGTCACATCATGGGTAATTGTCCAGAAAGATTTGTATCATCTGATATTATCCCTATAATCATCAACAAACAAAAATCCCCAAAAGGGCACTTAACATTGCTTTACCTTACATGTATAATATAAAGCAAGTGTTTATATCCTATATTGTCACATCTTGAAAAAATGAATCACATCACGACTAAAAGTTGTGGTGCACTGAAAATACTGAAACGTTGACTTTAATCAAATGTATTATCTCGACAAATGTCACATAACTGTATTAGGTTAGTTGAAAATAATAATGTTATGTTGAACCTACATTTTTTATTGAAACTTCATATTATTGATTTCAACTAACCCAATACAGTTATATGAAATTTGTTGACAAAATGCACTTTAATGAAAGTCAACGTTTTAGTTTTTTCAGTGTATGATGAAGAGAGCATTATATCTAATATAAACCCAAGCACTCTGCAGCTGCACTCTAACACACTAACTTAAAGGATATACAACGATGCCCTTACGAGGTCCTGCTGTTTGCCTCTCAAGGTAGAGTGTCTTCAATGATCTTATGGGGCCAAATGCATTTGCACATGCTCAATAATTTACCCAGAGTAAACAGTCTTTTGTTCAGTGCCATGCTCCACTAGGCGAGCACAATATCTCCATCAACACATGCACATACACACGATCCCCAGCACCACAACATGTTGTCCGCCTGTCAACGGGCTGCTCTCGTGTGTCAAACTAAAAATGTGCGACTACGTGAATCTCTGAAAACAAAATAAAAACACCCCCCCCACTGACATAAGTGGGAGCACATAATTGGAGGAGTTACTGTAGCTGTAGGGGAGGATTGAGAAAAGGATTATGGAAAGGTAGGGAGGGCTGGGAGGAGGAGAATGGAGAGATGGTAATCTGTAATTAGTTTTAATTGCATTTAAATGGTACACTTTGCCATTATTCTACGATCCACGACTGACAGGGGTCTTAAAGCCACTTTGTGAGGTATGGTTTTCACATAAACATGGAAAAACATGACATATGATTTAAGACCCATTAAGACCTGTCCTTTAACACCTGCTCATGAGTCTCTACAATTATTAACATGACCTCATGGTTTGCCTTTTATCTTTTCAGTTGTTGCTACTTAATGTTCTCACTGTCTTTCAAGAACAAAGCGCTGACATAGTAATAAAAACTAAACTTATAATAGTAATGAAAAACCTTTAACTGTGTAGCTAATTTACATCTACAGGGCTGGTCTCATTCCAACAAGTCTGCATACTGACCAACACATTACATTATTTCTCAATGCCTTCAAAAACGACGTAACCAGCCTAATAGTAGATTTTTGAGGCCAATACTGATTTTCCTATTTGGCAGATTTTAGTTTGTGTTGGTTATTACACACAACATCAACACACATTTCTGATAATAATTGTGTTTTTAAATAAGATACATTCTGATCAGGACATTTTACAGTAATTTAACTAATCAGTGTTTTACATTTATCTCAGCTAACACATAATAAAATGAAATATCTTTATACGAAATGTCTGCCACCCTAACCCTAAAAAAAACCCTAGAGTCAATGTTATTTCTTCAACCATGACATGATTGTTCACTAACTTTAACCAAGTCTTTATTATTGTTGCCATGGTGACAAGGGTCATCGTAACTTAATGAAATAGTAATAATGTTTATCTAGCCTTAACTATATACTTATTTAAACCCAAACCACCATCTTTACTTAACCAATTTGTGTTTAGCTTAAACCTAGTGTAGTGACAGATTTTTCATGTCATTTCTAGATATATACATAAACCAAATGTTGCTGTCCTGGCGATATGGCTCAGATCAGAAAACATTCAATGTGTGTTTCTAGAGAGCGTAGACAAAATATTCTGTTGTTTCATTTGGACCACTTGGTATATTCCTCAGAATTTGTTAAATGTTATATTTATAGTTGTCTTTTTCATGCATATTTACATAAAACACAACATCCTTCAACAACCAGCCCGGCGGACCAAACACTTGAATCCTTGAGATCAGACAAGATCAAAGTTGACCGAGGAAGTTGGTCCATAAACTTTGATGGACCGTTTGAGAAATAGTCAAACCATGTCAGGTTTGTCTGACCTGGGTTTTCAGTATCAACAGTGGGAGTTTTCCTTTGAGAAATGCCAACATTGACTTTTAGGGTAATGGAAAACAAAGAACTGGCTTTCAGGTCAAAGTCGAAGCCTTGGTTTCTCATCTTCAACCAAAACTCCTCACTAACTAAGAAGGTCAACATTGTTTCTGCACAACCCTCTCTCACATGATGTGCCATTACTTTAACGCAAAATGGTCTTCAACAATATCCAAAGTTGGACATCTCAACATTACCTTACTTCATATGGGGCTCTCTACTTCATCCATTGGCACAGAACGCTGGCATTACACCGTGTCTACCGAGGAGGCATAGCATGTGCAGTAGGTGAGCAGATTCAATGCTGCACTGAACCAACTGAAGCGTTGACTTGAATTAAATGTCAACAAATTTCACATAACTGTATTAGGTTAGTTGAAAGCAATAATATTAAGTTTAAATAAAAAACATTAGTTTCAACTTAATATTATTGCTTTCAAGTAACATACTACAGTTACGTGAGATTTGACCTAATACATTTAATTAAAGTCAACCTTTCAGTTTTTTCAGTGCTGTATTTGCACTTTCCTAGACAGGAAGTGTTCAAATGCAGTATTGAGTTTGGTCAACACATAATTACTGTAGTTACCAGCACCTAGCTGGCGATGTTATTATGTACATTAACTGTTGAGTGTATAGCATGGACCAAATAGCAGAATGTTGTAGCTGATCTGAATCACAGAGCAGATTCAATATTCTTATTCACTCCTGGAACAACTGGGCGGAGTTCTACCAGACCTCCTCCCCATGAAGATTTGTGGCTCCATAGAAACGTCATGTTACTTTCACCTTTGCTCCAGACAGACAGTAGTCATAATTCACAGAACTGCTAGAGGTCCATGTCAGTTAAACACAAACATTGCTCATACTTCAGCATCTGACAGATGATTGACACGGTTGTTTTTTCGGGAACTCCATGTCCTCAGCAGAAATCAGGCCTGTCAATCCACAACAAGCTGCCTTTAATCCCACTTTAAGAAAGGCTGTCCTTTTCCTACAGAGGGAGGTTATGACCTGATTTACGATAATGATTCTTGAGGTGCAGTAACAACAAACGTCTGTAACTCTACACTGTATGTACACAAGCTAATTTATTGATAGTGCCACATTTGAGGGACACAGTGTGTGTCCAGTCTTTCCTTAGTCAGTCTTCTGGGAGCAGCCAGCATCTCAGTTTAATATTTTTAAATGTGTGCTGTCACAAAGTGCAAACAGCACATAGCGTACTGTTGTTTAAGAAGCTTGATGTTGGAATGCCCTTCCAGACATTTGTCAGGGAATCAAAATGAATAAACGTTTGTATAAACCTAGCAATCAGGGACGGGAAAACACTTGTAACTGTTATGACGGTGCCACGGGGGACATTGCCAACATACAAGGCATTCATCACAGCCTCAGGAGCAGTTACAGAAAAACATTTTCCCCTAGTGAAAATGACAAGGGTGCTAAATGTGTACAGTGAGGTGCTGTTTTAGACGCTGCTTTACGGCCTCCCCTGAGATTAACATGAGACATGGTGGCTACAGGGCACAATGAAATAATGAACAGAAACTCACGCTGCGTTCAACTGAAGCATTTATTTCCACAAATGGCAAGACAAGAAGAGTGGAGCTTTGACTCTTGTCCTCATAAATCTATCACTGGATATGTTAAGTGATCCTAAAAGAGGCATGTTGGTGTGCTTTACGGTAGTTGGTGATGCTAGCAAGAGGCAATTTGAGAGGCAACTAAATTGAGGATTGTATGGACTCTTGTCTGCATGGTTTTATTGCAACAGTGAAAATAAGCATGCTAATGTTTCCAGTGCCACATTCCATACAGGTTCACAATGGAACAAACCACATTAGCAATATTAATCTGTGTATTATAAATTCCTAATGGGTTTTGTGAGGCCAAAACCAAATCACATTTTGTCTTCAGGTTTTCCTTGTAAGTTCACAGGCCAAGAAAACGTAAGAGTGTTAGAGAGAATGAACATATTGTCCGCCTGCTTGGCACAGGCAGCAATAAATATTTGTTAGGAAAATCCGTCTTTTGGTAAAGCTCAACACTTGTTGTAAGTCAAACACTGAACAGCTAATCCGAAGTAGATGTACGGGATACTACAACAAAGACCTGAGCATAAAGCATCTCTGCAAGACCACTCCATCACATGATCCTGCTATTATACTGTACAGGACCAATAAACAATACCTGACATACCTTCATCTTGTCCTTATTTCTGTGCATGTCAGAGTTAAAAGAACAGATGCATTCTACCTCTTTTGAACTGCTGCCATTTTAATCATTGTAGGCACTTTTATGTACTTTTATAAACCCTTACGCGATAGTCAGCAAATTCAGTAAGAAACATAAAAGTCTGTTTATGACAGCTTTTTAAGGGTTCTCTTAAACATTAGAACTCATCCACTTGGTAAATGCTGACAGACATAAAATGAATATATCAGGCAAGGCAAGTTGAGGCAAGTTTATTTATATAGGATTTCAACACAAGGTAATTCAAAGTGCTTTACAAAGTATAAAAGCATTGAGTTATAGAGCAATAGAAACACATTATAGAAAACGACATTTAAGTACATTTAAAGTCATTAAAAAGCCAAGAGAGTTAAACAAGCTCAAATAGAATCAGACAGGTATACAATATTAGTATTAAAGGGACAGTGCACTGTAAGATAGGAATCGTTTTTTTTTTTATCGAAAGCAGCGGCAAACTGAAAAGTATTTTAAAAGTAGTAAGAGTTGCGGCGGACCTGCAGGTTTCTGGGAGTTTGTTCCAGATATTTGGAGCATAATAACTGAACGCTGCTTCTCCATGTTTAGTTCTGACTCTGGGGAAAGAAAACAGACCAGAAGACCTGAGAGATCTGGATGGTTCTTAATTTAGCAGTAGATAACAAATGTGTTTTGGCTCTGAACCATTCAGTGCTTTATAAACCAGTAGCAGTATTTTGAAATCAATTATTTGACAGACAGGAAGCCGGTGTAAAGACATCAAAACTCAAGTGATGTGATCCACTTTTTGCCGCTGCTTTCACTGATGAGATGGAGATGACCACACGAGCTAATGTTGCCTTATGAAAAATTAATTTAAGACTGTTTCTTACTCAGGTTATTTAAGTTGTGAGATATCAAAATCTGAGATGGAAACCTGGCTGGTATTTGCATCAACTAAGAGAACCAGGTTTAAACTGAACAACAGGAAAAGAGTTCTCAATGCTAAGTTTCACTACCTCTGGCTCGGTTTGTTTGTCAGCAGGAACAACAAACTAGCTTGATTTTCATTTTAACTTGGTGGAAGGGCATGGCGTAGCATGGTCCGCAGAATCCTTTACATTTGGGAGCAGATACTAATCACAAGGCAGATACACAAAGTAAAGTACTCTTACAAAGTGTATACTTACTTTATACATTTCCCACTCACTGCTGTTTTTTTCTGGAAAACACCACTACTGACAGTATTAATGGATGAGGATGGCAAAGTGTCTGTTAATACAGTTAGTACAGTAGCTTACATCAGTTTCAAATACCGCACCATTTTGCTTCTTCCACCTGACAACCCCTGGACAGAGCTCTCGGACGTCCACAGCCTTCAACATGTCACATCAGGCACAGGTGAGAGACAAAAGGCCGGGGAGGAATGTACAATCGGAGAGTGAGCAGGAAAGAGGGAGAGATTGAGAGAAAGCCCTATTTTTCTCTGTATGCTTTTCATAAAGGCCAGCTCTCTGATTGCCAGTGTCAAAGTGACAGGGTCTTTTATGAGCGCTGCGTGGGTCCCCGCCCTGGTTTGTGTAGCCAGGCAGTGATAGCAGTGCCCATTGTTGGGCTGCGGCTATTGAGAGGGGAGGGGCCGGCCCTGCTGCCCGCCCTGTGCAGTGTGTTGGCTGAATAGGCAGCTAAGGTGTCCATGCCCCCCCAGTGCCCCCCAGTGCCCTTCAGTGTGTGAAAGCTGGTGCACCTGCAGCATCTTGACAGAGGCCGACAGGATCGCGTGCTAGCGTTGGACGCAGAGGGCAGCACGGGGTGACACAGCGCTGACGGGGGGGCAGGCGTGTCACACTCCCATGCTGTGTGAACATCTCCTGTCAGAGATCAAACGGATCAGGTTCACATGCACCCTAACGTACAGTACATGCTGCATTGTGCATCCAACGCTGTGCACACAGACACCTGGTTTAAAGAACCCTGAATGTATACCGCTGCAACAGGATGCTCTGTACAGGACAATAAGTGTACAATCACTCTATACAGGACAATAAGTGTACAATCACTATCACAATCAGTGCACATGTATACATGCTATACAACAAATCACAGCACATAAAGCAACCAGCCCATAATGCTTTTGTAAACTAACACACATACAAATCAGATAATATTCTGTTCCAAAAGCTCTTGGTTTATACCTGATATATCTTAAATATTTAACTGTGCACACATATCTGTATATATGTACATTCACCGGATCAGAATTTAACTCATGTTATTTTAGTTATTTCAATTTACACTGTTAATACATGTTTATTCTTATTGTATTATAATTGTTTTTTACTTTTCTTATTATTATGCCTGTGTATATTCCATGTGTACTATCTGTGTTTCTTTGCTTATTCTGTTGCTGCTATGAAACCTGAATTTCCCTTCGGGGATCAATAAAGGTCCTTCTTATCTTATCTTATCTTATTACAAAAATAAAGAAAACTGCAGATAATATTCTTAATTAAACAATACTTAACCAATACTTTAATCATGATGTGTCAACGCTTTGACCAGGTTCAGCAAGTTAATAAAATGCCATCAACGCTCTGTAATTCTGAGTGTGGTGCATCAACAGTCTCTCATTTATTGCCTGGCATGTCCCATGTGTCTGTGGTGCAACGCTGCCATTCCTAGCATTCCTCCCTGGAATGCACAAATAGGACCCCACAGAATGGGATCAACACGGCAAAACAAGACAACATTCCTGAGGCAAGTTTTAACAAAAATCACTGTGCTGCTTTACATACTGTAAGTAGCACATGCATGGGAGACGTGCACGGTGCTTTTTTAGTAAACAGAGGTCAATACAGCTGAGCTTTTACAGGGGAGCAGCCTTTGTTTTCTAATTTTCTTTAAAAGCAGCATCTGTCTTCCGTTCCATTACCAATGCAATGAATCTGTCAGGGTTGGAAGAAGAATTAAGATGCTTTTCTTCAGTAAAATTACCAATACATTATTTTCAAAATACTTAATTATACGTAAAAGTCCTGCATTCAAAATCTCACTTAAGTAAAAGTCCAAAAGTCTTATCAGCTAAATGTACTTCAAGTATAAAGAGTAAAAGTAATAATCCTGCCTTTATGTGTGTATATAATTAAATGTATATATGTGACATTTCTATATAGTATTGTTGCATCAAGTAGCATTTTACTGCTGTATACAAACAAAGTTATGATTGACTTTTTGTAAAATATTTAAATAGTTTGACTCTTTTGTTTCATTTTAAGAGATGTGTGTTGTTAAAGTAGCTAAAGCTGTAAATAAATGTAGTGGAGTAAAATTACATGATTTCCCTTTTAAATGTAGTGGAGTAGAAAGTACAATGGAAATACTCAAGCAATGCAAACCTCACATTTGTAATTGTACTTGAGTACATGTAATTAGTTACATCCCACTTCTGTCTACTGAAGTTATGACTCACCATGCTGTCAGAGAGCATCTAACAGAGGGGGACAAAAAGACAGAAGTATTTCAGTTGGCATATATTTATACCTCAGTTGCTCAGGTATGAATGTAATCTGTCCGACGACATGCTGAGATGACTCCTGATTAACACTGATTGGCCGCTGCTGTTTCCCGGGACAACAAGTGAGCGGCAAAGCCACTCGACGCATGACAAGCAGCTTGAACTAACTTGTTCACTGGGGGGGGAGCTCCACTGGGTTCACCACAGTGTGGCTGTTGTTCCAGCGCCCAAGGATTACAATTAACCAGCCACTCCTGTCGGGGCTTAATGACCGAACACAGCAGAAGCCAGCAGCAGGGACACTTCCTGAACAGCCCTAATTGGTTCTGGCACAGCAATCCTTACTGCTTATCTCATAGCCAGCTGAGAAAAATCAGCAATGAAGTGTGAATCAAAACATGTTGATTAGAGGAAGTAACATACCTGATGAAAAGGATTATTCCTGCTATCAAGCTCAGCCCCTTGATATTCTACTATCCTGTTCTTCTTGAGGTCAATATTTTAGGATTATATATGTATATTATACTGCAGTTTTCCTGCTGCACAGATCAGTTACAACACATGTTCTGTCTTACAATGAAGAAACTGAAATGTTGACTTTAAATACATGAATTATGTCAACAAATGTCACTTAGTTGTATAGGGTTAGTTGAAAGCAATAAAGTTAAGTTGAACACATTTATATTTAAACTTAATATTATTGCTTTCAACTACTAACCTAATACGGTTATGTGGAATCTATTTACATAATACATTTAATTAAAGTCCACATTACAGTTTTTTTCGTGTACATGAGGCTTTGGAAATAAATAAATAAGAGGGAATCATGGAATCTCCTTTTTTTTTATAATAAGACCCAACGCATGTTCAAGCTCAGAGTCAAATGGGGCAGGTGGGGGGGTTGGATGGGAGGTCCAGGGGATTTGGGTAAACCATCTGTTGACCAAAGCTTTTGGGAAAGAGCACTAATATGGATTTAGGATATTATTCTCTCTGCAGGTGGGATGGTCAAAACCCCTGTGGATTTCTCTGTGAGGAGGGGGCGAGCCTTAGGAATAGAAAAAAAAAAGATTTCAAAAGAGGGACAAGGCATAATAGATGGAACAAAGATGCTGCATTTTGAAGCTTTTCCCTAATCTCCACAACTCATTTGTAACTCAGCACAGTCAGGTATGAGGGTTCAACAATGGGCGGACAAGCAAAGGAAAAACTCATCAGAGAAACAATTTTTCCGCATTCCATATCCACACATATTTGTGGTGCCATTTCCTTCCTGCCACATTCCAAGCCCAGTCAGAACAGAATAAGAGATGTGAGACCTGGGTGGCTCTCCACATGAACTCTGACACCATGCAGGGTGGACTCTGGTAAGCCCAGGCGCTGACCCTGTGCCGGGGAGAGAAGGAAGGGAGTAAGAGCGCTCTTTGGGTCTCTAGTCGCCGGGGTTTATTCCAACAGCAGCCGTCTTTACTGGGCTTAACTGTGATTTGCCCCCTTTTGCTTACTTGTTTGTTTATCGGGATTGTACAACAGAGCTTTAAGCTGCCAGGTGCTTTCACTGCATTACCAAGGAAGATGCACAGCTGCTCACAGCTGCATCAAGAACAGCGAGTGGCTACAAACAGGCTGGATGGATGTTACAAGTTTTTATTAAAATCATAATCTGCTTAAAGTCCCAGACTAGAGGAAACTGACTCTCCTGCGACAGTCAGTTAAATCTGCACCTACAGCATGAATGCCAAAACAAATCATTTAGGGAATTTCTCAAAACTGTTTGGCCCAGGTTCGATTTTTACAAACCCCGATCTAAGCCTCTGAATAATGCATTTTTTATGGAAGCAGATGTTCAGTCTTATGCCACATGATGCCTGGCAATTGCCCAAAACAGCAGCTGAACTTTGTATGTAGTCAGGTGAGGAGGACTCACACTGACAGGTAAAACGTCTTCGGGGTCTATGGCACAATATTATTATCCTGAGACAGATGTTGAGCAACTGTGAATGCAAAGAAACCCATAAAACAGTTATGTGCCATCAAAGCACTATAATATCAAGTACAGACCCGTACAATAGGTGGTGGTGATTGGAGGCTCTTTCCCAGTAGTACATTAGATCTTCCCTCTAATCCGGCTCTGAGCCCCGCTCCCACCACTCCATTTCCCAATCTGAGATACTGAGTGAATTTATTCCAGGAAATGTGTATTATGAGGAACAGATTGTGACATGGTTGTTGACACAGAGCGTTGCGGCAATAGCGATGACTGTCTGTTAGCTACTGTTTACATCAGAGAGCGACACATGTTGCCTTTCTATTCTGTTGACATGAAGCTTTTAATTATAGAATATTTTTTCTCACATCTGCACATATACAGATGTCAAAACAAGGCTTTACTGAGGCAGCAGTGCAGCTAAACGCATCACTGTGTTTGGCCTGCAAACTGTTTCAGCGCTAAAAACAGGAACAACTGAGGCTCATTCGAATTTCGTAAGGTTTGCAGGTACTAAAACCAGATGAATGGAAACATTTTAGTTCACAGGATGATGATGATGATGGCGTTGGACGAAATCTGGCATCTCCAAAGTCTGTATGTTTTATCCTTTGGTGACGATGAATGTCTGTGCGAAAATTCAATCCATTGTGATCCATTTCACAGATGGGGCGGACGTAGATCGTCCACCTACCGAAACATTCAGTCCACACGTCGAAGTGTTCTTGGGCAAGATAGTGAACCCTGGATTGCTCCAAAGGCTGATTGGCTGGAAATGTTGGAAAGGCGCTATGTTAATTCAGGTCATTTACCATTTTCCATAGTTGTAGATATGTAGATATACCAACCCGTCGATCAATTTTCTCTCATTGTTGGGGCCATACCACCATGTGTCTACAGACATTTTAAAACTATAAATTGTGGCGTAATGTGGGTTACATATAGCGTTGGAGAAAGAAAGCTCCTGGTTGTTTAATGGCTTAATGATGGAGCAATTAATCTGTCTATATCGGTCAAGTTGTTTGTGGGGGGTCCTTGGAATTAATTCATGGTCAATAAAAACGACTTAAAGCCTGATTAGTGGACTTTGCCCCTATTAGATACAGGATCTGGCTGGGGTGATCCCATGCGTAAGGATATGTGAATCCGGCCACTTAAGGGGCTCTGTGGTTTTGGGTTGATTAGTTTCGCGGATGTCCTTCCTGATGCTGTTGGGATATCCTGCTGCTTTCCAGTAAACTACACATCTCTGCGTGTGCTGAAAGAAAAAAAAAGATCGCCTTTCCCAGAAAGACGTTTAATCACATTTACCAAGTTTTTAAAGACTTTGTCTCCTAAAGAATGAAATAACTTCCAGATATTTGAACTGAAATCTTTTAATTGATCACAAATTGTATTGCACATTTAGGTTTTTTTGCAAATTATGAGTTGGAATGTTAGCCGTGAAAGACGTACGTCACTAGAATGTGAACTTGATTTGAAGGGATGTGTTGATCAGGGACACATAGGTCACAAGTCCTACTGAGCACTCAGCTCAATGAAACAAGACAAGGAAATTCAATCTCTCACACTGTAATTCAGAATAATAGGCCAGCTTCCTCCAGGAATGGTTCTTTTAGATTCTTTAATTGTTTGCAGGCAAGCGGGTGAACTAACTGGAATCTGGTTAGATTTTTCTCCAGGGGATTAATGAGGAGCACGTTGGGAGGAAACCGGAGAAGGCTTTTACAACCTGCACGGAGAACAGCTTACTGTTGGAACAGAAAAACAGATTGACAATGCGTCAGCTGAAGATTACAGGCACTATATTGGTGGACATATATCAGTTTTCAACTCTCCATAACAGAGTATTAGGTATTCATCATTTAATGTAACATATTGGATTGTTGGGGTTTTTTCATTTGGCTTTACAAGTTTTAAACTACACATACCGATCCTCAATTGGCATATTCTCTCAACATTCACAGTCATTAAAATTAAGTCTCGGAGTGATTCAAAGCAGAAAGTCAAGGGGACTTGATCTTGTAGAATTGGCTAGATGTCATTTTTGAGTTAAGAAATAACACATTGTTCGTCTTACAAATTAAAAGCTGAATTAAATTAAAATGCACCTTAGATCTGTTAAATAAACTATTTTTTTGTTCTGCGACAAGCCAACTGTAGTTTGTCAACTTTAGATACTGTAGATATGTTCTCTTTTCTGATTATGAAATCAATTCATTAAGCCCCAGCATAGGTGCAAATATTTCGCTATTTAAAACAATGTTCAACTTGCACACAGGAAACTGAAGCCATCATCAATGC